>VXBI01006455.1:86877-459938 GCA_013397375.1 Toxostoma redivivum | reverse complement strand
CCCGGCCCAGCCCCGCCGCGCTGCCGCAGCCGGGCCGGGCGGACTGGCGGGGGGCGCTGTGGGCTCTGCGGCGGCGCTCCGGGCCGCTCCCTCTGTGGTGTGTCCGCCGTGGGCAGGGGAGCCGCTTCCCCTTCCGCTGCCCTTGTTGCCGGCGGGAGGTGACAGGACCAAGAGCCGCGATGTGGCGGAACGTGCTGGTGAGGCCCAGGGAGAGCGGCCCGCTGCCGCCGGCGGTGTGTGGGGCTCGCTCAGGGTGCCCGCCCGGCTGCGGGTGCTGGCCGCCGTCCCTGCCAGGCGCTGCGGAGCGACCTGCGGGGGTCGGCGCAAGGTCTTAGGGGGCCCGCTCGCTGCACGTAGTGCTGAGCTTCAGGGACTTGAGGGGATGAGTTTGAGTCAGGGGGCTCGGGTATGCTTAGCTCGTCTTTAAGGAGATATATTTTATAGCATGTTTATTTGGGGTGGGTAAGGACAGGAGATACTTTGTCCCGTTCCTTGGAACCAGCATCACCTGTATGTTTGCTCGCCCCGTGGCTGCGTTTTTAGCGGTGTTAATTGTGTGGGAACGATGCGCTGTCAGTGTTGCTTGAAGGAGGCCGAGGCCGCTGGTAGCTTAGAGCTACTGCGCTTTGAGCCTTTGCATTTTAGCGAAGGCAGATTAAAGAATTGTATATAGGTAATTTATTTTGGTAGGCTACCTTGTATGATCAATCTGTGGGAACAGATTCCAGCTCAGGACACAGCAGGGTGATTTAAGCTGTGTGTGTGGCAGGATGTGCCTCCTTAGCACTGTGAAGGTTGTCTTCTGTGCTGGTGGCTCAGAGGTGAACTGCAGCAGTGACAGAACACAAACACATTTGTTAAAAATATTATTGTCCCTTTTGCTAGGTACAGTAATACTTTTATTGTCCCTGACACAGAAAGTGGTGCCTGAAACTGAGGTCTGAGGGGCAGAGGCCAAGATTTCCCCTGAAAGGGAACCTGAACGTTATGCTGCAGATCTGTAAAACCGTTGTATCTTACTGAAAGAAATTTTCCCGAGTTTTTCCTTTTCAGGTAGCTAGTCAAGCAGTCCTTTACAAAGTTTGCTGTAAAATTTACTGAATTCAAAATTAGCATGTTTTGGTGAAGTTTTGTGTGTTTGTTTGTTTTTAAAAGCCTTTTTTTTTTGCCATCTCACTTCTTTTTTTTCAAAGAAGCAATTTTTACCGAGTGTGGACAGAGCTGTAAAACGTCACTGTTATTAAAACACTGTTTATCTTTTATTTCAGGCTCTTCGCCAGGTTTCCCAGAGAACCATAAGTACTGCTTCACGCAGGCAGCTTGAAAATAGGGTTTCTGAGGGTCAGAAGCTTTTTCAGGTAATGAGTGAGTTGAATAATGTTAGTAGATTAACAGGGTTTTAGATCATAACTGCATGATTTTTTTCTAAAGAACTGGTCAGGCTCCCCTTTACATCCAAAGAGAGTTCTCAAAATCAGTTGTATGACTAGAGCATTTGCAATTAGCAGTTATTTTCTGCAGAGGTTGAGTATTTTTACATACATACTTGACTTGCTGACTCTTAGTGTTTTTTTTACGTCATGAAATGATTTGTCCCTGCGTTTCTTGTAAGTATTAGGCATGGTACAAAGATAAAGTACTCTGAAATAAGTTGATATGGGGGAGTATGTCCAAAGAACAAATAGAGAAAAAGAGTGAGAGGACAGAAATACAGTGAAAAACTAAACCTGAAATCTTATATCTCTTTCTATGGCTTGTAGATGAGCACCATCATTTTTAATTAGGATGTGGTATTACCATATTTTTCTGTTATGAAAACTATAAATGTCTTAAGTGATTGGATTCATTCTTTGAAAATTACTGTATCTTTAAAAATAATTTCTGAATTACTCTTTTCCTGATTGATAGGGTTACTGAGTGAAGTAATGAAAGCAGAGAACACTCAAGAGAGTAATCCCAGTTGTGAGTCAACCTGGAGCTGTAGCTTCATTTTGAGGATAAACTAAGCTTCAGATCTGTGAAAGGACTAAGTATTTTAGAAGCCCCACTCAAATAGTTTCAGTGTCTTACTGCTTTTCTTTCCCCTGAGAGAGAAAGCCAGTCTTGTTGAGACACTTGACTGAGGAACATGGTGTTCATTGTGAGCCAAGGGGAAGGAAATGGGAGGATGATGTTGGTGATGGGAGGGGGTCAGAGGTTCGGTTTCTGCTGGCAGAGATCTCTAGGTATATCTCTTCCTCCTTTCATTCCTTTCTTGTGGGACAGAAAGTTAAGCTGGAGTAGGTTGCAGGTGACCAGCACTAGAGGTTGGCTTGAAGTCCAGAGCAGTATGATCTTACTGAGAGGGGTAAAGATCATGTGGATCTGGTGCTTAGTTTTACTCTGGGGGGAGCAAAACAATTTCCTGTATGCCACCAAATGACAATACAGGCTCCTACCCCTGTTGCTCCCTGTAGCAGGGATTGACCATACTGGAGATGCATGGATGGTTTCTAGGGATGGTAATCACATCCCGTGCACCTGAGGGGTCTGGCTGGTGTCAGAAGTGTTCAGGCATCTGCCAGTCACTGCTTTAGATATGAACTGTGCACATGATTTATTGTACTCCCCTAGTGAGTCATCACCTGATACCAGAATGAAAGCTTTCAAGACAGAGTGGGGTCTAAATAAGGTTCAGTGTCTTTTGGGAATAGAAAGATAATGTGGGGTAGTAATTCTTCCGCTGGGTGATTGTAGTTATATTAACACAGTATTGCAGAACTGCATATAAATAGTTTGTGTTTGTCACTTGTTTCCATTAGGAGGATAATGGCCTCCCAGTGCATCTTAAAGGCGGGGCAAAAGACTCTGTGTTGTACAGAACCACTACGGGTCTCGCAGTGCTTGGTAAGGCTAATACTGAAATATTTATGCCTTTGTACAATTTCTAATGCATCTAGTATTAAAATTTTTTTTCTTTGGTACAGTCTTCAACACAGATGGTGTTTTCTCTGTAAAATAATTACACAGTGTCTTCAGTCTGTTCTTTATAACATGCAAAGTTTGTGTAGAGAAAAGAAATCACATTTGGATATACTGTGTATTCATTTGTGCTTTTTCCAGGTTTAGATTTTCATATGGCTTTTTGCCAGACTGTACTGTGGTCTGAATACTCCTTCAGTTTTCATGTATGGTGTTAGAGAAAAACAGAGCTACTTCATCTATTCTGCAAAGGAGTAAAATATAATTATAGCGCATATAATGAACCAGTTTTCACACTAGCCTGACTCCTCTTAGTGATAGATGATAATCAGTGTACTGAGTTTTCATATGCTGTGAAAACTAGCAGAATTATAACCAAGGTTCATAATATTGTATATATTTAACCTTTATGTTGCTTGTTACCTAATTTTTCAATAGCCTCTAATTTAAATGTATTGATCAAACGGATTTTCAGTTCAGCTGCTTTAAGAATGAGTAACAATTACTTCTTGATTGTGTAGTTTCCACAGACATGCCTCTCCCCACTTTTATTTTCTGTGTCTTTCTTTTTTGTGCAGCCTATGGAAATGTATTTTTTTTTCTAAAATATGAATTACCAAAAAAAAATTGAGACATGGCTGTGGGAATGTATTTTGTGTGAATTGCAGATGCTTATTGTCAGTATTTCTTCTGGAACAAACTGGAAAGCTGACTTGAAAGGAATTCTGTGTGCTAATCTGAAAATATCTTTTCTGTCTCTTAATTCAGGAACAATGTATGCTGTTTATTATCTGCTTCTCTCTTCAATGCCGAAGAAGCCGAACTGATTCCATTTGAAAATGCCTCAGCAACTACCATCTTTTTGTTCAGTTCCCATGTGACTGTGGTGGCAGCTTATTATAAGCAGCTGGCCTAATGATTGGAATCATACATTGATTGTAACACGTAAACTGCAATCAATAAAGCAGTTTTTATGTGGTGTAGTGAGTATCTGGGCTGTATCATCTGTTTATGTGTGTGAGCATTTTTGGTTGTAGGGTTGCCAAGGGGCTTTACTAAGGTTGCCGGGAGGGAAGAGCCTCAGTCCATCCCACTCCTCATCTCAGTTTGATGCCAGTGCCGGCCATAGATGCCCAGAGCCTGGAAGGGGGTCACAGCTCAGCAGGAGCACCTGCAGAGCAGCACAAAGGACTCAGACGTTCCAGCCAGGAAGTCTGTCTCATCAGGGACACAATAGTGCCTCTGTGGGAATTCACACAGCATAGGGAATGAACGGGAGAAGTTAGAGACATGCTTGTACCTGCAGGGCTGTGACCTCAGTGGCGTCACAGAGAAGTGATGGATGGTGGCTCCTACAGCTGGAGTGCTGGGATGGAAGGACTGGCAAGGGAAGAGGAGGTGCTACTCTCTCTGTCAGTGACCAGCCAGGGTGCATGGAGGAGTTGATGGGAGCTTTTGGGTCAGGATTAAAGGGGGAGCAAGGACAGGTGACATTGTGGTAGGGTTCTGTTGCTGGCCACCCAACCAGGAAGACTGAGTGGATGAGTCTATAGACAAACAGGAGCGGCCTCATGGGGGACTTTACCTCAGCCTCTGTTGGAAGAATAACACAGGGCATAAGCAACACTTTTAAGGTACTGTGATGGCTCTTACTAGCTTGATTATTGCAGTTATTGGGGAAAATCATAATGGAAACATATCTGTGCATCCCTAGTTCAGCTTTAATGTTCTTAACAGAATTTGTGCCTTTTTAACTTTCCTGTCAGGTTGCTTCTTGTTGGTTATTATGCCCAAAGTCTGGTATCGACTCTGTAACAAGTATGGCTTCTAAAAAACCCCGAACAATTTCGTCAAAGTAATCCTTTTGTTTCTCTTCTCAAGGAACAGTGGAATTTTCAAAATGTGAAAGCAAGCTCAAAAATCTAGCCTCCCACTATAGTGCTATTTTAAGCCTCTTGTGGATTAAGTTTGTTTCCAATTTTTTGTTGCTATCCTAGAGTACCAGAGTATGCTTGTTAAACTTGAGGCAAACTGGAAGAGAACAACAAGTGTACGCAGGACTCTCTCTAGTAGAACTAAAAATCTTAAAGAAAATGTGACTGGGGGAATACCCCTCAGTGGTAGCTTCTCTGCACAGGGGGCTGTGGCCAACTGCATGACTAAAAGATTAAGAAATACCTGGATGGATTTATTGGAAAAAGGCTTGGGAAGTAGAGATGAACACTGATGCCTACAAAGAAAAGGAACCTCATGGCATAGTGAACTATATTAAACAGAATCTGAAGCAATCAGTCTGCTCTGTGCAATGCTGATAAGGCTTCTGCTGCCATCACATGACAGGGTTACCCTCAAGATGTGGACCAAGTGATGGGCATCTGGAAGGCAGCATAAGGAAAGATCAACATGTTTTAAAAGCCCACATCTTTTCCTGCTCACAGGGATTATGAAAAACTTTGAAAGGTGTAATTGTTCAAATACCCCAGATCATAAAAATCCTGTGATGAGCTAGGCAGTAAATGCATGTTTGTGTGTGCAACCAAAGCAGAATGTGCAGCTGTTCTTGTTTTTGCACTGAGCTGTGTCTCAGAGTCCAATATCCCAGGATCCGCAGCAGGCTGTGAGCTGTAGGGCTGACAGCAGCCGTGGTGGAAGAGCACGGGTGGGAAAATGCAAGTTAGGAAAAGGCTTCATCCTACAGAGCAATCACTGTTTATAGTCAGAGCCTTGAAATGTTATTTAAATGAATATCAAATGGCAAAAACTTGTTCTGGCAGGGTTGGGTCTAGTAACCCTGGGACAGGTCCCTGGAGGATGCAGCTGGAGCAGGAGGGAGAGCAGTGGCATTGCCAGGGCTCACAGGGTGGTGTCTGTGATCTGCGGGGCTGCCAGCACTCCGGGAGCTCTGCTACTGCAGGAGCAGGAGGAAACCAAACAAAACCCACGGTCAGCTGCTCAGCACCATTTAATGAGACTGCATTACAGCACTAGCAGGAACTCCCCATCTGCTGTTCAGTCCGTGCATGTATTTCATTGTAGGCTCAACCACAATGTAGGTAAACTGGGTGCCTGTATTGCCTGTACTATCTCTAGGAAAGTACAGAAAGAGAGTTATGTATCTTCTCGACTGCTAAAATATCTGAAGATCTTAACTTCAACCACCCTATGGGTATTATATGAGTAGCAGAAAATAAAATAAGCAGCTCCTTGCTAACGTGAAAAAAGTTGTAACTATAAAGGAATAAAATGGTCACTGATATGAAGTCATGGGCTTCTAGCAGTTAACACCCTCAGCTTAGAAGTGTGCTAGCTTTGTCAAAATGAAAAAAAAAATTCTTCCTGCTACTGTAAGAGAAATTAATATTCAAATAATAATCAGACTAAACTTAAAATTAAATCCTCAATACTGCAGTTCCAGGTCCCACAATCCTTTCTGAGACTCCAGATGTACAGACCATGTTTTACTTTCTCCATTTGGATGGCAGCTCAGAATATCAACTCCTAGAATGGTGCCCTGGGCTACATTTTCTTGGCTGCTGAATATATGTATAAATCCAATTAGCTTGACACACACAAAAATTTCCTCAGTAAATGTCTAAGTACTAATGATACCACAATAACACAGCATTGACTTCCTAAAAGACACCATGAAAAAGCTCAGAAACTCCCAGAAGTAAAAAAAAAAACCAACCCAGGAATATCTCTAAGTGTTTGATCTTCATTGTACTTTTTTTTTTTCTTTTTCCAGATCCCAGAGTAAAAATAGCACTTTTCTTATGTTTCTCACCTTAGCTACCACTGCTCTAAACTATGAGAAAGCATGATGAATGTTGGGGTTTTTTTTGGCTTTTTTTTCCTACTATGCTGTTGCTCCTTACTCTTCCATTCTTTCTGAATTCTTTTAAATATCAAAGCTGGAAGTTAACCTTCACAGTTGCTAGGGTGAATCAGACTTTCAGAGGCAAAATCAATCTGATCAACCTGACTTGACCCTAAATAAGGTATTTAGGGGATGAGTAAGTCAGAACTAATGTATCTTTTCATGTGCATGCTTGTGCGATTATTTTTTTAAGAAGTTCCTTTTAGCAATAACACCACCTTCTCTAATCTAACCTGCCTGAGCCTTTCCTCTTATGTTTTCAATACTCAGTCAATTCTGCTGTAAAAATAAAGGCTTATCTAGAAACACCATCTGAGGAGAATCTCTTGGCTGGACTGTAGTTTCTCTGAATGTAAGTATATTCACAGAATCACAGAATTAACTAGGCTGGAAAAGACTTTTGAGATCAATAAGTCCAGCCACATACAGTCTGTGATACATGTTTTGGTTTTGCCCCAGTATTCTTGGAGAGTTGTTATCCACAGGTTTTCTATTAGACTAACTGATCACAGCCTCCCTCAAAACAGATCTAAAGCTAAAAGCACACTTGTACCTATTTCCCCAGAAATACGTATCCTTGTCAAAGGTGGTAATTGGCTGGGATTCCTGTTTATTAATGTTGTGACAAGCCAAATTCATTCTCAGGGGGTTGGGGAGGTACTTGAGGGAAGGAAGGGGTTATCCTGCAGAGGCCCCAGTCAGTCAGTTCTGAGCTCAGATCCTCAGAGAAAGCCAGTGTCTGTATACAGCTCACTAAGTTCTCAAAACATTTACTCCCATAGCATATAGCCTGCTGAGTCCTGGAGAAAATTGCCAAAGAGAGATTAATTTGTCCTTTGCTTATGTGTTTCTTTCTTTGAGTTCCCAATCCACAAGTCTGAACTTTCTGAAACATAAGTATCTCCTGTCTCTTCAGTCTGGTTTATAAGGTGCAATCTTGTAATCTTCCTTCTGCCTCTATGGTATTTTATTATTTTTATTTTTATATTAACCCACTTTAGTATTTTCATTCATGAAAATGTCTGTCCCTTGCCTTGTTGGGTCTCTGCTGTCTGCAAGAAAAGGCAGGATGCTGCCTGGTGGGCATGGAAATAAGTTGGAAAGTGATGATGAGGTAAGATTCAGTAATATTTAAGCTTTATGTATATCAGAACATGGAAGACCAGGAGGCTTGGAGTTTTAAAGTTATCTAAGTTAAGGTTTCCTAAAGAGAATTGTTACAAACTAAGTAAAAAATGAACAGGGTCACAGTATTGCTTTAAAAGCATATTTCATCATAAGCACTCTCCTCTGTGAACTACATGTTTGACTGCTAACAGAGCTGTAAAATAAAAGAGAAGTAGAGTGTCTTGTGATATGTCAATCTGATAAAATGGTATCCTTTACCTTAGAGCTATATTGTGGAATAGCTCTCTTGAGGTTGCCTGTGAAGCTCACCTAGAGATACAGCTCCCTGTGATTTCACCAGGAACAGCAGAAGAATGTTTTCCTTGACAGAAACAGTAAGATGTTCAGTGGAGATATTTAAAATGTACTGAGTTAAATATTTTGTAGAGGATTTTTCAGGCCCGAAGAGACATAGTCCAGTTTTAACAATATCTGAAACAGCAGAAAAAAATTAAATACTTTTAGATGATTGTCTTATTTTTTCCATGGAAGTTTTCGCTTTTAGCCAAGAAATCTGGGCTGTGCAGGATCTGAAGTATATGATCCATCCAAAATGTTCCTTATTACAGATTAAGATTCTTCTAAGAGTTTCTATGCAAATCTTTCTCATCAATGTGACTGTACATTATTCCAAGATATTTGTAGATGCTTTTGGGAATAAGAGAGAGAGGAAGATTCAGTGCTGTTAGACTTTATTGCAAGTATTGAGACAGTTTGCTCCAAATAACTGTGAGTGGCTTCTGTTCCTACAGAACAGAACAGGGTTCCAAAGAAAAGTTTGTGATTATATCAAGACCTTTAGACTACTAGAGTATTCATAATAATAATTGAGTTATATGCATTTATGTAATATAAAAATGGTTCTACATTGTCTCATCTCAACATGAGCACTTATTCTGGATGACTAATGCTCTGGGCCCTGAAGTTTATAATGGAAAGGCTGACACACACTCAATCTTATCTATCACAGCACTGTGCAAAAGGGAATTATATAATTAAAACATTATAATGATCTCTATTGCTCAGTGTGCAGTTACAAGTCCCACAGGAGTCAGGCCAACTGTGTTATCAAGGTTTATTCAGTCATCTCTTAGGAGCAGTGGGCACATTCTGCTAAATATAGCATGGTGTGCTAATAAGTGCTCCGTGTGGAGCATTGCACTGGGATCACTGTGCCACAGAGCTGCAGTGCAGTGCACAGGATGTTAGCCCACCTCCCTTTGGCTGAGATTTTCAGAAAGAAGTGCTTAAACTTAGACAGCTAAATCCATACTCTGACATTTACATAAATAGCTTGATTTTTCAGAAAAGCAATACCAAGAAATTCTCTTCTATTAAAATAATAAAATAGAAAAATGTCTTACAACAACAAGAAAAGATGTTATTATTTCTGGAAATAGTGCTCAAATTTATGAGCAGACTTTTGGGAAGAGAAGAGAGGAACCACAACTTTTGGTTTCCCCAGATTAATTAATTGTGGGATGTAAATGCAGTTCTGAAAGAAAGTAACAAAATGGGTGTGGTGCAGGATAGACCTCAACACTAGGTCTGTTCTGTATATGATGTGTTTTACAGTTAGCCAGGAATCTCTGTCTCAATCCGTACTTCTCTGTTTGGGTCTGAGATCCAAAAGCAGAAAAACAGATGAGTAGGACTTGAAAACCACATCTTTTGATTAGCTCCAGGCCCATTTACTGATCTTATTCTGGTTCCTGGTAAATAGATATTTACATGAGCAGACTACAGAGCTTTGCACCAGCAGAAGACTTCACTGGCTAAAGTACCAGAGATGAAAAGTACAAGTGCTTGATCCAGGGCCTTAACTGGGGTGCCCAACACCATCTCAGATTATATTTGAGGCATTTGATTTGGGCTGGCAAATAAGACAGAGGACCTGCAGGAGACTCACACTTGCATTACAGCAAAGGGGAACTATCAGGAGGCCTGTAATACCCAAAACAACACGGGGGGCTTGCTCTGCCTCCTGGGTGGTCCAGAACAGCTTGAGATGTGTCAGCATATGTGGGTCCTTGTCTGTAGCTGGCAGCTCCACAAGAGATCTCTCTGATGCTGCAGAGCACTCAGATGGCTCTAGAGCCCACTGTGATAGCAACAGAGCTAAACCCCACGGATGGTGGGTGGCCAAACTGCTCAGGCATGCTGAGTTCAGTAACTCAGGTCTTCATCAGCCACTGCAGAAGTCCAGATGCTGGGTTCATATGCAGGCACCTAATGGACCATAACCCAGAGCCAAATGCCACCTGAGGTGACCATGCAAGACAGAGCAGTGGGCATAGCAATGCTCCAAAAGAGCAAAGCTGCAGAGGTGGGGTATCTGTCAAGGAGTGCACGTCCCCTGTCTGCCCTCTCAACCACTCTGGAGGTTAGAGAAGCAGACTGTGGAGTTTTTATTACAAAATAAGGTCAAAACAGCTACTCCTAGCATAAAGGGACCTCATCTTGCAGTCACTATTCTTAACTGGGGAAGAAGATCATGATGTAGTAAAACCCCATTTTGTGATGTGCCTTAAAAAGGAAATCCCATAATTATATTTCAAAGGGCATTGGGCAGAAGGTAAAGGAGCAACAGGTCAGATTTACAAAAAACCTATTTGTTTAAAAATCCTAAGCAGATAAATTAATTAGTTTATTTTTTAAAATTTTTTGATAAACAAATAAGAAATATTGGAGCTAGTAGCAAATACATTTCTTTGGATAAAAAATACATGCAGAAATCAAGGCAATGCCAAACCAAAGACATGTTCACTAAACTGGGCTGACTAAAAGCTAACATAATAGTGAGGCCAGCTGGAGAGCGTCCAAGAGATCGGAGGAAAGGGCATATGAGAGGAGACATTTTAACAGCTTCAAGTGAAGCCTCTCAGCAGGCTGTAGAGGTGTTGATACCCAAGAGAGAGACTCAACAGGTGAAAAAGGCTGTCAGCAAGAGTGCATGGAAGCTTTCAAGTAACCTTTAAAAGTAGAAACAAAAGCCAACAGTTTTCTATTTACACAACAGAGTGCTTCTGATACTGAAGCAAGGGCAACATCTATTTATAAACCAAATAAATCTTGTGTTCTGGTATTTGGAACTGTCCGTATTCAACATATTGGGAAGCAGCAGCCACAAGGCTGCATTAAGTAATACTGATTTAGATCTGCATTGTTTTGGTTCATGCATTTTCCTCCTTAGTCACTTGCCAATGATGACTTTAGCAAAAGAAACAGGTTTCTTTTTCAAAGCTGATTCATGAGGAGTTCATAAATGTTGTGACAGGTGATACCTAGGCTGTGCTTTTAATGCCTGTGAGTTAAACACTTGCCTGACTCTTTTTTCACAAATCCTCAAAGTTTCCAAGTGTCCATCAATGTCTGTGATAGGTGACATGCAGATGAGAGCCACAGATTATAGGACCCAGGAAAGTATATATAATTTAGGCTATCCAGCTCCTTGGGCCTGTTGCATTCCCTAGCTGTGTCCTAGCCCAAGTTTTGCCTCTGGTGCTCCTTCTTTTACAGAGGAAACAGCTGTTATAAATGCCACAGCCTGCTAGTTTGAATATGAAGGCACTGAGATTGAGAAGCTGGGGGGAGTGGGGAGCAGGGATGGTGGTCCCATGGAGTCCATTTCCCATGAAGTTTGGAAATGGTCAAAAAAATTATATGACTATCATATGCAGACGTACTGTAACAGCAAAAGGAGTTTTAGCAAGACTGATGGGATCTGCACCTCTGACAGTCACATACAAGAAGGATTCTCCCAGTCTGGCTTCTTTGCTTTCTGAGAGTTTGCAGACATGCCAGTTAAGCAAGCAATTTTTCACAATAAATCAAGGCTATTTTTGTGGTATCAAGAGGGTTGGAACTTGATGATTCTTAAGGTCCCTCCCAACCCATACCATTTTATGATTCTCTGATCCAAAGATACAGGCTTCTCTGGTGTAGTTGTATTTTTTAATTTCTGATGGCTCATAGTCATATTCTGGACAAATTGCAACTCACCTAAAACAAGTTATTATCTATTGTCAGCTGCTACTAAACAGCTTCCCAAAGTATGCTGTTAGTACTATGATATGGAGAATTTCTCTTTGAAGTCCTGGGGTACTTGAAATAACAGGTCATGAACCAAATGGCCTCTAGGGATCTTTTCCAGCCTCATTTACTATGGTTCTGTGCATTCGCATTAGATTCACTTGTCAACATGCTTAGAGTTTTGAATGTTTTTCCTGCTGAACTGAGGATTTGGGGCTGACCTTTAAATCCTCTAAACCTGCTTGGAAAGATACATATTGGGATAGAGTGCAGCAGCAGCTGATTATTCCCCCTGGACAGCTTTCCTCCAACCTGCTCTTAAGTCAGAGGAATCACCACATCCTCAATGCCTTTTGTGTTTGTAGGGCAGAGAAGGCCAGTATGAGCATTTGGCCTAATGACAAGGTATTGAGTCTTAAAATTCTCCCCATCATTAATTATTCCCCTGTCTGCAACAAAAGGATCAGGTCACTCATTACCTAATGCAACCCGAACTTTCAACAGCTTTGAATACTGTGCCCATTCAGACACAAGCTTATCTTCTCCATAAGACTGCTTACCACCTACAGACACTGCTGTCCCAATAGATACTGATTTTTTTTAATATATAGAAGCACTAAGAAGAATTAGCAAAATGTTCCTATTCAGAGCTTGGCACTGTGCCTTTTCAGAATTTGTTGCCAGTAAATTTGGAGAGCTTCTTCATAGGAAGAAATTACTTTGCAATAGTTGAAGTATACCAAATATAAGGAAACCCATGGCTATTAACCCTTCAGCAGATGTTGAATCCAATTAGGTACTCAGTGAGCACAGTACTATAATATTCTGCAAGTAGTAACTAGTGGCTAGTGATTTCTAAAAATATTTTAATTTTTCAAAATTATGGGTTTTCTCAGTAAGTCATCATTCTTTCACTAAGGAGCCCTCAGCTACATGAAGAGATCTGCATTCACAGTTTTTTGTAGTTAGTCCATTGCTGTGACAGAAACAATTGCATTAAAACATACAGTGATACTTGAAAAATATATACTCACTGTCCTCAATTTATTGTCCTCTTTAATCAAGCAAGATTTGTACTGGTTTCATAGAGTGATGCTTTGAATAGATCAGGACTCTGTCATGAAATAACATCTTTGAAAGAAAGCAACTTTATTTAGAAATGTTACAATATAAAGTGTGTTTGTGTATATATATGGGACTATAAGATCATTGCATCTATTTTTTCCAATTTCAGTATTAAAGATCTATATTTTTTTTAAATTTCTGCCTACAAATTAACTGGACTTTCTCAGACTCCCAAACTCCACTAAATACCAGCTTCTTTCTATTTATAACTCTGCTTTTGAAAGATTTATTTACTTTTCCAGTTCTGCTTATCTGGAGCCACAATAATTAACTTTCAGAACATTAAATGATGGTAAAAACAGTTACACAAATTAGAGAAATAAATAGCTGCTAAGGAAAACCTGGTAAAGCAGATAATTATTTCATGACTGTCATACTTTCCAGGGATGCTGCTTCTGTAGTTGTTCCACTGAATGAGCAGATTTCAGATAGCAGCAGTCCTGTCTGAACACTGCTAATATAAGAAGCCAATCTTCATTATGAGAGGTCAGACTAGTTCTGCTCTCTAAATACCAAATCTGAAATGAACTTATCCAAATAAACAAACACCAGACTAAGTTTCTCTCCTGCCATTGACTGGAAATCTCTCATAGAAGGAAGAGCCTGGTGGAAGCAGTTTAGTATGTTTTGTCCTTCTGCATTTTATGAGTGCAGATATAATCTCGTGCAATATTAATCTCGTGACTGATTTAATGGGGAATAAAAAATATACTGGAAAGTCTGTCTGAATCCACCTCTTAAATGACTGTAAAAGACAGTGCTTAATTTAGGTGCACTCTAGTGATAGATGCAGTGATAGACTGACCAGCAAAGTACTTTCTGGGCAGATGTACTGTACTGACTGCAAGTCACTGGTAGCAGCATAATTTTGCTTGTATAACAACACTTAATGCTTCATCTTTATATTGTTTGATGTTCAAAGAACTGACACTTTTTTTTTATTCTTCCTCTGTGCAAAACATATACTCAAATGCATATAATGCATATATACACATGAATAACACATTTACCATATTCATATATAAAGCAGATGCAACCAGCTGTCAGGACAACACAGAGGCCAAATCTAGTGTGATAGCCACATGGAATTTATTTTCAAGGTTTACAGTGCTGAAATACAGAATCTCCTGTTTTATTCTGCCCTGGCAATGCAGTTTGAGGTAACAAATAAAAAAGATGTGTCAGAAAGACAAAGTTGCCCAAATTACTCTAGATCCAAAACCATGTCAAAATTTCTAAGAAATTCCTGGTTACCTGCAATATTACAATTACACACCTGTACCAGAAATGGACAATATTGTTAAAAGTATAAATATTAATTTAAATGTCGGTTTTTTCTATTTAAATCTGTCATTGTTTCAGTGTGTTCAGATTAGATGGCAAAGAAAATTGAGGAGTTGGAGTGCAATGGTTTTAATGTGTTTAACACTTGTCTAAGAAACAAGCAGACAGGAGAGTGTTAGTAAATGTTTATGCATTTCAGAAATGCCTTCTGCATCACATACTGTGTACTCAGACTATGAATGTACATAGCAACAGTGCTGATTAAAAACAACCCGTTTAATTACTTTGATATATGGAAGCACACACTCTTAATGCAATTTGTTGGTGTATTTTGCATGTAAATGATCTTAGGAGAGTCATGGTTAGAAAAGTTAGAATAAGGAATTAAGGATAAGAACAAAATCCTGCTGCCCTTGGAGTCAATTCATTGTTTGCTCTTGCTGGCTCTGAATCTTATTTCACACAAAGAAATTAAGCAAAGCTGGTCAGCTGAGAGGAAGGGGAGATACTCTCCTCGACAGCATCTACGTCTGTGAGGAAGGTGTATGAGGTTCTTGCAGACCTGAGCGTCTCCACTAATGTAAATCCACTTGTAGCTTTACACAAAATTATTTAAACATTTAAAAACAATATTTCTGAGTGATTTAACTTTTTCACAGAATAATGCATGTTTTCTTCCAGCCTCATTTTTTGCATTAATTGCTTTTAACTATTAACATAAAATCTTGGTTATCTTATGATGAAAAAAATCCACAGTATATTGTAAAAAAATATCGTTGTAGTGCACAAGTGATAAAAAATATCTCATTTGCACTAATTCCCTTCCTGTGGGAGAATATTTCATTGTAATCCCTGATGTCCATTCTTCTGAAACTATTTTCCACACCACGTTTATACCTGTGTCCTTGGTGTGTTCATTCAGGGAACTAAATTTTTAAAAATGTATTATATTTTATAAATATTGCTTTTCCATATCAGATCTGGATAAGAAGAAATCCAGTTCCCTATGACAAAATGATGCCAAAAGAGAAAATCTAACTCAACAGCTGGGCAAGGGGGTTTAATAGGTCAGGAATTTTATCAGCAGAGGAGATGTTGCTTTTGGGAAGTGCATTCTATCAATACCAGACAGCTGAAACTGTGCCGTGTCCCAAAGAGGAGCTGACTCACTTCCAAAGTGTCTGGAAATGTCAGCGCATGTCTTCTGCTTATCACTTTCTTTTCAGCATTTGGGTTCTTGTGTAGATGACAGGTCTGTTGCAGAAATGAAGCTCAGGAGACACAAGTCCTCCTGCCGACAGGTCCTTGATCTCCCAGTCCTGCGGAAAAATGCCCAGGAGCGGTTCTCTGATAAAATATTAATCTCTGCTCTCGGTCACTTCCACCTCGGCTGGAACTCCCCGATGACTGCCACTCACGTCGTGCACGGAGCCGAAAGGGACCCAGCGCGATCCCAGGCCGCTCCGAGCGGGGATCCCAAGCTCTGCGCTGAGTCACGGCCCCATCTCTCCATCTCTCCGCCCTTCCCGGCCCGGGTTCCCATCTCGTCCCCACCGCGGTGTCCCCGGGGGCCCCGCGGCAGCGTCGGCAGGCAGACAGACGGACGGTCGGTCTGTCGGTCCTGCTCTGCCCGGCGCCGCCACCGGGGGGCGCTCCGGCACCACGGATGGCCCTGGTGGCGCTGGGGCTCCGGGGCGAGCGGGGCTGCGGCCGGGACAGACCCGCAGCTTTCCCTCCTCCGTGTTTACCCCTGCTCCTTGCCCATCTCTGTTCCGCGTCCCGAGTTTGCGCACCCGCTCCGAGGGCACGACAATCCCTGCCGGCTAAAACCGGAGGGGTCCCGGAGAAGTCTCATCCGCGAGCGATACCGGGGGATGCCGTTCCCTACTGGTTTGGGAGCAGCCTCGCTGCTGGCGCGGGGCCCCCCTGGGATGCTCTGTCTGGGCCCTCGGGCAGAGAAGGGCCCGGGCATTCCGCCGTGTCACTCTCTGGCACGGCGCGCTGCAGAGGCCGGGACACATCGGGTGACACGGACAGGCTCCCGAGAGCGAGTGATGGGAGACCCTCGCGGATTATCCCATTGTGGAAGGTGAAGTTCCTTAGGAAGACACACAATTTCAGACGTGGCCTACGGGCGCGGATTTTCCGCGGGGTCCTAGGGAGGGTCGGTGCGGCGGTGCGCCCCGTCCCTCGGCCCCGGGGAGCCGTACCCGTACCCGCCCCGCCGCAGGCTGCTCCCGGCGCCCGCGGTGCTTTGTGCTCCAAGTAAAACACCCTTGTGGCGGTGGGCTATCGGGGGCAGTGTGTTTAATGTACGTTTAATGTATGTATGGCTGCATAGCGTTGAGGCCAGACACACCTGAACTGTGCCACAATGATTATATCACCTTTGCCCTCAAGGCTCCCGGCCCAGCCACCGGGAGTGCCCGCGCTTCTCTGCAAGATTGTGCTGAGGCTCATCCCATGCTCGGGTCCTCCGCGGGGGCGACGGGGTCTGCGGTGGAAACGCCCGCTCGGGGACACCCTCCGCGCCGCCGTCTCTCGAAGCCTACCCGGAGACTCAGTTTTTCCACTGCCCTCCCGTGTCCTCCCCGTTTGGGAAGCCTAGGGGAGGAAGGGAGGGGGCGGCGGGCCGGGCCCCTGCCTCTGGGCGCGCTGCCGCCGCGGCTCCCGTCTCATGCCGCAGGAATGCGCAGAGGTATGCGCCAGTTTCCAGAAGTGGATCCCCTTCCTTGCTGGAGCACAGCAGCGCATATATCACCCGGTGGCAGCAGTCCACCTTCCCTGAAGTTTCGTAACCGCTTACGAGGGTAAACTGAGAGTTGGGAACAGCCCTCTATTAAGTAGCAGATTGAGAAGAGGCTCTTCCCACTTGGAGAAGGCAAGTCTTCCCAGACAGACCCCTCGCATCGGGAGCTACAGTAATCGAGACGCCTCCTCTGCGCTCACTGTTGCCGCTGCTGCTGCTCCTCCTTCGCCGCTGCTGCTACTTGCTGCTCCCTCCACAAGGTGCCCCCGGAGCTTCATCCTTTATCCTCCTCCCTTTATCCAGGTCCGACGGCTGCTGCTCCCGCCGCTGCGGGCACCGCCGAAGTCATCGCCGGAGGAGCTGTCCCGTCACCGACCCCGGCACTCTGCGGCCGCCCCGGAAGGTCTGTGTGTGTGTGCCCGGCAGGAGCGGGGTCCCCTGCGCGCCCCGCGCCGACCACCGTGTCCCGCTCTGTCCGCACGCACCACGCACGCCGCCCCTCGCAGTGCACTTAGGCTGGGCTAGCAGCGCCGGGCTGGAAGTTGACACGGGATTAGGCAGGAGCGTGTGTGCGCGCGTCGGGCATGTCGGAGCCGGCTGCAGGCGTGCGGCCGGGCGGGCGGAGAGGTGCGGGGCAGAGCGCCCCGGGGCTGCTGGCTGTCAGCCCGGGCGAAGGCACAGGGCAGCCCGGCGGGATGCCGGCCCCGAGCGCTGCCCGCGGACGGGTGCCTGGGCAGAAATGGGGGCAGGGGCGGTGGTGTCCCGGAGAAGAGGTTCCCGGCGGCCGGAGGCTCCAGGCGGAGCCCGCTGTCAGCCCAGGACGCCTGCAGGCACGCTACCTCTGCTTTGGCAGGAGTTCTCGCTTCCCTCCCTTGTGTGTGCAGCTGCCGGTGATGCTTTCTCCTGCTTCCAGTTTTTTATATCCTTGATGGGTAGTGGGCTTTTCCTGCGTTTTTTTTCTTTTTCCGTTTACGTTATTTTTTTCATATTGAATGTGGTAAATGTCGTGCACTATGTGGTTTAGAAATGCTTTGGCTTAGCTTTTGTAGGTTGGGTAGGACTGGCACTGTGAAAGCTCGGGTTTGACTTTTAAGTGGTCTCTAAAGATCAGTGAGAAAACCTTTAGTCCTGACACGAAGTCTGTTTTGTCCCTGCTGAGGCAGTAGATGTCCCCTGCTACCTCCAGACTTTCTTTCACTTCTCTGAAGTCTCGAGAAGGAAACAGTATTTCTAGGTTAGCAAATGAATACTTTGGCTGAGGTGGTGTATTTCATGAAACAAAAACGTGTGTCAGGAATGGTAGACCAGCAGCAGTGGAGAATTCCTAGATGCCTTTGTGAGATGATTAATTTCCACTGCTTTTCGAAACGATCAAAAGATGGCAGTCAAAGCTCGCATGAGATTATCAGGACAAAATGTCCTTTTGCGTTGAATTTAGGCGATCCTTTAACTCACTGCAGGATGCTGTAGATCTGCCCAGGGGCAGCCGTTTCCCACGCAGAGCAGTGATAGGATTTTGGAGCTTTCTGAGCATTTTAATACCAATCTTTGCCTTCCTTGTGTTAGTGTCATTATGGTCAATATTACTTTTCTGTTTAGCCACTGAACTGCCATTAGACTGAAACCTTTGCTTAGATTTTCATCAAGCTTTTGGTATTTTCATGTACAGTAAAGGCATTTGGCTAAGGCAAGTATTTACAGCTGCTCAAATGAATCCTGTTAAGCTCAGTGTGAGTAACTGGGAAATTCCTGGATCTCCATAGTGTCTTCCCACCAAATGTGCCTTGCTGGGTAGTTCTTTAGATAGTAGAAGAATATTGTTTTCCCTTTCAGATGTTTCTGCGGACTAATGATTTATGTATTTTTCTTTTGTTTTGCTCTTGGCACCTTCCTGATAAAATCTGTTGCCTAATTGCTTTTGGAATTCACTTTCCCCGTGCCTAATGATGATATATGATGCATTTACGACTTTATCCCCTACTTCTTGAGATAGAAAATCCGAAACTACAGAAACACTTACATGCACGTGTAGGTTCATATTAGACTTTACTTGGACAAAGAAATAATTTGGAAGTTTTGCTGGAGTAATTGGCAGTAATTTTACATGACCTAGAGCATATAGTTATGAAGGTATGGCTGCTTGCAATTAAGAACCACTAACTTGGCCTAATCCCACTTATTTTGCTAGACAACCTGCAGTGGTTGTGAGACTCTTATGCCTATCAGCTTTATGTAGTGTATTTTAGATATATTTTCTCTCAGGACATGTAAATGAATTATCAGATGTTGAAACATCATGGCTAGACAGACGTGTCAAATTTCAGATGTGTGTTAGACACACTTCTGTATAACCTATTTCAGACTTTCAAGAAATGAAGAATAGCACATTTGTAGGCAGAACCCCTCAAAAAAGTTTTATTACAGTTTCCAAACTGCCTTGAGACCAGTAAAACAAAGCTAACTAAGTGGTTCAACAGTTATGAAAAAGGAGCCGATTAAAATCCCCAGCTGAAAGAGACATTTAGTTGATCCAAGGCAGGAATGACCTCTGAATTAGCTATCATCACATTCAGCGATGAAGTCATGGAGCTCCCTTCTGGCTCCTGCCTGTGCGGAGGCACAGATCTTCACTGCGCTTCCCTGATCAAATTAACCCTAATGAGGTTGAAATTCGTGTGCTTACTATGATTGGAAAGGGTTCAGCAACAAAAGGCACATTATTGTGAGACGAGACTCTCCAGTTAGTCATACAGATCTTTTGTCGTCTTGGACAGCTTTCAAGTCTAGAGTTTTCAACCTGGTCCCGTGGGTGGGGGTTGGGGATAAGGGAACAAAGTGAAATCCATGGTTTGTCTTTTTTATGTTTCATGAATACACCCACACAGTCCTTTAATCCACATGTATCATTTCCTTCTCGTTTCTCCCCCTTCCTCCCTTCCCCATCATTGCAGATTCATTCATGTTGTTGTGATCTGAAAGGGCAGAAATGAAGACAGCGCTGTGCTCGGCAGTCGCTGCTCTGTGTGCAGCCACCCTCCTCTCCTCCATCGAGGCTGAAGGTAACCTTCTCCTCCCTGCCCTCTTGCCCCGGTGCCCCGCTGTCCAGCAAATCTCCCAATCAGCCTTGAGCTACTGCTCTCTCCCTCTCTGTTTTTGAGTGTGAATACTTCACCTTCTTTCTTTCTCTCCTTCAGAGAAACACCTCTCCTTCCTTGCCCAGCTCCTTCTGTGTTCTGTTTCTCCCGGCTAGTGAGCCGGACGGTAGCTCCCTCTCTCTGTCGCTCTGGTGTGCTGTCCACACCACCCCACAGACAGGACGTGGGCCAGCTGCTGTGGCCACCGGGCACGGCGCCCCGAGGAGCCCATTGCCATGGGGGCCGTGGCTCTGCCAGGTCCCAGGGTGGACCAAGAAGGGCTGGTCTCTGGCCTCTTTTGGTAATGTTGAGAGAGGAAACGGAAAACCTGCTACTCAGCAACCCGCAACTTTGAAATAAAGTGCTCCAACAGTGCTCTGCGCCTGTGTGTTTTGTCCAGCCGGACCCTCACCTCTGCCCCCCCGGCCTGCCGGTGCATCGGCCTCCCCTGCTCGGCGGGGCGACCCCCGGCTGAGCCTCGGGGTGGCCGGACCCTCCCTCATGGACACCCCAACCTCTGTGGTGGGTCGGACCTGGGGAACACGCCCGGGGAGACGCTGCCTGTGCTGTGACACGTGGCATGGGCACCGCTGAAGGGAAGGCTGCGCCAGGCCTTGCTGTGGCAGCCAGGGCTCCGAGGCCCTGGCATGCATGGGGTACTGTCACCTCCAAAAAGGCTTTCCTTTTCCTTCTCCTCCTCGGCCCTCAGCACAGTCAATCTGGAGGCTGAGGCCCCTGTCAGCCCTGGCAGCATCCTACCTCCAGCTGAAGATGTGGGGAGACCCATCTTCACTGGCTCAAAATGGCCTGGCCTGGCATTTGCTCCCGAGTGGATTAACAGCAGCTGTGTCCTGTGCCCTCAGTGTGAGCTGCTTGGCTTTTTGGTCACAGTCATGGCATTTCTGGCAGCAGTGACTGCTGGAGGAAATAAAAAGGCTGTACATCCTGCACTGAAATGACTTGATCTGACCTCTGAGACCCGACTCCATCGTAGGTGTGAACTCCCCTGGATTTACTGGAAAAAGACAGAAGCCAGCAACTGAAAATTGATTTTTTTCTTGCCTTCCTTCTCTTTCTGTCTTGAGCTGAAACAAATTCCCTGATCATGACCTGCCACAAGCTCCCTTGTCTGGACCTGGTCACCTTGGCTGATCTCTTCTGAAAGCATGGGGTGTCAGAGATGCTTCTGCAGTGTCTGCCCCCCAAGCAGTAGTGCCTGCTTGGGGCATGTAGATGTAAAGTACACTGGCTTTCTGGAAAAATATGGCATTTTTGCCAGTAGTGCAACATCTGGTCGCCCTAGGAGAGACTCAGTCCACTGCTTTCCTCTTGTGCTACATTGCTGTTGGCAAAGGAACCAAAAAAGGTCATTTGAAGTCATTTCAGGGTTGCATTTGAAATGCAGAATTGCTGTGCCAGAGAAAGCAAAGTGTACAGTTTTGATGGAGGAAGGGAGTGGATGTGTTTGTGCATTCTTCACCATCTTAGAAGGGAGCTCACTTGGAGCTGGAGTAATATTGCTGTTGTCCTGCCCTACGAATTACATGTATGGAGTATGTTGTTTCAGAGCACAAGTTAAGGTGTTTTATTTAGCTATAGTGTAGACTAAACCAGTCATAACTTCAGTGCTGTTAAAGAAAGCTACAAAAATGTATTTGGAGCAGCACAGTTATAATAGCAAATCTTGACACATAGCTGGATGACCTTGATCAGATGTTGGAGGATGCATTATTGCCAAGCAAAAGAGTGAATAAAGCCTGATCTTGAGAGTTGTAGAGGGCTCTTGGACAGAACTGATATTACTTTGCATTCAAAAATGTTTGGTAAATAAAAAACCTAATTTACAGTGACCATGTTTCTATGAGAAAATTCTCCTAGCTCCAGAGTTTTGAAGTAAGGGCAGGGAAGTGTGGGGTGAAAAACTGTGGTGCTGAAAATGGAGTGAGAAATAGTGGTGCTGAAAATGAAAGTTCAAAACTAGGAGTACCTTAGGACTTGCTGTGGTGGGAACTGCTTTTGTAGAGATTTTTACAGTGGGGTTTTTGTTTGCACTATATGGGTCATTCTTTTGCACTGTTTTAATTTTGTGCTGCAAGTTTGCATAATTTTGTAAATTGCATCTTATTTACTTTAGCAAATTATTACTTACTTATTTACTTTATTCTGGTGTCATTGCAACTTAAGTCCTGTCTGCTGAACTGACTTTCTCCTGTGAACATTTGGCCTTATTTTTCCAAATTTCAATTCTCTTTCTGGCAAAGCTATCCTCACCCACCGGTCAGTCAGTCCTGTGTCTCTTTTCTTGGTTCTTTTTGACTCTGTGTACCATTCACAGGACATGCATTTTGAAATTTCTTTCAGCCCAAAGGTGGGCTGAAAAAGTGGGTAGACACTTCATGGGATTAAAAAGTGAGAGAAGAATAAGGGAGAGAGCTGTTTAATGTGATGAAGATTATTGATATGAGGTGGAAAGATGGGGTGAGAGCAGAGTTAAAAAAAAAGCTTAGTTTTATTTTCTGCCATCCTTCAGCTTTCATTTTTTAATCTCCTCTGGGAATAGTCTGTTTATCTGATGCTGCTGTCCATAGATTCCTGAATTTTCCAGTATGAAACTGGTTCTTCATCAGCATCACAGCTGCTCTGTAGTCCTTCATGAGAGCTGTGGCTGTGCTCTGCTGCTCTTGGCAAGGCAGTGACCTACAGTAATGGTGTTAGAGCTTTTCTAAGTTAGAGGTACAGAACAGGAGTTTTTAATTGGGCAGTCACTGTAGGAGTAGAGGGGGTAAAACTACCACATAGGGTCTAAATATATTCATGCCATTTCACTGGGGAAGTTATTTGTTTACCGTGGTCAAGGAAGCAAATCTGTTTTCATGCTCAGCATTTTTGCTCTTTTCATTTACAGTGTAACTCTTCTTGTTTTATTTTGCAGTCCTTCTGATATCTCTTTCCCAGTTTAAACTCCTTGTGTGTGATTCTGTATTTTATACTTTGTTTTGTGTGTTTTTAGTCCAGCACAGCAATACTCCAGCACATTCCATGTCTGTCCACATGTCAGAATTTCTTTCTGTTACAGTATTTTTTTGATCTGTGATCACAAAGAGCCAAGGACTCTTATTTTAGTCATAGTTAAGTCAAGTATATTGGCATGTGAAGAATCTATTAATTATAACCTCAAGTTACTGCTGTGATGTTGTCATGGCTTCTGTAGCATGTCATGCTTCTTAATACAGAGGGATTTTCAAAGGCACAGGAGAGAAATGAGGAAATCATTGGTTTTGTGTAACTTAACTGAGCTTCTGAAGGTGTTGACTTTTCCATTTTTCAGGAACTAGTTCAGAAGTAGAAAAGTCTGTTTTTTAGGCTGGAGATAAGCAAGGAGGGCATCACTGATCAAGTGTGAAACCTTTGTGTTGTGCATAAAAAGGTTTGTCTGGTGAAAAATCTGTTTTCAGGACACTCAGTATAGTAAGTGACAAATAATTGCAGCACAGCAGTTGCAGAGGATTAGAATTTTTGGTTTGTAATAAAGCTGTGTTAAGTACATTAATTTTCATTGACTGAATTATTTAGAGGTGATCTGAGATAGCTGAAACTTTTGAAGTTTTGAAACTGGTTGGTAGGCCATTATTTTATTGTCTTTTGATGGCAATATCTTTTGAGAAAGGAGCTATTGATTCCAAAGTTCCTAAATAGAGAACCATATAGATTGACATGTGAAATTGAAATTTGTATATACGTGAGGGTGACTGTACATCCCTGTTTTTCCTGCTGCTAATCATAAGCAAAATATACAATGCATGTGTAAGTATATATACACATGCACGTGCATATATATGCACAAACATGTAAAATTTGATAAATATTCATACATACAATGTGTGCATATGTATGCGTTATGTTGAGATACAAATGTCTTCATTTATATATAGATTTAAATTATTTTTTTTCAAAGTACATTTATGAGCTATGCATCTTCTATTTTGAAGAAATGTCATATACATATATAAAATTTAAAAAATGCAAAGATGGCAATGTTTCTCTGTTATGATTGGCAGTGAATATTTAACAATTCTGAGAAGCTGCTCTTTTGAGAAGCTGCTCTTTACTACATTTCTAGGCTGTAGGTCATTCTTTCTCCCAGTCATATTGACAATGCAGACTTCAGAGGAGAGTAACTGGGGTCATGATTTAGTTATATAAAATTCATACCATTTCTGAAAAAATAGTAAATGAAGAGTTTTGGTACCTTCCAGCCTCAGTAGGCCTTTTTGCTGGGATGGTAAGGCTTAGCTTACTCTTCAGCTTTTGCAGACTGTATGTTATTTTAACATGGGCTAAGGCATTATTTTACCTGCTAATTATAGTGTGTCCTTTCCAGTGGTGGAATCACAAAGTATGTTTCACTTAGGGATTGTGGATGGCAGCTACTTCTGACTTAGATCACTTTTAAATCTGGTTCTAGATATGAATTACTTGATATTCCAGTTATATTTTATTTCTGTTTTGTTAAGGTATTTTTTGGGTTCCTCTAACAGTCACATTGTGTTATTTGCAAAAAGCTGTAAAATTTTTATATTGCCTGTGAAGTAATACAAGCTGATATAAGACCTGCATGGCATGAGATAGATGCTTTGCCCTTTTTTTTTTTCTGTTGTTGTTGCTGTTGTTGTTGTTTTGTTTTGTTTTTGTTTCAGAAACAATACTCTTATTACATGTACATATAACACAAGAACTGGCAATGTTTTAAGTATATTATGTCTGATTTTTTTCCTTTTGTTTTTCTTTGTGGTGCATAATATAGAAGATCCAGTTAATGAAATTATCATAACACAGTTCTAAGAGTGGTCAAAGTTAATGCTGTGGAAACATGATTGTTATACAACAGGATATGTTTTTTCTACTCTGGAAACCCATAGGGGAACCATGCATTTCTATGCATCAACAGTTGGATCACTGTATGAAGGCAATACTACAACACCAAGACACGTTATGGTCATGATCCTGTACCTTGACAAGTCAGTGAGAGGTTTGGCATGGATTTTGATGGATGCAGGATCAGCAGTGTCACTACACTAAGAATAGGTGCAACTTCACTGCTGCAAGTAGCCTAACATCAAGACTGCTTGTTGCAGTTAAGCTGCATTCACATGTAAGATTTTGTTGAGTGAAGTTTTAAGGTTTGTCCCTGTAAAGGGGCAAACTCCTACTACAACAAGGGGTGTTTTTTTCCTAGAACTCTGCTTTGATTCAGTATTGCAAATGTATTCTTTTTCCACTGGTGAATTCCCTTCTGAAGAAGAATTTTAATGAGACGGAGTAACAGTTGTCCTATTTTATTATCACAATAAGGTTTTTATCATCTAAACATTTTTCTGTACTTCAGATCAGCTTACTACTCTCAGTCATATGACCATGGTTTGGTCTTCACCCCACAGCTGGTTTCACTTGGGTGAAATCTGACCCCTATGAAGGTCCTTGGATGTTTTGGAGATTCTGTTTGAGTATCAAAAGCTCACAGGCCATCTGGAAGACATTTTGATGACATTGGATCCAAACGGCCTTTTCTTTCACTCAAGCAACATTCCTTTTTGGATTTCTATGGGAGAAGTATTCAGTGCTTGAGTTTGATAAGCCAGCCATAGGCTGAGAATGAATGGATTTAAAGTAAAGCAATGAAGATGGGGATTAGGTCTCAGAAATAACTATGATGATAAAGGCAGTAGGTTTTGGAGTAATTTCTGTGGGAAGCTGTCAGTCTTGACAATAGTGGAGGTCTTTAAGAATGATCTGAGAAAACATGTCAGGAGTGACACAGGGTGGCCAATCTTGTCTTGACCGTGGGATGGACAAGGGGACTTTCAAGTTCCCCTACAATGCCATTGTTCTATGATCACCTGGATGAATGGATACATCTACTCATGTGTCAATGTACTAATCTTGTTGCCTGCCAAGATCCACGTCTGAATTTTCATAAAATGGAATAAAATCCTTTAAAATGCTCAAGACTTTTCCTCACAGTCAGCTTTTTCAGTTTATCTGGAATCCGGTCATTTGGATATCAACAAGTTGGGCTGCTGCTGTCCTTCAGCAGTTAAAGCCTAAAGTCTCTGCTGCAACATGCCAATTTACTTGCAAGGTTGGTGGTGCTACTTTTTCCATGTACTGAATTTTTTTTAAAAGCATGCTCAGGTCAGTTGCCTCCCTCTGCCTTTGCATTAAATTTGTCCTGAGCCACTGCTACTGAAACAATATTTTATAATGATATTCTTATCATCTAAATGTATTTTACTATTAACACGTGTTGCATGATTTTGATACTAAGTAACTACCCTGCCATCTCTAGCACTGTGATACTCATAAACTGAATGATGAATAAACTGTGCATGCAGGTTAATGGTCTAATCTCACTGCCTGTGTATGGACAATAGGAAAAATAACATTTACTTCAGCACTAGTGTTATCTATTGTATCAGTATTATAAAGCCATATTATCCTATGGTTGGAAATTACAGAAAATTAAAAGGAAAAAAAGCCATATTTTTTAGCTCAGTTTTACTTTTTGTAATTGGACAGTGTCTTTTCATAATTAAACATTCTAGCATTTACTACTTTATCTGCTTTTAAAATTATATCCAAATCTGATATGAAATCTGACATATAATGGAGATCTTACATATAATGGAGATCTTCTATGAAACAGAAGATCTATCTTTTAAAAATGCCTGCAAAACTCTCTCACTAGTAGTTAAGGAAAGTATGGCTGGATCTAATCTTACTTTGTAGACCTATTTAAACAATAATATATAATACACCTACCATGCACTGACAGTGAGTCAGTAAAATACTGCATGAATAAGCATGACAATTTTACAAAGAGAATATCATTATAAAATATTTATGAAACGTCTTTGTGTAATGAACCTTGTACATGGAGGCTTTGTCTATTGTGGGAAGCTAAAAAACCAATAATCAACATTTCATTTACGTATGCATGATGCTGCAAATTAGCGTATGTAAACTATTTCTTTCTGTACTATTCAGTTATTTCTGTCGTCAGCTCCTACAAGTTTTATTTGCAGTCATTTGTTCAGTTCACTGGTGCCCTCTTTGCTGTTTTCTATAAATTCTGTAAAATAAATGTCCTTAAATATATTTTGATGTTGTCTTTTCATAATTAACCATTGTGTTGTTTGGAACCATACTGGCATTTTATGTTAAAATGCCACTATTAGTATGGGTACACCTGCTGCAAAGGGAACATGAAAACAATAGTTTACACCTTTGAAATTGAAAAGGAATCTGGTGTAAACAGGTAGAATTGTATTTTTGAGAACTTCGCATCAGCTCGAATATTTTGGCAAATTGCAACAATTACTAATGCCACCTATTATTCCCTTAGTTCCTGAATCCTTTGTTGCTATATGCAAAGTATGTCACTTTAGTGGCTTCTAGGAACAAAGGGGTGGAGTTCTCCATATTTTGTAATATAATGATACCAGTGTATCATTATTGCTGATATACAATTTGCATGTATATTCATATCTAGACCCTAATAGAAATTGTTTTACTGAACATTAAATGCCCAATCTTTTCCTGTATTCTTTAAATTGTTTCTTTTCTCTGCCAAGTTTCTAGATTCAGGGAAATTGATAAGAAATATCATATGCAGAGACTATATTTAAAAAAGCTGATCAATTATTTGATGTCTAATTAAGAAGAGTACTGTGTTCTCCACATCCTAAATGATCTCATGATATTGTAAGCAGGTTGTGATTTGGCATGCTTGTACGGATTGCACCCAGCATGTAAAAAAATTTCCTTTAATTGTTATGTGAACTGTTTGCATATGTGGTGATTATCTGTGAACTCATTGTACATGTATCCAAATGTGTTTTCTATTGTGCTTGATTTTGCTGGCCATTCTTGAATGTCTTGGCAACTCAAGAAACATGTTCTGTGCTGTCCTCTGTAATGCATATACTCTTTGATGTTTTGTCATATTTTGTCAGCTTTTATTTTACTCTTTTTCCAACAATATACTTTTATATTTGTTGGAAACAAATTTATGCAAAGACAATTTTAGTAAGCTTTGCTCAACGTTGTTTTATTTATTCATTTGCCAAAACTTGTTCAAGATTTTAAACATCTACCTGGTATAAATCTTTTGCAGTTAACCCACCATCAGACTTGAATTTTACAATTATAGATGAACATAATGTTCAAATGTCATGGAAAAGGCCACCAGATGCAATAGTGGGTTACAGAATAACTGTGGTTCCAACAAATGGTGAGTTCTGTCAAAATTGTTAATGTGATTACATGTTTTGAAACATTTATCTTCACCCTATATCTAACTTAGGTATGAGAGTAGCCATTAAAATATTTTGGAAGTTTGTGATCAAGGGGTAGCAGCAAAGGGCATACAGGAAAAACAGTGATTCTTCCAAGTTAGAGCTATTCTTGCCATACTGTTTTACCATTTTGGGACTGCAAGTAACAAGTTTTGGATGCCTTTGCTTTGCAAGGCACAAAAAGAAGGTAGAATCATCACTGCTCCTCTTCTATACTTTCACCTTGAAGTTCAAGAATTGTATTGTGCTGTGTAAGGCAGCCATTATTCTATTTCACTTTGAGAAATAATAAATGCAAAGTGATATTGAATCAGAGCAGGATATGACTTTTTAGATGATAGTATATTTTTTATGCATATTTCAAGTTTCAAATTTCCTGGAATTTATTAAACACTTCAGCAATTTTATTCACTATAAAAAAAAAAAACACATTAGCCTAAAGTTTCATGTTTCAATATTTATACTTCATGAAAACAGAAAGTGTATAATTCTAAAATTATCATTGGGTTTGAGATAGATTATTGCCTGTTGCATTTTGTTTTATGATCACCTTATCAATATTATTGTATTTTAAGGCTGCATTGAGTGTTTTATATATTTATTGCAGATGGACCTACTAAAGAATTTACTCTTTCACCTAGCACTACCCAAACTGTCATATCAGATCTTATACCTGATGTAGAGTATGTTGTATCAATAGCTTCATATGATGACAGAGAGGAGAGTCTACCTGTTTTTGGCCAGCTGACAAGTAAGTAGCTGCAGTACAATCAGAAAGCCAACTAAGATAACTGAGCAGTCAAACACAAAACTTGGCTTTGATCCAGTTCTCCAACAAAATTGCCACATACCTAACCTCTCCTTCGATGGAGCTGTCTGAGCAGCCTTTTCCCATTAGTCCTAGTAGAAGCAGAGAAATTTGCAAGAAATCAAAGGATACTAACATGGATATAGTGTCTGCCGACTTCTACAGAGTTCTTGGTAGGAGGCCACTACATTTTTTGAGCTATACCTACTTCCTATAAATTGCATCTTCTGAATTCAAGGGGAAGAGAATCATTGACCTCAGTAACAAATGAATTGGACTGGCACCCTGTGTGAGAAAGCAAACTATATTCATCCAATAATAATAAAATGTGACACAATATGCCTGACTGCATACTAAAATATGGAATTTAAGCTTTAATAATTTGTATTAATAATTTAAGAAGCATAAAATAAATTTAACTAAATAAAAATGCACAGTAGACTCCTTTCTATGATACATTTTGTATCTTGTCTCAGACTTCACAAAGAACCATGGGAAAATTACTAATTATCAATTCCCCTAGGTGTTAGAGAGGGGTTATACCGGTATTTCTTCAAGGCATGTTGCAGTTTATTTTCAGGAAATGGGTGTACAAGATGTACAAATACAGAGGATTCTTAGATATTTACATTTTCTATGTTTTGTGTCACCCTGAATTCTATGTTGTCAAACCTGTAAGTATAGGTGGTATATCCAGAACCTGCATTTATGTTTTTGTATTCTGAGGCTTGTCAGATGGGTTTCTAATTCCTTATGTGCTTTTCTTTGATGTTTAAAAATTTAACCCTATTTCCCCCATTCATTCTGTCTATGTTGTGCTTTGTGTAGTTCAAACAGGTGGCCCAGGGATACCAGAGGAGAAGATGATTGAGGCTCAGTTACAAAGTAAGGTGCTTTGCTTTTCAACTTATCTGACATTTATCTTATCTGCAGTCTAGCTCACAAAGTTAAGCTGTGCTTCTGTGTTACCTACCAAAGAAGTTAACTTGTAAATTTGGGCAGAGTTAAGATAACTTGTGAAGGTACTAGGATAAAAAGAGTTTATAAGCTGCATTGAAAGATTAAGGTGCAAAGTTGGTACTGAAACTGGGGATTTCGTGCATCTAACCTGAGCAAGTCCATGGGTATGTTGGACCTATTAACAAAAGGTGTTGTGCTGTGGACAAAAGGTTTTGCAGAACAACCTGTGCAGCTACAATGGGGTAATAAAGATGCAAGGCGTAAGTGGTAACAAAATAAAATTTTTCTTTAACATCAAATCATTGCAAAAAGTTTTGTATGGATGTTTTCACTAGTTGTGGCATAACAGATTTTATGGATTAGCGTGAGAGGTGTCTCGAAGCAGTTCCCTTTTGATAATGACTGTTAGAAAACTCATATGGATGTTCACTTACGTGAGTTATGTTTCCCCAAACAAGATATCCCAGATAAGATCAATCTTTTAAATAACTGTTTGCTTTGGCTTTTACCTACTAAGTTTCCATTAGACATTTCTCACTGATTTGTAAGAATGCAATTGCTCATTTGCTAATAGAGTTGGTTTTCCTTTTTTCCCTGTTGTGTTCCAGGATGCTCCATAAGTGCAATGACAGATTTAGTTTTCCTGGTAGATGGTTCATGGAGTGTAGGAAGAAATAACTTCGGATATATTCTGGACTTCATGGTTGCCCTTGTATCAGCTTTTGATATTGGGGAAGAAAAGACGAGAGTTGGAGTTGTTCAGTACAGTTCAGATACAAGAACAGAATTCAATTTAAATCAGTATTTCAGAAGAAGTGATCTTATTGATGCAATTAAAAGGATACCTTACAAAGGTGGCAACACAATGACAGGTATGTATTTCCCACATACATGTTTATTCAGCATTTCATTTCATAGTTCAAATTTGCTTTAAATCCTAGTTCATACAAGTCTAATAAGACAACTTGTGATGTTGGTTTTAGGTGAAGCTATTGATTACCTTGTTCAAAACACCTTCACTGAGTCTGCTGGAGCAAGAAAAGGCTTTCCCAAAGTAGCAATTGTCATTACTGACGGAAAAGCTCAAGATGATGTAGAAATTCCTGCAAGACAGCTTCGCGACATAGGAGTTGAAGTTTTTTCCTTGGGTATGTTGAGGTTCTAATGACTGGGAGATTAACTTTCATAAAAAGTTGATTTATAAGTTTTGTAGACTGTGTGGATGAAGAATTTCATTATGCCCCTCTATGCATGTGTATGCCTTGAAATAGGTAATTCGTGCCCTCCAGAGTGGAATACACCAGTTGTGTTAATTTGATGGTAATTATGTAGCTCCTGCATGGAGATTAATATGACTGGAAAGCATAGTTTCAACCTTAGCCTCATTCTTCATTTACACCACATTATTTTCCCTGGCTGAAAATTGATTCTGCCACCTCATTTCATTAATTATTATTTTGTAGTTTGATTATTGATCATGACAGAAGACAGAACTAATTTAAACTCAGCTTCACTCCAGGATGTTTTGATACTTCCCGAGTACATTCACAGGTGTCTGTATTTTATGGCTACTTAACATGGCTTGTCTATCACAACTTCTAGGTATCAAAGCAGCAGATGCAAAGGAACTCAAGCTAATTGCATCTCAGCCGTCACTGAAGCATGTATTCAATGTGGCTAATTTTGATGGAATTGTGGATATACAGAATGAAATTATCTTGCAAGTGTGCTCCGGTGTTGATGAACAACTAGGTGAACTGGTTAGTGGGGAAGAAGGTGAGACACTTTATAAAACAATATTTATAGCTTCAGTTCATTCCAATGTCTATTGAAGAGGCTATCCCTACTTCCTTTGCTTTATTTCTAGAGTTTCATCTGTTGCCTCACTTAGCAAGTGTGGAAAACTGGCCTCAGTTTTGTGTCTTTAAATGCAGAATAACAAAATGTGATGTAGCAGACTTGGAATAGCTCCATTATTCCGTAGTTTCAAAGGTAACACAGTGATGTGCAGTTATCAGAGTCAGTTTGGACAGAGGCATCACTTCCTTGGAAAAATGTATTAAAGAGAAGAAAACTGCTTGGTGAAGGGTCAGAATATGTAATAGATTAAGAACCATAGCATGAAAACTGTAGAAAACTGAGGAAACAGATATGAAACTGTATCACTGCAGCTTTCTTGCCCTGTAACGTTTTAGGTATTCTTTGACAAAAATGGCAATAGAGATGACTGCTGTTGTAGTACTCTGCTGAAGTCTGCATTTTTTCACTCTTTCCACCGTGTTCCTGTGAGTGTAGCTTTCACTTTTGGTTGAAATAGTTTTAGAGCTGGGCAGCATTTCTGGAACTTATGCTATACTTGGGGGACCACAAATGCATTGTTCATATTTTTTCCCTCTCACTGATGTCTCATTTGGACTGTCCTGTAATTAATTTCTGTCTATTTATGCTTAAAAAAACCCCAAAATTATTTTTAATAAAGATCAGCAAAGATAACTGAACTTATTCCCGAAATGGAAACTGTTAGAAAAATACATTTATAATTGTAACTAATATTTTGAATTTGCTTTTGATTTCTTTCAGTGGTGGAGCCTCCTTCAAATCTGGTGGCCACTCAGGTCTCCTCAAAGTCTGTTAGAATCACTTGGGATCCATCCACAAGCCAAATAACTGGCTATCGTCTGCAATTCATTCCAATGATGGCTGGGGGAAAACAACATGTACTGAGTGTGGGTCCTCAGACTACTGCTCTGAATGTTAAAGATCTCTCTCCAGACACAGAGTATCAAATTAATGTTTATGCAATGAAGGGACTGACCCCCAGTGAGCCAATAACGATTATGGAAAAAACACAACCAGTAAAAGTTCAAGTGGGTGAGTTTGGAGCTACCTTATTTTCAAATTTTAGCTCTTCATTGATGAGAACTCTGATGCTTGTTTTAATATCATACCTTTATTATATTTGAGAAACAGCTTTGCTTAACATAGTTTACTTTCTTTATAAGCAATTGTGTGTGATACATGAACTACAGATATGATTGTAATGCTATGTGGCTATTGGAAAACTGTTTACAGTGGTTATTCTTTTTCTTCACAGAGTGCTCACGTGGTGTGGATGTAAAAGCTGATGTTGTGTTTTTAGTGGATGGTTCCTACAGCATTGGTATCGCCAATTTTGTAAAAGTAAGAGCCTTTTTGGAAGTGTTAGTTAAAAGCTTTGAGATATCACCTCGAAAAGTACAGATAAGTCTTGTCCAGTACAGCAGAGATCCCCATATGGAGTTTTCTTTGAACAGATACAACAGAGTGGAAGACATAATTCAGGCTATTAACACCTTCCCCTACAGAGGTGGATCTACCAACACAGGCAAAGCAATGACATATGTGAGGGAGAAAGTATTTGTTACCAGCAAAGGATCAAGACCAAATGTGCCAAGAGTCATGATTCTTATCACTGATGGAAAATCTTCAGATGCTTTTAAAGAACCTGCAATTAAGCTGAGGGATGCAGATGTAGAAATTTTTGCAGTTGGTGTGAAGGATGCAGTGCGTACAGAGCTGGAAGCAATAGCATCACCTCCTGCGGACACCCATGTTTACACAGTGGAAGATTTTGATGCTTTTCAAAGAATATCATTTGAACTTACACAGTCTGTCTGCCTACGAATTGAGCAGGAACTGGCTGCTATAAGGAGAAAATGTAAGTAACTACTATTGCTTTGAGGAATGTAGAAAATGCAATGAAAAAAGGATCTGAACCAATGTTTTGTGCTTATAGTTACGTAAAGAATTTATATTGATGAGATTGTCCATATACAAATGATAATTTTAATAACTGGGGATTTGCTTCTCATTTTCAAACATATCAAAAGCATCAAGTGAAATGAAAAAAATATTGGAGAAATATTTTTCCCCCACTCCTGGTAGATATCTAAAAAGATAATAAAATGTGTGTCTATTGGAATGACCTTAGTGAATACACTCTGCTTTTGCACTCAATGTCTTGAGTAAAACAGTTACCAGAGCTTTCTTTTTTCAGCTCTACAAAATGGGGTGGCAAGTCTAAGCTTATCTTTTAGATGTTCAAAGGCAACGAAGAAATGCCAACAATTTTTAGGGTAAAATAATGGCTCTCTGAAATGGGCTTAGACAAGAAAACTTGAGACTGCAGATGCTGTGTGATAGTGATTGCAATCTAACTGTAAAGACTGAAATGAAGTAGCACATGAAAGTCTTAACATGCTTCAAAATTAGGCCAGCATGGATAATATTTAACATTCAAAAGATTTCTAAATGGCCAACTTTTGATCAGAATAAGTTACTTATGATTAGTTGTACACCCACAGTGTCCCTATCCATGCTTAGTAGGACACTGTCATTGAAGAGTCCCCACTGTTGAAAGCCCCACTCTCTTTAAAATAAGCCTTTTGTTTCAGAATAACTTTGAGGAACAAACCAGCAAAGCAACCTTTTTTTAGAGGGCTCAAGCAGTTTTAAGATCCCACTGTTAGGCTGACTAGGCCAAGCAAAACAAGCCCGGGATGTCAGATTTGTGTTTGTGCCTCGTGTCAAATTCCTTGCTTCCCTTTTGACTTCATTCCTGAAAAATACTGGTTTTTATTTTGTCTTATTTCTAATCTAGATCTGAAAAAAAAAAAAAAAACCCAACAATTTTTAGTTTCTGTTGAGGACATAATGTTATTGCTGTTCATTGGACATATGAAATAGGGAACCCAATTTGATAATCAGATTCTAAATTTAATTTTCATAAATATATATTTTTTAGATGGACGGTTTTAATTTGATCTAGAAATCACCGAGTTGGTGCTTTTACTTACTGTGGAATGATTTTAGGCAGCCTAGATATGGTCTTCTTGAAATTTGATAGATATAAGCAAGTATAGAAACAGATATTGTGCACATGCAACAAAATATCTGTTGAATTAAAATAAATCAAATTATTGAAGCACATTTTATATTTATTTTAGAAATTTTGTGTTTAACATATTCAGCAAACATGCCTCATACGCACATTTTTATTTCCATACAGCTTATGTACCTGCAAAGAACATGGTCTTTTCTGACATAACATCAGAGAGTTTCAAAGTGAGCTGGTCTCCAGCTGGATCTGAGGTTTTGTCCTATCTCATTAAATATAAAGTAGCAGTTGGTGGAGAAGAATTCATTGTTTCAGTACCAGCTTCAAGTACTAGCTCAGTTCTCACCAACTTACTACCTGAAACTACTTACGCAGTCAGTGTGATTTCTGAATATGAAGATGGTGATGGCCCTCCCTTGGATGGAGAGGAAACCACCTTAGAAGGTAGGATTCTCATTATTCTCAGACACAAGGGAGTCATATGTTCAAATAAGAATTTGCTTAGCTGGAGAATGAGTAAATGAGGAACAGCCAACTAAGGCTGAGAAGCTGTACTGCCATGCAGGATGAGAATAAATATTATTGTATCTCAATGCATTCAGTAAAGATTTAAAATTCCAGTAATATTAAGTTGCTAAGATTGGACTTTAATTTTCCTGAAGGTTGGATGGATGCTGTGTTCCTATGCAGTGGCCTACATTCAGATGAAGTAGTGTGTTCTCAGTATTAAATTCTGTGGCATGAATTATTGTCAATATAGACTCAAGTTGGACTAGATTAAGATGTAGATCCTTTCCAACTGAACTATTTGGTTCCATTCTACTCTATTTAATAATTACAACTCTGATGCAGGAATGCATGTTGACTTCAATACGTATAAACATAAATGTGTGCCTATGCAATTTGCTATGTCATCTAATATAACACTAGTAGAAATCTTATTTTATATACAATAGGCTTTAAAGGGCTTGAGTTTTGGTTAACTGTTTTTTTATCAGAAATTCATTGGTCTGATCCAATAAGTGATTCAAAACTTCCATTGATGTCAGTATGTGTTTTATGTGATAAATGGCTGTAAATTGAAGCATGGTAGCTTTATATTCTCTTGGTAGAGTTTCCATGATGCTTTTCTCCTGATTGAAAAGAGCAGCATGACAGTAGATTTGATTTTCTATTCCAGTAGAACACTGAGTTTACTCTAAATCATGCTTTTAAAAATATTGATCTAGTCTTTTTCTTTATTCCATGCTGTCATTTGTGACCTTTGGTGACATAAATGGTTCCAAGGGAACAAAAGAAACAGCATGCAGATTTGTTAATTGCTCTTTCCTCTTAAGACTGGTAGAAATAAGCACTTATAAAATAGCTTAGTTTGGATGTTAAGTTTGGAAGATACAGGTTTCACTGTCAGTGTGCACATTTCCATGACTCCACCAGTCAGAATATTTTGGCCACACATAATTTTCCCTTAGGAAAACAGACAAATTCTTGGCTGATAGAATATGTGGCTTGTGTGCTTAAGAGACAGAAGAAGGAAAAGCTTTAGCAAAAATAATCTGTCTTCCCATTTGTAAGTGATACTACCTTAAATAATTCTTAACATTGTGATCTGATGATATCCCAGCACGTCTCAGAAGATAGAGTTCTTCTGCAGCCACATAAACATCAGCAGTTCCCCATGCAGATCTAGCTAACAGTTTGAGCCAGGTGGCTTTCTTGGCAATTAACTTTGGTTTCAGGCTTTTAAGGATTTGAAGTTGAGTATTGTGTTTCTGCTTAATAGAAAACAAGTTTCTATTTTAAAACTGGGATTATTAATTACTCCACTCTTAACTCTGAAGAAAAGTACTTATGGAATATAGATAGCAAACAACAAAAAATCAGAACTTTTTTCCCTAAGTGACAATGCTATGTACTGCTAGGCAACGTGCGGTAGATCTTTATGTCTGTTGGAAGACTCAAGCCTTGTTTGGTGTGTCCTCTGAGTTCATCTGAACTGCTGTATCTTTTGTCAAGGAGCAGGCTAGGTTAAAGAATTCAGCACAGATTTTCTTTAGTTTCTGGGATAATAAACTATTTCTTTGAGTTAGAGACTAAATTCAGAAACCTTTTTTAAACATTAGATACAATTCATATTGCAATGATTATATTTTTTGTTTGAAAAATTCAAAGAAATGGAATTGGTTTGGTGGGGTTTTTTTGCTGTTTGTTCCTTGTTTGTTCTTGCAAACAGGATAGGTGCCAGTGTGCAGCCAGGTGTATCTGACAACTGACATTTTCCACCTGTAAATGGAAGGGGTGCAGAAGCAAATGGCCAGAGCAAGGAAACTTAGACCATTTGTTGTGTTAAGAAGCTTCCTAACTATGCCCAAATGTCCCTTATACAGTTCAGTCCTACTGTTACCACTAAACGCAGTCAGACTATCTTAAGTTTCAGAAGCAGTTGTATAAACTGGAATGAATGTACTTTTGGGGACAACTTTGTTCCACTGCTGAATGTAACTATGACCTTAAATTTTCAGAAATTACTAAAGATGTGTGTACTCTAAAGCAATGGGAGGGCAATACAAGCAGTTTTGGTAAACTGGATGAGCTAACAGAATGGTTGGCATGGTTTTGCTTCAGATACTTCTTCACTAAAGGCAAATATTTACAACTTATATGTGTATATTTTTTTTAGTTAAAGGTGCTCCTCGAAACTTAAGGATAACAGATGAAACTACTGATAGCTTTGTAGTTGGCTGGACTCCAGCTCCAGGAAATGTCCTACGGTACAGGCTTGTTTATCGACCACTTACTGGAGGAGAAAGGAGACAAGTGACTGTCTCAGCAAATGATAGGTCAACTACTTTGCAGAATTTGATCCAAGATACAAGATATGAAGTGTCCGTTGTTCCTGAGTATCAGTCTGGGCCCGGGAATTCATTGAATGGATATGCAAAAACTGATGAAGGTACATGATCAATGCTGTGCACATAGTAAGCGTGAGAAAAAGTCGCTGCATGTTGATACATCCATGCTGAAAGGAGAATAAACCATATAGTCTATAGTCTCTCTAGATGAAGAGAGAGTTATAATATTGCCCAAGCCTAGCTGAGAAATAACTTAAGACTATAGAATTTTTCAAAATTGCAATATTTAATTTTAAAATACAATATCTTGAACCTGATATGGCAAGGTAACTTGGGTGAAGAATCTACTTGTATGTTTAATTAACTGTCCCCATGATTCTTCATATTGTCAATGATATAAATTATATACCTTATATACCTTTTGAGCAAATTCAGACTATTTGCACTTTGTGCTGAATGTTTAGCAAGAAATTAATGAAACATTTAATTTTCTCAAGTTATCACTATAGAGTTAATGTATGTGAGAATGCATGATCCTTTAACATGTATCATGCCTTATTAAACAAAATCCAGAGAGTACAGACAGTATGATTGTCCTGATTGTTGTTGAAATTTCACTGACCCATGGACCCATTTTATCATCAAAAAGACCTCTTTAGGAAACCAAAACATATTATTTTCACATTTCATTTGTTGTCTTTGACTTGTTTCTGAAGACATTGACTTTGACATGGCTCTTTGTTGAATCTGAGCATATCTAAGGTGCTAGTATGTGTAAGCGCTCCAGGATTGAGCCTGCTTTAATAGGAAAAGAAAAAAAAAAGTAGACTTTATTGTGCATTTTTTTTCTTAGGAGGGTGGGGAGGGGATGGTACAGTCCTGATTATAGTACAGGTAAACTGTTGGTATAGCCTATTCAGGAATTATTTTTTAGCATAAAATCCTGTGTAGTGGTAACCTAGAAGATAAACCAAGAAAATAAGCTTGCTTCAACTCTTTTTCAAAATCTTTTAACATATGCAGTCCGAGGAAATCCAAGGAATCTGAGAGTTTCTGATGCTACAACGTCAACAATGAAGCTGTCTTGGGATGCTGCTCCTGGCAAAGTGCAGCAGTACTTTATAACGTACACTCCAGTTGCAGGAGGTGAAACTAAGGCAGTGACTGTGAAAGGTGACACTACCTCTAAAGTGCTGAAAGGCTTGGACCAAGCCACTAGGTATGCACTGTCTGTGTCTGCCTTATATGCTTCTGGAGCAGGAGATGCCCTTTCTGGAGAGGGAGAAACACTTGAAGGTAATTATTTATTGTTTCAGTTATTATTTATTTAATATCTGGCCAATGTTTATGGTGTCTTAAAGTGTCTTCCTAAGTTTTCTGTAGAAGTAAATATCTAAATGAAAAATGGGCATAAAGACACTCTCCTGTTTTACATGTACTTTCCAAACCTCTGTCCTCAAAGAAGAAATAGTGCATTAAATCACTGGTTGTGGAGGGGACTGTGTCTCTTGAAAAAGCTGTTGCCAGAAGCACCAACCACAACTGACTGTATTTCTACATCAGCCTCCATAAATATTTTGTCTTATAACTATCATCTTCCAAGCAGTTTCAGTGTCATGTTGTTCTTAACGTAACAGAATTAATTAATGGGGTTAAAGTATCTCATCCATTTGAAAATCTGCAGCATTTCTACAGTACTGAGATGGAAAGATGTTCAGGGGCCATTTTTGCATCAGAGAAACAAGTAGTCTTAGGCATACAAAGTCAAATCCTGCTTCTAACAAAGAACCTGGAGCTGGGCATAAACAGAATGCTGCAGGCATAAGTCAGACCCAAAGGCCTTCTTTTAAGGAGGAAAGGCTGTTCTTTCTCTGACATTGAGCAGATAATATCCCAGACTAATTCTCTGTGAGCATTCTTAATGTGATCTGTAGATTGTCAGAGGATAGGGAAAACTGCCTTGTAGGCCTTGAAAGGAAGTGGGACTCTGCTCTGTGCTGGCCAGGGATGCACTGCTGAAACTGCACTGCAGCTGTGTAGGCACCACACTTGAAAACATCTTATGGATGAATTATGTGGAATTCAGGCTTGTCCATTGATGCTAATCAAGTTACAGTAGGAATATACTTGATTCTCAGTTTCTCCACCACTTTAACTTTTTGCATATGACATAGGTTAGGAAACAATCCAGAAAACCTATTTTAAATAGGAAAATGTAAAATAAAATAATTTAAAAATCAGTTTCAACGATCCACCTGAATCTGAATTCTTCCCACAAAAATTTAGGCACTTGAACACTGCCATTTGCAGCATGGGGTCTCTAAGATTCCTCTGTGATTGATGAAGAAAGGCAAATACTTCCAGTAGGCAGATAATCCATCTGAAATCTCATTTTTCCTTCAAATGAGCATTTCTCTGTCCACTGACTATACATACAAGGAGTGAGAGCTCTAGACACCAGCTGCCTGTCTGTCCCACTGCCTGAGACTTGATTACTGTGATAGATGCAGCTGTCAGAGAACCAGGCACCTTGCAATTTATGCTGAAAGTTTCCTAGCTCCCTTGCTTTCACTACCCATGTGAGGTCTAAAAGGCTCCTTTTGTAGGAGAAAGGAGCCTGTTTCCTGCCCAGAACATTGCTGAGATCCAAGTAAATGAGATCAGTATCAATATTCTGCTCATACCCTCCAGAAAAGCCAGAGATAATAGGGATATAATGAACTTCCCTCTTGGGGGTGGTGCTGCCACTTCCTAGGTCTAACATTTTTTGGACGGAAGAGGGAGGGTGAAAATGTAGATTTTGTGCTATGTGGGGGAGTTTGAATTCACCTCCACACCCCCGCAGGTTCACAATACTGCAGAATATATTAGGCAAGAGTCACCTTTATTCTTTCCACTGACATCCAGGACATGAGCCATTGACCATCCAGGAAGACAAATTTCACCCTCAGAACAAAACCAGACTGGATCCCAAGTAGACATAGGAAGCTGAAAGCCCTGCATTCTCCTCTGTGCTATCAGGTCACAGAGAAATGCCTCAGTCTTCCTTTGCAAACCTTGAGAGGCCTCTGTCTTGCTATTAAACAGACTGAATGGTTCACTTCCTTGGGGACATAGCTCAAATTTTAGTAAACATTTGACCAAGTTAGCTGTTTACATTTGTTGGAAACATTTTCATTGAGTATATTTGCAGTAAACTTAGGAGAGCTCCTTTATTAACATGGAACCATGGATACATCAAATGTGTTTCAAATTCATAAAGTAAGCTTAGCTTTTTATCCTATCATAAAACTTGAGCAAAAGAAAAATCTTTTAGGGCACTGCCTAGAGCTCCAGTTAATAGAGACCAATGAATGAAATACAGTACAATCCAAAAGACAAAATCATCAGAAAAACAGAATTCATTCTTAGATACAGACTCTCTTGTCCTTTCAGTGCTCCCTGCCCTGTGTCCTCCTCCAGGGGTCTGATTCTTATTTGGACTTTCTGCATTGCTAAATTATTAATAAGAAAAAAAAGCATTCTCAACATAGGTTAAAGAGCCAAATAATTTAAAAGAAGGAATGGGCTTATATGCAACCAGATGAAGTTTAAAATGGTTGTTGGACTTAAAAGGTCACAGAAGTATTTCTATAAAATTTTTCTCTAAGTAACTGAATTATAACATTATATAAAAAAATCAGGGACAGATTTACAGATTTTGTCTTGGGATAAATATGAACAAAGGAGCATCCTATCACTCAACTGAATGACGTTTTATTCAGTTCTTCAGCTGGGAGGAAACAAAATTAAAAATTACTTACCATTTTGACATGTATAGCTTTATGACTCAAGTGTAAATTTCTTTGAAGATTCAGCTGGATTTGAAAATCCTATCAAAATGCTGTTCAGAAAACACTACTCTTCATATTAAAACTGTCTCTTAAATTTTCTTGGTAAGATACAATGTTATTACGAGCACTATAGAGATATCAGTCCTTACTGGGTGATCAAAGGGAAAGAACACAAATTTCTTTTTGCATGACAGCAAAGACCTAATTCATGATATTTCCTCATGGAATATCTACCGTGTATTTCAGTTATCAGTATATCTGCAGTTTCATAGGGCAATAAAAGTACTTGAATTAGGCCACGACTCTTTGAACATAGTTGTAGGTATTTTAAAAGACTCTCTGACTAAAACAGTAGGAAAGGTTTTCAGAATATTTGTTGCAGCATATAAGACAGTATTTCAGTGTATGGCCCTATCTTACCACAGTGAAGGATGAAATAACAAAACCTTTAAAGAAACACAGACAATGATGAATAAAAGGGTTGCCATTTAGGAACTGAAGGTAACATTCAAATTTCAAAGCTCAGTATAGGACTTTACATGAAAAGAGATGTCATGCTGGCTGTGAAGCTAAAATAAATATAGTTGGACCAGGATGAAAAGTTACACAGGTCAGTGAAGTGAATACTTGACTAATGAGTAGCTGAAATAACTTGTCTGAATGAGGCTGGATGTAGAACAGGTCTTTACTTCTGGAGAAATAAACTTATCAACAGTAATGACAAAAAAGCTGTGAAAGGAAGCATAAAAAAGTGTTTAGTATTTCAGTTAGTTTTTCCATGAGCCATGGTGTCTGAGAAACAAAATAGTGTGGTGTGTGTTTTTCATTGCCAACAACCCAGAAAGACTGAGCACTTAAGTATTTTTCTGTATCAGGAATCCCTATGAGGCTTACTTGATGTCTTCACCATATGAATTCTCACCAAACCTATTCAGTCAGTGGTGCCATAGTTGCTCGTCATATCAGGAGCTAGGCTTGAGATTGCCTTTCAAACTGGGATGGTTGCTAGTTCATGGAATTGATATGTAGCCTAGGAGGAATCAGTTTGGGTGTAGAGAACATTTCAGCACTAATAGGAAAGCAAGAAAAGAGGAGTTGGATACAGTACCTTCTCCAGCTATCTTATAGTCAAGTGGCAGGAAATGAAACTCTCAGATGTTTATGGAATTTTACTGCATTACTAAATGTTCTCCTATGATTAAGGATATAGACAAACATTCTTCCTGCTTTCAGTAATGATTTATTCTGTTCTTCATGTAGTAGTAGAATTCACATGGGCAGTTGCTCTCAGATAAGAGTATCCTTCAGCAGAGAGGAAAAAAACTGAGAAATTTTTAGGCTGCTCTAACCTGATCTGCATGGACTACTCTGCCCAGGCATTCATTGAAGGCCCTTCAATTATGTTTGTTATCTCCAAAATATTTTGGAGCAATCACAAGTTGCCCCCTGTTCCTCTGCTTTGCTCTGCATGGTAATTTTGCAGTGTTTTGAAGTGGTTTGTTTGTTTCAGGATTCACAGGAAAATCAATCCACAGAAACCCAGAAACCATTCTGTGTGCTTGATTTCATTTACCATCTGGGTAATCTCAGTTTCTCCTTGTGTTTTTATTTTTGCTAAGCATATGCTTGCCGTTATTGCTTCTCTGCATAAAACAGGGAGGGCAAATATTCCCTCGAGTAACTGTAGATAATCTCTTTTATAAACTGTTTGCATAGCTCTCTGGTCCAGCCCAAAGATAAACACATGCCAGAGGATCAGCATTTTATGAACTGTTCATAGACAATGCAGTGTGGAGTTTAGCAAATGAGTAATCAGAAAATGACTAATTTCTGAGAGTGCTGTTCCATTACCAGGTACTTGTTATTCAGAGAGAATGGATTTTTTTTTCTTTTTTTTGTGTATGTATGTGTGTGTGTGTGTTTTTGGAGCAGGAAAAAGGAAACAGCATATTTGCCCCTTTGTTGAAGGAGTATGCTTTCCTTCTTCAGTAATCCAGATTTTAGGAAATTTACAGCATTCTAATTTTTATATGACCTCTTTCAGTCATTGGTTGATTTTGTCTGCAGTTATGAAGTACCATCCAGAGGTGAAAATTCTGGAGCTTTATATTTCATACTGCTTTAAACATAACTGCATGTGTAAAATATGCACTGTAGAAAACTCTCCACTTCTTTTCTCTCACTTTCAAAAGTGCATGGCAATCCATCACTGGGAAGCTTTGGTTGGAGCACTTCTATAAAGGTGCCATGGAAAAATTTTCCTCAGACATACTTTTTTGGCTATGAGTCCCCTCAGCTCACACAAAGTTGTTGAAACTGCTAAAGTAAATTAAATCAGTGAAGGCTGCCATTTGCCTTGGAGTGGAACAGGACTTGTGACAGCTGGGGGAACTAAACAAATTTTCACTGATGCTTATATTTGATGTTATGTAATACAGATTGAAGAACAAGCAAGAAACACCCATGGAATATCTTAGGGAAGAGTCTTTCTCTTATCTCCAAACATTCCAAATGGACCATTCGGCTTTCAGTATTTCTTGGGATCATATGATCTTTACCCAACTCTTTATACAGCAGAAATAAAATACAATGAGAAACATGGTGAAGGCAGTGAGTCTAAATGCAGCAGGCAGCAAGCAGTTTGTGAGAGCTACTGTTTTTCTAATCTATTTTTTAATAAGAGAAGTGGTTTTAAGTCTGGCAAGAATTTGATTTTCTGCCCAAATGCATGCTGTCAGATGAAAAGAACATACTGTACATTAGCTGCTAAACAGATTAACTTTCATAATTTGCAGTTGTTTTAAAGAGTAACAAATTCATTGCTAGATTAAGCAATCAATACAGAAATGCTTAATCCTAATAAATGTCTGAAAAGCTTGAAAACTGAAGATCTGGTTTATGCGTCCTTTTGCTGGCAGCTGTATGATTTTCAGAAAAGTTTAAGAATATTTGAGTAATTGACTGTAATCAGGGAAGTCATTCCACTTTTAAACAAAAATTTCAGAGAAATTTAGAAAAAAGGCTGGTTCATTTTTTTTTCCCTGAAAAATATTCAGTGATCAGATTTCCATCTTGCTTGCACTGAGAAATTTTCAAGTATTTCCACTTAGTGAAGATCCTAGACTAGACACACTGTTGATAAAAAAGGACAAAGTTCTTTGGCATACATGAGGTTTCTGGTCTCCATTAGGAGAGGTGTCAGCCCATTTTGTTTCTTATTTCTGTGCTTTTTAGAAATAAGGAAAAAGAGGCATATTGTATTATGTTCAGGAAAGTAGAAATTAATTTGTGTCTTCTGCTTTAGAAAGGAAATTTTTGTTTCAGTGATATAGGGCCCAAACCTTCCATCCTGTTTGAGGAGTAGCTATTTGTATTATGAGAATTAGGCTGTACTAAAACAATACATGAAAAATAGTTGTCATGACTGGGTGATTTTCAGTTTAAAGTGATTTTCTGTTGTATATGTTTCTTGTAGTTTAGGTTTGGGGATTTTGGAAGTGGGCTCTTTATTGGTCAGAAAATGGATAGCAGTACTTTGGTAAATAAATTATTATTTTTTTGCTGTTTCTGTAGTAACATAAGAATGCTTTAGAAATGAATTACCTCCTACAGGCAGAATAGTACAAATTCAAGTGACATTTCCTTACAATGAGGTTTTTAGCATATCGCAGGGACTTTATGTAATGGTCAGATGCCGTAGCGCTGCTTCCGTCCTGACAGAAACAAGGACTTAGTGTCTCAGGAGATTTCATGCTGTATCATGCATTTTTAAAAATTATGCATTCCAAAATTTTTGAGTGTGACCTTTGAAACTGACTTGATAATTTGAGGAAAATTATCTTAGTTTTATCAAGGAAATGAAATATGTATGAGAAAAAAAAAACAATTGGAGAAGGTTGAGTGAATAATAAGAAGATATTTCTACACAGTGTTAACTGAATAACTTTTGGAAAAGAGAGAATATTAAAGGCACTGAATGTGAACACCTGTTGGCATTATCCTAGATCAGGGACTCAGGAGTGCTCTGGCTAAACTTCCTCTGTTTTGGGTTGGAACTCTCCTGATTGGCATCTTCTTGCCTTTCTGCAGAAGAGAAGAAATCTGCTCTAATGGGGTCATGTGAGGATGCCTCTGTGTAGCAAGTCTTCAGCTTTCCCCTGCACCATGGCCACATCCCCTCTCCACTTGCCTGAGGGCTGGTTGCTAACCACTTTAAGTCTTGGAGGGAGGGATATCAGCCCACCCAAGTGACAGTTTCCTCCAGTGCTGAGAAGAGTTTGACCATTAGAGTAACACCAAAGTGATCCTTCTATCCATTCATCTGATGCATGCACTTGGATCCTTTGCTGTGGCAATCTAGCCTGATGACACAATGGGATACTCCTGACTTTTGCCCATTGTAAACAAGGCAGGACTCAGGCCAGAACATTTTGGTCTATGCCTCTGCAAGTGAAGGCTTATTTAGTTGATTCTGACATTTCAGGATGTGGCTTACAGAAGTCCTATGTTTAACTTAAATGAAATGTGGCTTTGCACAAAATTTACCACTGCAGATTGATTTTGAAACCTGGTTTTAAAAAACACATACAGAAAGCTGTTTAAAATTTGGGCCCAAATTGCATGTAAAAATCCCACTGAGATCAGCTGGAGTTGTGTAAATGTCTCTGAGGGGAAAGGCCATTTGAATAAGGACGCTTGATTTTTATGAATGTCAACATTTTAATTTTAGCTGATTCAGTCTTGTGTTCAATAACAACAATCATTGCTGGAGAGCTACGGGAAGTGAGCCAAGTGGACAGAGGGAAACTGCTTTAATATCATATTGTGTTTCTGGCACACTACAGTGGAAAAACTTAATATGGAAACTGGACATTTCAGAAGTCCAGAACAGGGTATAAAAGCACCTGACTGAAAGTTACCAGGAGATTTTTTTGGAAGTATGTCTGCTCTAAGCAGTGGTAGAGATGTACTGGGTCCTGTAGGCAGTGAAAAGTGCTCTGAGCTAAAAATTGCCAAAGTGAATCTGACAGCCTGAAGCTGCTGCCTGGCTTGCTCTCCCAGGCAAGAGTTTGACCTATCCATGCAAGCACTTTGTTTTCCTGTGTACATACTCACCATGGTTTACAGCTGTGCTTACACCAGCTGGTTTGATGCTCTAGAGCATCACAAGACCTCATGCCTGTTAGGCAATAATTTTAAAAAAACAACTCCATCCTTGTTTGCTGATGTCTTGGGGGCTGTATGAAGTGATGAACATACACTAGCTTCCATTTCCAGTCAAGGAAAAGCAGGAATCTTTTGCTAGCCAGCCAGCACTTTTCTTTCTTATGATGTGCATTTTCTCTCCATGCACCTTAACCATCCTGTTTAAACAAGCAGGTAAGAAGTAGATGTTCAACAAGCATTTCTGAACACATTGGCCAAAGAAAAAAAGTGAGTGTTCAAGTGTTACAGTTGTAGATTTTTGTGTGTACATGAAATATAACCAAGTAACCCAGGTATTTTATTTTAATCCAAGAGAAGAATAGGTCTCATTGTATGTTAGTGATCAAATTATACCAGTGTTACTGTGGAGCATAAAATGTGCTTGTTGACTCTGAGTGTAGCAGCTTTGATAATATTTAATGGAATCCTAACAGTTTAAGACTTAGAGTTGGACTGCATCTTAAACATAGCTGTTCTCCTAATAATAAATTAAAAAAAAAGCACTGTGGCAGATCAAGTGGCGCAGAAAAAAGCTATGAGTGAACTTCCACCCCACATGTGAGGTGCAAATCAAGTTAGCGTGTTATGTTAAAGAAATGTTCTCAGTTGCAGTGTAACATATAAAAAGTCCAATTTCCCTTAGTAGGTAAGTTGTCTTGTCAGCAGTTTCCAACTATTTGAAGTAAAAATTTTCCATCTAGTTCTAGTGGTTTGGTAGAAATCCCAGTTCCTTTTCCCTCTTTTACCTTGACTTATAAAAAAGACATTTAGTTCCAAAGAATATTTCTTTCAGAACCAACATATTACAGTAACTGCTGTTCATTATAATCCATTCCAAACAAATTATTTTCCTCTGTTATTTAATGACCTCAATAATGACTTAATCAATACAGATTTTAAATAAGAAGTTATTTTTGCAGTATTTCCAACATATATCATTAGCTGTAGTATCCAAGAGTAGACTTGCAAAAAATTGTGCTGTGGTAGCAGATACTTGAATACTGAAATCATGTTGTGGCAAAGACATGTTTTAAAGTAGCCAAAATAAAGTAACTTGTATATTTATATTACATTAAAATATGGAAAGAAAGGTTTTTATTGTGAGACATCTGTGCATTCTATCAAGTTAGGTTTTCCATATTTTTTCCATTTGGATTGCCTTAATATTTTTTTTATTGTATGAAAAAGCCAAGATTTGAGAGCAAGAGCTTAAGAGCAGACAGAAAAATTGGTGTAATTTACTTTTGAAGGCAAATCTTTTTTTCAGGCTTCCAGGAAAATTGTTATTTGGAGTTAAGATTCTGTCCTGGCTTTCATTTAATGCAGTCACTGAATTTGGTGAGACTTCATGAAGCAGGAATTGAGTCGGGCCTTTTCACTATAACTTTAAGTATATGCAATCACTGTTGTGAAATTATAAGTGAACTTTACCAAGCCCTCTGTATCTTAACCCTTTTTTGAAGAGAAGATGCCATAAATTGTGATAATTTTTATTGTGAGGCTAAAAATCAGTTTGAAGGGTACAATTTTAAGAACGGATGCAGAGTTAGAATGGAAAAAGAACTGTGTTTGTAAAAACATGATGGAATGTCCCTAAGACTGAATTAAAATCAGAGCCCTCCCACAACACATGTTCTGTTAGCTGTATTTGAGAGTCATCATTGTGAGTGTTATGGTACTCTCTGATTCTGTATTCTGTGTAGCTGGTGAATCTTTGATAGGTTGACATTAATTTCTGTTCACCATTAGGCTAAATGGGATTAATTGATGTTTCTAAAACAAAACTTTCTACAGACAATCTTTTCTACTCCAGTGGGATTGTGTTTGGAAATGTTGCAGATTGTGGTGGAAGAAAAAGAAGAATTGAAAAGTGAAAACTCAGTATATAACTTTGAGCAACTTGTTGCTCAGCCTGAAAATGCTTCAGGCTTCTAGATGTACTGAGGTCTGTTCTTGCAATGAGACTAAGTAGTGGAAATTGGATAAGTATTGAATTCCTCTGTGTTCAAAGAATTTTGATTCTGGTTCTGGGGCTGCTATGGATTAGTATAAGGATATATTTTTATCAGTGAAGGTAGTACTTAACTGTGATGCCACAAGGTTACCCCAAGTGTTTAAGTCCTCTTGCTAAGCAAGAGTCTCTCAGGAATGTCCTGTACAGTGAGAAATCCCACAGAGAATACACACCAAAGAATTGAGTACTTTGTCTATGTGGATTAGGTTTCATAGAGCCCTTTTGCAGATTTTGCTATGGTGAGGCTGTTGCACTAAATCTACCAGTCAATGCTCCTTTCCTGCCATCAAAAGCAAGCCATTGCAACAGGAAAATTGAACATATGTTATAAATGTACATTAAACATTAAACAGAGGCACTCCTTTCACTGCACCACTTTAGACCAATGAAATTCTCTTTTAAGCAGAAGAATTACTCTGATGTGTTAGGTGAGACTCACATATCTGTCTGACAACTGGATTTCACAGACTAACGAGTAGCTTCCTTTGTTCAAAGCTGGCTGAAACAAAGTACAGGGAGGAAAGAGATACAGGTCTTATGAATGGAAAGATAGAGAGTGTTTTCTACAGTAAGTGCAAGATGATATAAACACACTGCAAATTAGTTGTGAACATAAAATGAAATAGATGATCTGGTAAATCAGGGACTCTGGAAGATACTAGTACTAATAAATAAAAAAGTAAAGTTGTCATAGAAAAGACTCTGGCTGATTTGAGGCCTGGGTAATCACCAACCTTATGAAGTTCAATAAAAGAAAGTGCTGGATTCTGCACCTGGGATGGGTCTACTCTGGATTTATGGACAGAGCAGAGAATGAGATGCTGGAAAACAGTGCCAGGGAAAGAGACCCACTGAGGGTCCTGTTTGATGGAATGTTGACTATGAGAGGGAAGACAGGAGCAGACACTGATCTCTTTTCTGTGGTGACCAGTGACAGGACCAAGGGAATGGCCTCAAGTTGTGTCAAGGGAGGTTTAGACTGGATACTAGAAAAATATTCTTCACCCAGAGGGTGGCTGGGCACTGGAACAGTCTCCTCAGGGCAAGTGGTCACAGCACCAGCCTCATGGAATTTGAGAAGTGTGTGGACAATTCTCTCAGGAACATGATGTGACTCCTGGGGATGGGTCTGTACAGGGTCAGTAGTTGGTGATCCTTTTGGGTGCCTTCCAACTCAACTGATTCTGTGATTCTGTGAAAAATCTCAATTATTTAACCCTAGGAAAAAAGTTACACACATAACAATAAAAATGAGTGAGTGAAATAAAATAATTTTTTGAGAGTTAAAATTTACCTAAGTGAGCTGCATCACATTTAAGCACTGGCTTAATTCCAGGTCTTTGAATACTGCCATTTTCATTTTGCATATTCTAAAGCATGACTGCTAAGTATCTTACAGGGTAAGGATAGGATCACCCATAGTCTGAAGTTAGCTTTAAACATTTTGTTGAAACCTTCATCTATTTTCCCTTGGGACTACCATTGCATGTTACAGAAAATAATATTGAAGGGAGAAGTTTGGTTTAGCTCTTAAGATAATTTGACTTTTACATTAGTACTTTGCTAACTTTTCTATTTGCATTTAAGAGAGAATATGCTGTTTTCTTTCTTACAGAACGTGGGTCACCACGTAATTTGATTACCACAGACATAACTGACACTACAGTCGGGTTATCATGGACACCAGCTCCAGGAACAGTTAACTATTACAGGATAGTATGGAAATCACTTTATGATGATACCATGGGAGAGAAGAGAGTCCCTGGAAATACAGTGGATGCTGTGATAGAAGACTTGGAGCCAGAGACAAAATACAGGGTTTCGGTATATGCAGCCTACAGCAGTGGAGAAGGAGACCCAGTAGAAGGAGAGGCTTTTACTGATGGTAAGTATAGTACAGTGCCACCATTTGTAACATTCCAGGTGGTTTTTGAGGTGTTTTTTTTTGGTTGTTGTTGTTGTTGTTGTTGTTTTGTTTGTTTTTTTTAATGAAAAGTTTCCCCAAACCAAAATTCGACCTCAGCTCAGCCAATTCTGACATTTTTGTTGGACCATTAAAAAACACATAAAATCTCTTTTATGTCATATAAGTTTTGATTCAGCAAGAATTACTTCCAAGTTAAGATATGATTTTGTCTGCATATGACTCTGAATTCAGCCTTTTATAGGTTTGGTGTGACTACTAAAAATCAGGTGCAGGAAATATGGATAGAGCAAAGAGGAAAGATGGGGTAAATTCCCACAGAATCAATTAGTTTCTTTTCCAAATTATTGCCTTTCCAATCTTCACAGTCCTCAAATTGAGGCTCACTGGGTGATTTTGATCTTTGTTATTTGCTCTTCTGGGGCTCTTCTCTTTCTTATTTGCGAAACATTATGTTGTATTTGTCAAAGCAGGCTCAAGCCTCTCCTGCAGTGTAGGCAAGGTGAAAAAACACAGAGACCAGGGATAACTTGTTTCTTTATAGCAAGAACTGGCAATTAAAGGAGTCAGAATGAATGAAGGGATGTCCTGGATGAGGCTTGACATTTCTGTTGTTTGCCTAAAGGGGCGATGCGAAGACAAAGCCTGAGGGAGGGCTCTGGGAAAGCATCATGTGTGTTTATATGTTCTTGTGCTCTGTCCTAAGCATCTGTTTTGACTACTGTTGGAGACAGGCTGCTGAACTAGTTTAACCTTTGTCCTTGACCCAGTGCAATTGTTCTTAAGGTTTTGCAAGAGTAGTGACTGCTGCTGTTAGTAAGAGCTGACTCCCCAGAGTCAAAGCAGACTGCTGTCCCACAGCTTCCTTCTTTATTCAAGCACAGCAGCACTGGCTGTTCTAGCTTTTCCAGGTTAGGTAGGCAGCCTAGCCATATTGTTTGTGCAGACTCTCTCTGTGTGCTGACTGAGACAACTTGCTATTAGGCCTATCAACAGCTCCAGACCTGGGGCTAATAGCCTGAAACGAATATTGTATCTTTCTGGTATACACACAATTAGAAATTGTCAGTGCCTACAAAGCCTACCTTACCGTGTCATGGAATACTGACCGATTCCACCACGCCAAGAAGGTTCAGCTTTGCTGAAACCTGGATGGCTTATTTTGGCTGACAGCCATCATTGCATACCTGTCTGTTCACTTGGGATTATTTATACCATTTGTACAGTCTGGAAAATATCTTTTAGAAGCTGAATGCTGCAATTTGTTGAGAAAATGCTTTATTAGTTCAGGGGCTTATTTCAGCACATATGCTGTGTTGTGATGAGTGATTTTCCAAACATTTGGAAATTCACCTCTATTTGAAGGACAGTTTGCCTGGGGTTCAACAGGCAGCTGTTTAGGTATTCACCAATACCTTATCAGACCTGTAAAGTCAGAACTTAGAAAATCTGAACTCTATAGGACATTGTGTTCATGAAAATAAACTACTTTATGATTTATCACTTTCATGTGAGAGTGCTGAATCCATTATTTAATGGATTACTGAAAACATGACTAAATGAAACTCCCAATTATGCTGCGTCATCATGTAATTTATACTTCCCCCTTATTAGTCTCAGTAGTTAAAACCACACTTCTGTTTGTTTAGTCCATTCCAAATAAAAAATAATTAACCATGGCCTGTGAGATTCCCCTGTGTCTTCCCCACAATCAAATACTGGGATTTTAAAAAGGGCAATTTTATTTTTTAATACAGCAGAACTAATTTTATAGTCATGCATTTGAATATATCTGTATATGATAAAGTAAAAATTTATCCATATTTTTACACTGAAAAGTGTCACCAAATGCCAGGACTGTGACAGTAGACAACGAGACAGAAAATACAATGAGAGTTACATGGCAGCCTTCGCCTGGGAAAGTCTTGTCTTACCGTGTGAACTACAAACCACGCAGTGGAGGAAGACAAATGTCTGGAAGAGTAAATGGTCCTGCTACCAGCATAGTGCTAAAGCGACTTAAGCCCCGAACTACCTATGACATAACTGTTGTTCCAATTTATGATTTTGGACACGGGAAATCAAGAAAAGGAGAAGGAACAACAGGTATGTACCACACAAGGTTGTACAGGATTTCATAAAGCAAGTTTTGTGCTTAAAATTAATAATCAGGAAACATGGAAAGCACGGTGGAGCCTGCCAAGATCATGAATTGACAGGGAAATTGAAGAAAATGTAGAAGTTGAGAAGAGAGTTTGATCTGTTTGAAATTTCACTGTGGCATAGCCTGAGCAGGTTTTTGCCTGTTGATATGAAAAGGTGTAAATATGGTATAAATCTGTTTGAAAATGCTAGAATTGTTTTGAAATGCTGTCATCAGGAGTTCAAACAAGGTGTTTTGTGAGAAAGACAGACTACTTAATCGAGTGTTGTCAACCATTGCATAATTTGCCTTTTGCTTGTGGGTATTGATTAAATAGCTACCCAGCATCCTATTACTTAGGTTTGTCTTCTCTGGTCACCATATTTTCTGTGGAAAACCCAAGGCACTAAAAAGGGGGAGTAGATGATTTTGAAGATTCGTCTGAGGAAGTCTAACTTCGGTCTTTTAGACAGGCTGTCTTCTTCCTCAGAAACTGAAACTCTAAAATATTTAAGTCTCAGTGAAGGCATTTTTGTGGTAAAAATAAAATTCATTTTGTACTCTACCTTTAGGATGAATGTGATGTTGGTCTTACATTTTGTAAGGAAATGTTCTCTAGATGTTCAGATCAATCAGATTTAGTGTCAGTTTTCTGCTTCCATAGATGGAAAGCTATTACCAAAAGAATATCAAGATGTTTTTGTCATTATGACACTAGTGCCATTTACTGAGGTATTCTGTAAATAGTTAATGCCATTCTTTGTTTTCCAAATATATGTTACATTGAATGAAGTTCAATATATGTTATAATGAAGTAAGAAAAAGGTATCCTAACAGTGGCAATATTAGCAAGTCAGTTACTGAAGAAAGGTTTATTCTTACCCTAAAATGTGGTTGATATAAAGGAGTCACAAAAATTTGAACAGCTCTTAACCAATACCTAGTTTTTTAATGCTGAAAATTATACTGAGATAAATTTTAGATAATCCAGCTGCTTTTGATTTTTGAACTCTTCATCTTGATACAGATATGCCTCTGCTTTCAGCCTAAATAACTGTGGTGGTAAACACTCTTTGGAAGCAAGTGAGGCCTGAGTCATCTTTTTGGTTGAAGCTGCCATGATAATTCAGGGAGTAGGATGAGATATGAGACAGAGAATCTGTAGCTTTCCTTGTGACTGGGAGTGTATCTCCTGTTTCTCAGCAGAATTCACAAATTGAGGGCATTTATTGTCTTTCAGCTATAGCTAGACAATTGCATAGGCACAGGGACAGGCAAACTCTTTTTTTCCTGTCTGTCATGCCAAAGCTATAGTGGTACCTTTTTGTTTACTCTGATTCCATTTTTTTGGAACTTTGAGGTTACACTGCTGCATTATTTTCCATGACTGCACTTTAGAGTGGCGCACAAGCAAAAGTTGCACAAAATGCAGAAGCTAGCAGCTGCTTGTTCTGTCTGTGAGTACTGCCCTGCAGTGGGCCGCTGTTAAGTCTTCTGAGGAAGTTGCTCTTGACCTAAAAACCTCAAGCTGTTTGGCTGGCATTCCTCAGAAGAATTGTTTTTTGACACGCTGCCACACCTGTGGTTGGTGAAGTTGCTTTAGCTGCCAGGCAGTTTATCCCTCAGTCCATGGACTGCAGAGTGAGCCTCAACAATAGACTTAGTCCATGTACCTATTGGTTAGATAGATAAATTAAGTGACAGGAATCTCATATTTCATCTCTTAATACTTGTCTCTATGTGTAAAGAAAGGAAGAGTTTAGGACTGTCATTAATACTGGATTTGCATATATGTGTGTGTGTATATATATATAGCTATATTCTAAACTCTTTTGTTCTCATCCTTTCAGCCTCTCCCTTTAAGCCACCTCGAAATCTGAGAACTTCTGATTCGACTATGTCAAGTTTCCGAGTAACCTGGGAGCCAGCCCCCGGGAGAGTGAAGGGGTACAAAGTAACTTTCCACCCTACTGAAGATGATGGGAGTCTTGGAGAACTAATAGTGGGGCCATACGACAGCACAGTGGTATTGGAGGAGCTTAGGTATGGTTATTCTCTTATGTTTTGTTTTGTTTTGTTTTGTTTTGTTTTGTTTCCTTTAAATTACTTTAGCCTAGGGTTTTGTTTAATTGTGATCTGGTATTGAAATGCCTGGCAAAATCTACTGTAAGTTAAGCAAGCAATTTTGTCAATTAGCAATGAAAATCTTGTTATGCCATCTATGAAAGGTACCTGCAAGGTTTCTTTCTAAGATTATCCATTTACATAATTTGTGGTGTTCTCATGGGAACTGAAGAAGGAAAGATATAGGCTGGAGCTGTATTATGTATTTCATATATAAGAAAGATAATGGAATATTGAAAGATATTTGGGATTTCTAAAATTTCTTCTCAAAAGTTTGTCTCATGTTTCTCAAAAGATCAAAAGTTTAGCTCTTGATTCATTTTCTCAGAGGCTTGGATTTTTAAAGCAGGTTTCACACCAAGTCAAAATCTGTTAGGCAAGTATACTAAATATAATTAAAATAGGATCATTAAGTCAAAGAATAATGAAGTCATAGAATGGTTTGGGTTGAAAGGGACCTTAAAGATCATCTAGTTCCAACTTTGTTGGCATGGGCACCTGCCAGTAGGTCAGGTTGCTCAAAGCCCCATCCAACCTTGCCTTGATGCCCTGGGATGGGACACCCACAATTTTTCTGGGCACTCTGTTCAAGTATCACACCACCCTCACAGCAAAGAGCTTCTTCCTAATCTCTGATCTAAATCTACTCTCAGATTAAAGCCATTATTCTCTGTCCTATCAGCACATGTCTCTGTCAGAAGTGCCTCTCCAGCTTTCTTTTGGCTCCCTTTAGGGGCTGGAAGCCTACCATAAGGTTTCCCCAGATCCTTCTCTTCTCTAGATCTTCCTCTGGACTCATTACAAGAGGTCCAACCCCTTCTTATATTGGTGGCTTTAAAACTGGATGCTGTACTTCAGGTGAGGTCTCACATGAGCAGAATAGAGGGTGAGAATCACTTCCCTTGACCTTCTGGTCACTTCTTGTGATGCAGCCCAGGCCTCACTCCCAGTCCCTGCATTTGCCCTCTTGACCTTCCAGCAGTATAGCTGGACCACTTTCCAGTGAAAACATATTTTCTCCATATGCTGGATAACCAGGTCTCCTATTTTCTTCTGGAATGGGCCCATTTCTTCTATAGTTTTCCTTTTATCATCGATGTACCATAGAAGCTTTTCTTGTTGCCCTTGATGTTCCTGGCTTCATTTAGTTCTATCAGCTTTCCTAACCTGATCTCTTCTGGCTGCCTGGACAATTTATCTTCACAAAATTAAATAACTTGAATGAGGAAGTAAATTTAAGTAGAGAGTGTAAAATCAGCTTTTAAATTGTGAAACATCAATATCTTGTGAAAGAGCCAGTATTTGGGCTTCATGTTTTAGCACCTTCTTTTCCATGAGGTATTTTTTTTCCTGTGAGAATTTAATAAGTGAAGTGTTTAGCATTTAACTAGCCAAATGACTTTAGTTAAAATACACTTCTTTGACTATTTCAGGGCAGGAACTACCTATAAGGTAAATGTTTTTGGGATGTTTGAAGGAGGAGAGAGCAATCCTCTGGTTGGACAAGAGATGACCACCCTTTCAGATACTACTACGGAGCCATTTTTATCTAGAGGTAAACATGACTGAATTGAAGAAAAGGCAGTTTTTTATTTGGATTTAAAAAAAAAAGATCAAAAGTTTACTACATTTCCTTTTTGTTTTTCTAAAGCACATACATACTTTTTTACAGGATTCATTATATTCCCTTCCCTGTGACATAAACCCTGGTCTGAAATGACCACAAAGCACTCCCCAATTCACAGTTTTAGTCCTCTGCACCCTTCAGATGATCTTACAAAGATGATAACACAGGCAACCTGTGTTTTGCTGATTATTCAAAGCCATCTGCATTGCATTTTCAAGCTGTCCACATCTGTGTTAAATCACATAAGGTCAAATTCTTGAACAGAGATCATGGCTCATCTACAGGGGTCTTCACAGAACAAGGAATTTTAAGCAATTGCTGGCCCTTTGCTTGTCCTTATATGGTGACTCTTAAGACTAAGATGATATAATGAACAAAGATCTGATCACTGGGAATGTCCTAGTATTAAACTATATTATTTAAGTTTATATTCAACATAGTCATTGTTTAGTCTTTTGGGTTTTTTTTTCTTATAGTAGGAAGAGACTTTTTCACAAAGCCAACTGCAGAGTGCTCTCCAGTATCTATTTGGGAGTTTCTGTGTAGCTAGTAAACCTTTCTTTCAAGGTTTCTGTGAATGTTATGATTTTATCTCCATTTGGTGTGGTTTCAGGGTTCAGTCCTTCATGGAAAGCATAAAAAAGCAGGTCTACTTCTGAATAGCCAAGTATACATGAATAAGTAAAGCCGCCTTTTCTCCTTTGACATTTCAATGTTTATATAACCATCAGAGAGAATTTGGTGAGGAGAAAGAATCTAACTGCAAAGTCCTTTCAGAGTTAAATAAAGAAAAAAAGTTTCTGACTGTATTGTTTTTGCTTAGCCTGTGCTGGGCTGTGTAAAAAAACCTTATCTTTTATATAACTTTATTGAAACATTTTTAGAAACGTTTTAATTAATTGATGTCCCCCTCTGTTTAATACTAGAGGGTAAAACTGGAAAATACCCTCTAAGAGAGGCCATCAGTGACATTAGACTAAAGCTTTAATAAGTCTGGCAACAAAAAATTGCACCGAGTGGTTTGTTATTTTTCATTATAGCAGCTCTCATTTCTGTCTTTGGCGTTATACTCTTTAAGCTGATTAGTTTTATTAATGTATGAATTTGAGTCATGGTTAATGTGAAAAATGAATTTATCTTGGACTGTAAATGTAATAGTAAATTATTTATTAATGGGGGAAAAATCACCCTAGATCTGGCACATTTACTAGAATTTTCCATGTGGGGGACTATAATATATTGGAAGAAACATAAAAGTCAAAATATTAACTTTTATATTCTACATAAAGTTAACTTTAACTTCCATATTAAAGTTATGCATGCAATTTTTTGAACTAACATGGTTTGACTTAAACTGTACTCCCAACTGATTCTATTGTCCTGACTAAAGACTAGATCTATATTTTCTGTGCAGAAGAGGATCATGCTTTTAATCCCCAGGTACATGGAATAGTTATATTCATGAGTCTACAGTGTTGGATCAATTCTGTGGAACATATATGAAATCACAATATCTTTCAACTGTGATGAGTATGGATGATTTTTCTCAATGGGATTTCTTCCATATAAAGACCAGAAGCCCTGATGGCAAGAAGCCAGAAAATTTGCAGCTGGTAACAAAATCTACAGGAAAAAAGAGAGAAAGNTTTTTTTTTTTTTGCAAATGGCTGTGGATAAAATTATTGTGTCTTTCTGTTTTGTATAAATATTTTGTGATTTTCCTTGTGATGAAAACAATATGATGCATATTTTACTTTGTAATTTGTAAACTGAAGATATCTGAAATAACTTCCTACCTTTTTAGAACATTGCAGCTTTATATGAATGTTTGTTCTTGTTCCCTCTGTATTTCTTGACCTGCGTTTATGCTTGTGTGTCTTCTCTGGATTGTGCTCCTTCTTTTCTGTACATGCAAACTTTTGTACCATATGTATTATTATGTCTTTTTCCCCTCAAAATTGAGGAATGCTACTTATTTGAAAGTGATTATAATATATGCTATTAATCCCACTATTACATGGTTGAAAATTAATCAGTAGTTTAGCTATATGTGACAGACTAAAATACCATAAAATTGTATAATCTAATAGTGCTTACTGCCATATCAGTGGTTCGTTTAGTAGTCTTGTACAAAACTTATGAAATCGAGTTATCAGCCATCTTTAAAGACCAAAACAGACAATGACATGACAATAGAGAACACTGGCCTTGACATTTGCAAAGGCTTATTTTTAAAAGGAAACATACATGAAGGAATTTTGACAGCTTTTGCCATGGAACCACTGACTAGTGTGAATAATGCTCTCAAATAGGTCATACTTGACAGAGTGCCAGTGAATAAAACTAGAGCTATTTTGGAAGCTAACTCATGACATATGTCATCTAAAAAGATGGGGAAAGAAGGCCATCATGCTAAGGCCATATTTTTCTGGTTGACATGGCAGGTTTAGAATGTAGAACCAGAGCAGAAGCTGATATTGTGCTGCTGGTGGATGGCTCATGGAGTATCGGGCGGCCAAATTTTAAAACCATCAGGAACTTCATTGCCCGTATTGTTGAAGTTTTTGATATTGGTCCTGACAAAGTACAGATTGGTAAGTTCTCATATGTTGGAGGGAAAATGGAGCATACCTGCTACAGAAACGCATAATAAGTGAGTAAATGAATACTTTTTTCCCAGGTCTTGCACAGTATAGTGGTGATCCCAGGACAGAATGGAATCTCAATGCTTACCGAACCAAACAGTCTTTGTTAGAGGCTGTAGCCAATTTACCATACAAAGGAGGCAATACTCTAACAGGTATGTCACGGTGCCAGGATTTTACTTAAGCTCAAGTGGAAAGGATTCTAGTAGCTGACCCTGATATTGTTCAGTGAACTCAAATGTGTCCATGATGAAAGGGACTTAACAGCTCAGCTCAGTATGGTTGGAAAAGAACAGGCCCAGCATAGGCTTATAAACTCAGGAGAAATGGGTTAGAAGAGATTTTGGATGATGAAGAGCTTGTGTTGCTGTTAAGCCTATGATAAGAAGAAAGGTCAGTTCCATGTCAGGGTTGGGATGAAGCCAGCCAGGAACCAGAAGGAAGGGTAGTGGAAGTCAGGAGGGTGCTGCCAACAGGTAAGAGAGCACTGAATAGTATCAGTTGCTGAGAAGTCTAGATGGTGGGCTGCAACTAGATTCAAAATCCTTCTAGAAGGAAAGAAACTGTGGAACTATGTTGTCAGAGTAAAGTCACTAGGATGCACTAATTTCTTTTACCATGAATATGAAAATAGTTTACAGCGATGGTTACTTTCTTTGTGTCATGCTAGGAATGGCCTTGGATTTCATCCTAAGAAACAATTTCAAACCGGCTGCCGGCCTAAGGCCCAGAGCTCGCAAAATTGGTGTTCTCATCACTGATGGCAAATCACAAGATGATGTAGTCACCCCTTCAAGAAAACTCAGAGATGAGGGAGTGGAACTCTATGCAATTGGTAAGTACTCTATGAAGGGCTGGCCTGCAGCAGCCCCCTCCTGCTCATCTGCTAAACAAGCAGAGAAGTGGCCACATACATAAGTACGTAAAAGGTTATTCAAAGTGTTTAGGGACTTAATTGCACGTTATTGTGCTTCATGGCCATAATTTCTAACAGGTTTTACTTTCTTCTTTTGTAAGGTATTAAAAATGCAGATGAAAATGAATTGAAGCAAATTGCAACGGATCCAGATGACATCCATGCTTACAATGTTGCAGATTTCTCCTTGCTGGCAACCATTGTTGATAATGTAACCACAAATCTGTGTAACAGTGTGAAAGGTCCAGGTACATCACATTTTCAGTCTATTTCATTCTTTTTCCATGTACATGCTTGCACTGCTAATTCCTTTTTATTGCTTACTGGGAACACTGTGTTAGCCGTGGGCTGTTTTTTCAGCTGCTGGTATGAGGAAGTTGTGCAGACCACCTGGACTACCCTGCAGGGGTTCTTCCTTTCCTTCCAGCAGTGACTGTGCTGTAACTAATGCAGCATGACGTTGGTGGATGTGCCTTCTTTTTCTCCCCAGAATCATGAAGTATCTTTCTTAGTGTGTCAGCTTTTTATCCATTGCAGCATGTTTTTTGATGATACTCATCCAATAAGGAAAATTTTAGCAGCCCCGCTCTTTTCAAGTAGTAATGTCTGACAGCCCAAAAGCAAAGCTGAGCATGGAAAAACAGTAATGTTAGCTGATGGTTCTTCAGTGAAACACTGGTGTTGAAGGTGGAATAGGAATTACAGGGGACTTGTTTAGTCTTGAGTGTGTTAAGGTGAGCTATCCCTTAATGCAGTTGTTTTAAGAATTCCTGAGCAAAAAGAAATAAAAGTAACTACATGAAGTGTTTTTTTCTCCCCCTTCTGATAATATCAATTAATATCTTTTTAATTTGCTTCCTTCTTGCAGGTGATTTGCCAGCTCCTTCAAATTTAGTTATTTCAGAAGTGACACCTCGTTCTTTCAGACTGAGATGGAGCCCACCTCCTGAGAGTGTTGACAGATACAGAGTTGAATATTATCCTACCTCTGGAGGTAGTCCTAAACAGGTTAGTATTGTATGCTCATCTTTGACATTGTCCGGTATAACCTTGGACTTCCACATCATGGTAATATCATTCTGAATTTGTGCTGAGTAGGATATAACAGTAACTTAAAAATGCTTCTGAGGTCAAGAGTATCATACTTTGGTAAATGATACACAAAAATAGGAGCATGTATATTACTTTGGTTGTTTTAATATCATGAATCCAGAAGTAAAATATATTTCTTATAACAGGTTGTCTTCTGTTTATAGTAACTCCTTTATTTTCACATTCCACGGTCATATATTAGTTGAATTAGTTATATTAGTCTGTTCCAGAAATTTTCTGACCATACTAATGGGTAGGCCCCCTGTCCTTTTAAAGTATTTTCTTCTTTGTAGAAAACAAGACAGTGGGGGATAACGGTTGTAAGAAGTGCTTAGATTAACACTATATGACTCCAAACTGTTTATTGCATGGGATCAAACTTATCTTGTGGTTATTACTTCTCTACACAGAGAGCCAGTGGCTGGCAACTCTTGGTTCTAGGAAATCTGAATTGCTCATTACTCTATTTAACCAAAAATAATAGTATTTAGGAAAATGAAGTGTTTAGAAGAATGTAATTAGATGCCTCTGCATACCTAGGTGTGAATTTCCTATCTCTGATTGTGGCTTTTAAATCTTAACTCATATTTGGCTCATGGAGAGTTCAAGATTTGGCCTTTGATTAAATTTTGAGCTGTCATTCCAGAGCACATTGACTTTACAATTTGACAACTTCCTGGCATTTCTGTTCTGCAGGGTGTTGCTAATGCCTTGTGCTGCAACCATCTCGATTATCCTGGATTTTCAAATTTTTCCCGAAGTGTCCCTTTTTTCCCTGGTCCTTTCTTTATGTTCTTTAGTGATATAGATGTATAAACCATGCATGAAATCAGAATGCACTGAAAGTGTTGCTAAGCAGATCCAGCTCAATTCGAAACAAATGTCTGTCTGAGATTTCCCTATAGCTTGCTTTGCAAAAATAATGCTATATTGTCAGACAAAATGTATACAAAATTAGGACCTGACTTATCTCCTTGTCATTGATTTCTGCAGTTTCACAATGAATGACTGCTTTCTTAGAGATAAGATTACAAACATATTTGTCTTATAGTGATTAACATTGCTTCTCTTGCAGTTTTATGTAAGCAGGATGGAAAGAACAACAGTTCTGAAAGATCTGCAACCTGAAACAGAATATGTGGTTAATGTGTTTTCTGTGGTAGAAGACGAAAGCAGTGAACCTCTGATCGGCAGAGAAACAACCTGTAAGTTAGAAATGGGTCTTGAATAACATGTCAACAGCCAGTTTGGCACCTGGGGAACTGTCCAGTAGAACTTTTAGTCCTATGGATTTTCTGCTAAGCAAAAGTAAAATATTTAATTTGAATTACCAAACTATATTGTGTTACTCTGGTTGTTCAGACGTTGTTGTCTGGAAGACTTCAGCAAAGTGTAACTGCAATGTGGTAGAAAATATTTGTCCCAGCTTCCTTCTTGGCTCATAAAGAATGTCTGTATGAAACTAGAACAACAAATTGTGAGGCAGTTTATAAATTCCTGAAATCTGATCATAAACAAATGTGTACTCCTTCATTTTTATGCTAGGTAATTAATTCCTGCTATTACCAGACAGAATTATTTCTAATTAGCAAAAGCTAATTCAACATAATTATGCCACTTCTGTGAGTTATATTTCTCCTATATTTCTCCTATGAGCTGTCTACATGATTGATTTCAGGTATATTTATGCTGTATGCAACATAGGGTGACCTACCTCTTTAATAATATTGAATCTTTGCTGTTTATTTCACTTCTTCATTTTGTATTAGGCTTGTCAAAAATGTGTGTATAATTTTTATGAAGTCTGTGTTACTTTTTGATATGGTTTCATGGAAATATTTTCATTTATTTAATAATAGAAATATAGAAAACAAAAAGAAAGCAAAAAAATCCTCCTTGTACAGATCCCAAGTCAGTCATGTTGTTTAATATTAGAATTTTCAAGTGAGTTAATGTTGCTTTTTACACTATTAAAATGTTCCAGTGCAGATTTATAAGAGTTTTAGCTGTGTATGTAGAAAATCTGTGGCCACATTCAAAATGGTAGGACCATTACCTCATTCTTAAAATAAGAATTTAAATATCACTGTTTGCAGATCACCTCTCTACTACCCATAACCTGCCCTAACACCCATGTGCAATATTCTCAGCGGTATGACCTGTGATAAAAAATATTAAGAAGCTGAAAGAAAGAAATTAATATGTATTTTTTGTTTGACAGTGCCAATCTCTTCAGTTAGAAACTTGAATGTTTATGACATTGGATCAACTTATATGCGAGTGAGATGGGAACCTCTCAATGGAGCTACTGGTTATTTGTTAACCTATGAACCTGTGAATGCTACAGTCCCAGCCACAGAGAAAGAGGTAAGAGAATTTGTCTTTGCAACTTGTGCTCTACCAAAAATAAATTAAGAAAAACGGTTAGACTATCATAATGGTCAAAAGACTGGCATGTACTTCTTGAAGTGCAGTGAACTTACTGGGATATAATATACAATGACATCAGTCAGGAAGCTGTAAATATACTGTGAATCTCACAAACAAAATTCCCTTGAAGTTAAATCATTGCTTGCTTTTCTGTCATTGCTTTCTTCAGCTTTTAAACATGGTGTGTTATTTTTCATGTGCAGATGCGTGTGGGACCATCAGTGAATGAGGTGCAGCTGGTAGATCTCATCCCCAACACCGAGTACACTTTAACAGCTTACGTATTGTTTGGTGATATGAAGAGTGACCCACTCACCACACAGGAAGTGACATGTATGGACATCTTGATTTTTGCTTTGTTATTGCTTCAGTATCACCTAGTTTTAATTATATTTCATGCAACAGTTTTTCTATCATCTGTTTCATTTAGAAGACCATCTGAGTCATATTTTATGCATTTTCTAACACTCTTACAGTTCCCAAAGACCTCAAAGACAATTTCAATGACAAGAGTCCAGCTACTAAAAGGGGAACAATATAATTTTAACTTGAATAATAAAGGAAATCTTGAGATCACAGTGTTTTTAAAAAGTTTTGATTTTGTTGTATTAATTTAGAAACCTTGTTCCTGAATTCAGACATCCTCTTAAGCATAGAAAATACTAAAGAAACATGCTATATCAAGAAGAAAATAGATCCAAAAGGCTTCCTTTTTTATACCTTTCCTTAAACATTTCCTATTGGCAGAGGCAGGCTTCTGGTCTAGATGCATGCAGCATAGCTACTTTTATGTCCTTAAAAATTTTAAACCATTAACCATAGATGAAAAGTGGCTATTGTCACAAAAAGTTATGGTCTTAATCCCTCATACTTCTGGAAATATTGTGCTCTTAAGTTACAAAGGTGAAACTACCACAGTTTATAGCTATTTTTCTCATTGCTGGGAAATTAATCTTCTGAACTCTCTCATCTAACTTGTCAGAAAATGATTGCCTTCATTCACTGAAAAGACTTTCACTGAAAGACACGAAGAGAATTCACTTCCATCTGTGAGAGGCCTATATGTCTGCTATGAATAGCATTCACTTACTACTATCACTATTTTTACAGTACCTTTGCCTGGACCCAGAGGTTTAAAAATTCAGGATGTTACTCACAGCACCATGAATGTCGTTTGGGATCCCGCCCCAGGAAAAGTTCGAAAATACATCCTAAGATATAAAATAGCTGATGAGGCCGATGTAAAGGAGGTAAAACTTTTAAACTACTAGGAAAGTTTTATTTTGAGAAGCTAGATTACTAAAATAATAGTAAAAGTAGTATTATAACCCATCAGGGAGAGTAAAGAACATCAGTTTGTAGTGACTGCAGTCAGGAAAGGATATTGATTTCTTGGAAACTGATTGAGCACAAGATAGATTTCTTGAGTATTCCCTTCTTCCTCCTCCTCCAAAGAGGAAAAAATCCTTAAACTGACTGGAGAGTTTTCATGTGTTTTGGTAAACAGCCATTTCTATGCTCTGCTTAAATATGATATTGCCAGGGTCTAAGAACAGCTCACAATCAAGAGGACAGGATAGTGGAATAAAGGTATGTTAGCCCCTTTGCCTACTGACAAAACATGTGTGAGTATTGTTAGAGATGTCTTTTAGTTAAGTACAAGCTTTCCTTGAATGTGCTGCTAGGCATAAACCTCTTGGAGAATTAAATTTGTTTTTTTAAAGGAACCAGAATTTTTCAAAGGTTCAGTCTGCATCCTTGTTTCCAAAGGAATGAAGCAGTGAGTGGTCCACAAGTACTACATGTATCTGATATAATGTTTTACAAAGGAATTAGTAGAGTACACTCAATATTCAGGTGTAAATTTAAGGGCAAATGGCAAAATTTAGCGCAGAATGCTTATTTGTTTTTCAGTGCAGGAATTTCTGCCATTAGGCCAAATGCAGCATAAGAAATAGAGCAATTTACAATCCTTTAAGTCAGCATTTTTATTCTTAGGTGGAACTTGACAGACTCAAAACCAGCATTACTCTCTCTGACCTTTCCTCCCGAACACTGTACAATGTAAAAGTTGTTGCCGTTTATGATGAAGGGGAATCCATACCAACAAATGCAGAAGCTGTCACTCGTAAGTTTTCCTAATAATCATTCTTGTGAGTTTTTTTGCCTTATGTTTGATTTAAGTGGGGTGTGCTGCAATATGTTATCGATCTTAGGTGGAGCTCTAATTTAATCTGAGAAATACTTAATTTGGAATTGTAGCATTATTTGCAATATAATAAACCACAGGAATCTTAGATGAGTTGTGTCTTTCTGCAGTGAACACTGATATTGAGGTCTGCAGAGAGGTGAAGAGCCACTGAAGCTAAACAATTTCTATTTAAAGACTGAAGGAGAAGTGTAGGTGTAGAATTGGTAAGAAAGTATGAGGACAGAGGAAAGGTTTAGCAAGTCTTCCCAGGAATCTAGGCAAGTGAATAAGAAGCTGGGCCATATACTAGAAGATTAGAGAGATCCTGTCTCTGATCCAAGAGAGTTTTTGCATCATGGAATGCTAAAGCAGCCTTTACTTTTAGAGAATCATAAAGGCACATTTGAATAACCTCAGCAACTAGAGGCAAGGAAATGGAGCTGTGCAAGCTGTAAGAGCTGATCTCCATAGGAGAGATGTGACAGACTGAAAGAAGAAAGCAGCTATCAAGGAAGTTCTCATTCTGATCAAGGCTTAGGATTTAAGAATATAGTTAATCAGAAAAGCTACAATAGAAAAGAATAATTTTACCTTTTCACTGCCCCTCCATCTGGTGTGAAAAAGAAGAAAAGACCCATTAATATCCTCTCTCATTTTTTCTTTTGAATTTTTCATTTAGTAGTGTGATGTATTTAAAAATGTTTGTGAGATTTTCTGCTTGCTGTTGTGCTAGTCTTTGCTCTGTACTTGTGGTTTTGTGTGAATGTGTGTGTAAGGAGAGCAGAGGAAAGGTCTGCCAAAGAAATTATTTCTAGCTTAATTCTCTGGTTCTACCTATTTACATATTTCTTCCCAGTGGCTATAATATTTTCCCTTCTTAACCTACAGTTAACCTCTGTGAATTCTTTCTAAATAAGTGGTGATTTATTTGGCTTATATAAAGAATTTTAAGATTTGCAAGAAACTCATGCAGGAGCTTGACCTGTGTCCTTGGAAGTTCATATTCACTCCATATAACTACAAAATGTATCAGCCAGGGCTTAAGTTGTGACCTCTGCTGAGGTCTGCTTTATCAGATAATGACCTAATGATGTGACTTTATGAAGGATGATTTGCTTAGTGTGAGTGGACTGGGTGTTATATACTACAACATTTGACAGTAGTCATTACAAACATAACTAAGAGATGACTCTTCTACATAATCTTCTAAATTATTTGTCTGAGTAATTCCTTTGTTTAACTGTATTTATTTTGTAGTTACATTTTGTGGAATATTTTTCCTTTTCTCATAATAGAGTCTGTGCCAGCACCTGTCAATCTCAGAATCACAGATATAACCACAAATAGTTTCAGAGGTACTTGGGATCATGGAGCTCCAGATGTCTCTCTATATAGAATAACATGGGGCCCCTATGGAAGAGCGGAAAAACAGGAGGTAAGAGTAGACAGCCACCTTATGCTTTTGCGGGCAGCCTCTCAGAGGGTGTATTTTTAAACTCAGAAATGTAATTGATAAATGCCCTCTTATAGGAAACTAAGTGAGAAAGTGCAGGACACATACTTACAGCCATGTTAGGGATGTTACTGAGTAAAAAGTTAGTTATATCCCACTCTATATTTGCCTGTTCAATTTATATCTTTTGGTTTGGTTAATTTATCTTTTCTTTCTTTTTTTTTTTTTTTTTTTTTTTTTATTTTTTTTGGTTTGTTTATTTTTTTTTTTTTTTTTTTTTTTTTTTTTTTTTTTTTTTTCTAAATGTCTTTACAAGACTATCTTAAATGGGGATGAGAATAGTTTGGTCTTTGAAAATTTGAATCCAGATACATTATATGATATCTCAGTTACTGCCATCTATCCTGATGAATCAGAAAGTGAAGAGCTCATTGGCAGCGAACGAACATGTAAGTAAATAAAGGGATTCTGCATGTTGTTATTCATAGTTATTGAAACAGAAGACATACACATACAAGAATTCTGAAAATTCTTTCTACTTTTTTCCTAGTACCCTTGGTACCTATCACTACACAAGGTAAGAATCTAAATTTCCGGGTACCATTTTATTGAAGGAAACTCATAGCTCTCTTTTTCTAAACTGTGACAAATGTTGACATTAAAAAGCTGAGATCATTTAATAAATATTATTGTGTATTTGGAAGAATACTAAACACTAGATTACCACATGTTTATTATTCTACAAACATTACAGTTTATGGTCCCCTGTACTTAATACATTCTGCTTTTGATGAGGCATTCAAGCAGCCCTAAAAGTAAGAATGAAATGTTTGTCTCTGCTCTTTGATGAACTACATATTTATTATTTTCTTTATTATGCTTCTCAGCCCCAAAGAGTGGCCCACGAAACCTTCAGGTGTACAATGCTACTTCACACAGTTTGACTGTCAAATGGGATCCTGCCAGTGGCCGGGTGCAGAGATACAGGATCATTTACCAGCCTATCAGTGGGGATGGCTCTGAACAGACGGTAATTCATTTTGAAGTGCTAAAGTTATTCTACCTTAAATGCAACCTTCTGCAAAGTAGCACAACACTGTATATATTAATCAACTTTCATGTGAAGATTTATATTTGTAGTGAATAAGTGTATACTCCCACCTTTTTTTCCTCCCCTTTCAAATCCAAGTTAGAATACTCTTAATTGAGCAGCAATAACATTGGATGCATCCCGTTTTCTCAAAAATCGCATAACCATAGACTCATTTAGGCTGGAAAAGATCTTTGAGTTCATAAGCTACAACTGCTTATCCATGGATAAAACTAAAATAAAGTGTGTTGAAGAATAAGTCAGTCAGCATCTAAGGTGATTACACATCACAGGTGTCAGAACAATCAATAATATGAACTACTATGACTACTTTCATAGTCCAGAGTTCTCCATAGTTTTCATAGTGTGGCTCCCATGCTATTAGAAGACTTTGCCATGGAACATGCTGGGAACAGTTGAGACTCTCTTCCACCACTCTAGGGTAAGAATAACCACAAAGAGGTAGCAGTTGCAAGGAGAAATCCATGCAAAATATGTGCTAATGAGGTATTTAGGGTATTTTAGACTCTTTCACTATGATGAGAAGCTGTAATGTTATGGAGAGACATTACTTTATGATCAGCCAGCTTTCCCTGTGTTGTCAGCATGAACTCTTTTGGCTACTGGTGGCTTACGCAATACAGCCTGGGAATGGTAATTCAGTCAGGCTGTTTATCAGAACTGTGTGCTACTTAAAAATGCCCTATTCTGTAGTGGGAGGCTGTTGTGGTTACTATCAAATGAGTCAGAGGAACAATCTCAGATGAGAACCACGTTCATTTAGCTTGCTCCTGTAATCAGAGATCACACATGTTCAGAAGTATATCTAGGAATATTTACTTTAGAATCAGTTGGATATTTACACACTCATTTTAAATTTCTTTTGAAAAACATGCATTTGGGCTGAGGTAATTGAAATGTCTATTGAGCAGTTGAACGCAATTTTAGTGAGAAATCACTAGAGGAATAAGGAACAGCAATAATTAATTTAATTAATATCTGTAATTCATTGCTGGCAGTGGAGTAAAAAGGGAATTTTGATTCTTCTCTTGAAATCTGCAAAGAATATGGTTAATAGACTTAATTGCTTGCAACTGGATAGTCAAGCAGTGACACCTGTGTTTAAGGAGAGCACACAGATCTCCCACAGTCTGTTCATGGCATTTAACGTGTGTTTGCAAATGACTTGCAGTCCCATGATCATAATTCTTTGTTTTCTTTTGTTACTCTCTGATATTTTATTAACCTATAGATGCTGGGTAGGCAGTAAAACAGTCCCCACCAAAGTATTTAAAATACAATTTCTGGAGAGTTTTTATTGCCCTGCCTGACTTTTAATGGCCTCAGCCATTAAACCAAGAGGAATCACAGGTGATTTGAAGACAGAAAAAAAGGTCTTCAAAAACTGCACACAGAACTGCAGAGACCATCATGATAATTTAGGGTCAGGTTTTGAAAGGCAATCAGGTACTAAAATGTAAAGGCAGCCATGATGAGATGATAAAAGCATTTGTGCTTTGAAAGGAGCTTTGTACACTTGAGTACAAAACACCCCTTTGATTGTAAGTTAAATTAGTTGGCTTGTAAATTAAAATAATCTACTGCTATGAAATGTGGAGATGTGCAAATGCTTGCTCATTGTCAGTTCTTCATCAGAAGATGATTTGAAGTGTTATACTGAACAAGTTAGCTGAATAGGCTTTGAAAATGTGCAGATAGTCTTAAAAGTACAAAGAATGATAGGTGTTACTGTATAATTTGTGCTGCTACAGAACTGGGTGTTTACATACAATTGTGGTCATATGCAAGTTTGGAGATTTTAAAAAATAGTGGCTTTGTTCTAAACTTGCTAAAACCAATATGTACTAAATATTACTACCATTCAATGTCTACTGTCAGTGTCAGTCACAAGAAAATTACAGCGTTTGATACATCACAGTGTTTTCCACTCTGCATCAAATGCTTTCATTCTTTACTGTAGCAGTAAGCACAAAAATTTTCATTTTGTTTTGCTGCAGACTACTGTTGGAGGGCGACAGAACAGTGTGGTGATACAGAAGCTGCAGCCTGACACACCATATGCTATCACTGTATCATCGATGTATGCAGATGGTGAGGGGGGACGAATGACAGGACGAGGCAGAACCAGTGAGTAATTTCTTCAGGTCTTCATATTAGGTACAAAACAATATCGATGTATTGCTTTCCAGAAGAGCTGAGAAAACTTCCTTGTGGTGAAATTCATCCCATCTATATTTTTCATTTGTCCTGTGGCGGTTTTGAAGTCTCTGAAGTAAGAGCACCTGTCAGTCTACTGGCTGTAGAGGAACTCTGGACCACTGCCTTTGGCTGGATGCCCAGTTTTTACAGCTGAGAGAAGTCCTGACCTTACTATGAAACGTCTTCCTCATTTTAATTTGTTGAATTGTTTTATGTCATAATGTAGCAAACATCTTAAAGCATCTGAAGGCATGTTACTCTCATATATGCATGCTTTTAAGCACCTTCAGTTGAGAAGCTGACCTTCATATTGTGCTCTGTAGGACTCCATAATTTTTTATTGATGCATTGTTTTGATCCTGCTGTAGAAATCACTGAGTGATTTGCTATCAGAGACACTCCAGGTATAAAACCCATTTCAATATTATTAATTATATAACTATAAAATTATTAATTCAGTTGCATTTACTTTAATTATGAGCTTGCAATAGAAAGACACAGCAATGGGTTTGGTGAGAAATAAAGAAAAAAATCCTAATAAACTCATTGCATAATTCCAAAATAGTGTCCATAAATAAATTTTTCTAACTGGCATTGTTTGTGGTGTTGGATAGGTCTGATGTGTTCTGATTGATGAAGATAAATAAGATTTAACATGAGCTACTAAACGTATTTTTAAAATTTTCTAAGGGCACATTACAGAGGTGTGATCTGACAGCAAAAAGGAGAAAATAGGGTTCCACATTTCTGACATCTTATTGATCTGTTTCAGAACCTCTCACCACTGTGAAGAACTTGCTAGTTTATGACCCAACCACCAGTACTCTGAATGTTCGATGGGATCATGCAGAAGGAAGTCCTCGCCAGTACAAAGTGTTTTATAGACCTACAGCTGGAGGTGCAGAAGAAATGGTAAATTCCTCATGTGGATCTCACTAACCATCTCAGATAAATTACATCTCATGGTGCTGGTGAGAGAAATGCTGCTGAATGAAGTAGGTCTTGTTTGTCTATGAACTGGCTTTTTTTTCTGTTCATAGCCACCCTGGAGAAAATGCACAGCACCTCCAAGAAAGTTCCTCCCATATGTATTACAGATGTTTGATTTCATATAGTAGACCTTCAATGCTTAGTTTTTAGCATAGGATTTAATACCATGCACAATTTTTTTTATTTATCCCTAGGGCACTGTGTGTGAGTGTAAAGCTGACTTCAGGGTGTACAAAAGGTTAACAAGTTAGCAAACTTCATTTCTACCCATTTTTGCTGCTAAGAAGTCATGTGACTGTAGGCTTCAATGGTATTTGGGAAAGCAGAAAAATCCACTTTCTAATCTCCTGAAATGACTTAATTACTAAAGAGCTAAAAGAATCCTGAAAGTAGGAAACCCTTGCTGCAGGCTTGGAAATATTATTTCGTAGTTGTGTTTCTTTTGTTACATCAGTGCAATTTAATGTGCACATGAAATGAGTCGTCCATGAATGTCATTGTTTCAATAGCAACCAAAGTGCTATTGATGACAAATGTTCTTAAACGCTGTGGAGTTCTATTTCCTAACATGAGCTGCTCATTACTTCTTGTCATTAGCATGTTGTAGAGTTATGTAATGGGTTTTTTTCTTGACTTAGAAAGTGATGTTTTAATGCCTCTGAGCTGCTAAATAGTAGTCATTAAAGAGGTCACTGCAGATTCTGCTGCTTTCATTACACTTCATTTCAGTACAGCAGGAGCTGGACCCAAAAGTGGAGAGAACTGTAAGGGATTATATAGGAGAACATAGGATTCATTTGTATTAAGTCTGAGACAGAACCTTCTTAAAAGGCAGTTCCAGAAGATACCACAAACCATGATTTTTTAAGCTTCACCTTTTCTAAAGTTTTTATCACATCCAGTCTGGAAATGAGATATGGTAGGGTAGTAAGTGAGAAATAAAAAAGCTTACACTTTTTTTGTTTGCTTGTTTTTGGTGGGATTTTGGTAAGTTTCTTGACCCTTTGTTTCTGTTTAAATTTGTAGACCACAGTACCAGGAAATACAAACTATGTTATCCTGAGGACTCTTGAACCCAACACACCTTACACTGTAACTGTGGTTCCAGTTTTCCCAGAGGGGGATGGTGGACGTACCTCTGACACTGGACGGACTTGTAAGGAAAATAGTCCTTTTCAAGAAAATGTTAGGATTCTTTAATCAATAGCCTCAGATCATTAGAAATTGATTTTATATTAAAAGTTTACCTGCTTGGCTATTTTCGCAGTTTTATAACTTATTCTGTTTTCTTTGCTTATTTGTGTGGAGGCTTTCAGTCTGCTTAACTTGGGCAAGCTCAGCTCCAAAGTTGTACAGCACACTTAGTGTTTACTTCACAGAATAGTCAAATTTTAATTGTAGTGCTAGTAGAAATACTCATGAACAAACAGTGAATATGGGTGTTAATCCATTCTAATGTCCATACTATGTACTTAAAATTTTCCAGGAACTTTGAGCTATGAATGTCAACTTGACCTAAAATGTGTACTTTGTGGTAATTTTTCATACATTATCTGATCAACAATAGGATAACAAAGTGTTATGATCAAAGTTTCAATTTGCAGTACAGACACATACTTTGCTGCCTGGTATGAAAGTTTGGAAAGATTGAACATGAAGATTCTTAGCTTTGTAAATTTTGGGCTAACATAAGTAATGTGTTTATCTGGGGCTGAGGTGCTTTTCAGCTTCTTTTGAGCACTGTTGAAATTCATGTAGAAATAGAACTTACTCTAGCAACTTTGTAAAACTTATTTTAAATTATCCTTGATCTAGTGGAGAGAGGAACACCAAGAAACATTCATGTTTACAACCCCACACCAAACAGCATGAATGTCCGTTGGGAACCTGCTCCAGGCCCGGTACAGCAATATAGAATTAATTATGCTCCCCTGTCTGGCCCAAGGCCATCAGAATCTGTAAGTAATTCTGCTTTTATACTATTAGTCAGATGTGTGTAGAGAATATTGCTTTCTTCAATAAGTGTAAAAAATAATAGTAAACTTGGGCCAATTGTCTGCACAGGAGAGTCTCTGCTGAGAGCACAATGTTTATAGGAGTCTAGTCCATTGTTAATAAAAGCTTAAGTTGGTAAAATGAAAGAAACAAGAAATAAGACTCTCCTTTAAAACTCTGCACTGAGGATTGATATCCTTTATCCTATTGCAGGTAAAGATGAGTTAAATTAATTTTTTTAAGAGACTCAGAGACAACAAATATTTATTAAGAATTGTGTAATTATGAAACTAAATGCCAGGTTTATATGATTTTACCACCAAACCATCTGCTTACTCCACATCATTACTGTTTAGTAGAGGTTGGTAAGCAGCGAAGTCTGAATATGGGTAAAAAAGTGCCCTCCAATTGTGAAGTAAGAACTCTTGTATTTCTGTAGAAATAAGTGCAGTTTTAAAGCTTCAACCATGAATGTACTCATGCAAAATGTACACCCATATTGTACACATAGATGTACATTTTTTTAATGTAAAGAATTGTAAGGACTTTTATATGTAGTAAACTGTGACAGAATTTACTTTTTTACTTTCTATTTATGATTGTTTCTCCTATTTTTTCTGAACTTTTTAATGTAAAATGTAAAAAATAACAATTGTATTTGCAGAATGAGAGCTTCTTATACTGTTTGTTCTTTTTTTCGCCCACAACTGTATTTTTATCAATATTGCATGTTTATTTTAAACTTGTGTTATTTTTCTTGGACTGTGCAGCATGGTCATGTTTCCAATTTTTCTGTATTTCATTCAAATTGTTTTCTGAAAAGAGATAGTATAAGCTGAAAATGTATTTATATAGGTCCTTTTTGTTTCTGTTTTAGATTGTGGTGCCAGGCAACACTCGTGATGTGATTCTGGAGCGCTTGACTCCTGACACTGCTTACTCAATAAATGTTATAGCTCTGTATGCAGATGGAGAGGGAAATCCAAGCCAAGCACAGGGAAGAACATGTAAGAGACAGTCAGTACTTGTGTTGTGAAATATTCGTCAAAATTGGTGTGTGAAGAACTTATAAAATTGGTTGCAATTACAAATAATGCAAACTATTTAGTGCAACTCTGAATGAATGCATTTGAATTATACCTGCAGCAATTATAGGGCTCTGTGGCAGAGAACTTTTGTTATGCTGCCTGTCAGTTGTGGTACTTGAATAATTAGCAATGTAATTTTCAGTTGGGAAATAAGCTTAATTTGAATGTGCAGGAGTTTAAAGGCTGTTCTCAAAATCCAGTTACAGGCGAATAACAATTTATCTTTTGTAAAAAAATAAAAGCCTGTTATGATGGATAGAATTAGTTGTCAACAGGGAAAAAAGGGCTTCATGTTTGTTGTCCGACATGGTAATTGTATGTGTTGGTCTCCCCAGTTGTTTGTTTTTCTGATGCAGACACCTAAACACCAAAATATCCTTGTTGCGACTTATCTCATGGGATCTTGGTTGGCTTATGCTTAGATTCTTTAAATTTCATACTAGAAATACCAAGTACAGAACCTGTCAACAGCAATAATTTTGCTTCTTCTATGTTTTCCCTGTAATATTCCCATATTCATCTAAAACTTGAACCTGTGACAGGCTATAGTTACACCTATCTGCAGGAGTTTGGGAAGCAGAATGTGTGTAGATGCTCACTTTGCACATCTGGATGTTCTCTCCCTTCCATACTGCTCCAGTTCCTCCAGCTGGGAGGTCTTTCTATTTAAGACCTTCAGGCACTGCTGCATGATCATTGACTTAATCTCCCCATATATATTTACTTATTCAGGGTTTCAGGAAGGGCCCTTGACTTTGGCCTCAGGGCAACATTTGAATTGATGAGGGTGACACTGATCTAGAGGCATCAAGCCCCATACAACCTTCTGTATTTTCATTCTTCAGTGCCTCGCAGTGGTCCAAGGAATGTGAGAGTGTTTGATGAGACTACAAACAGCCTTTCTGTACAATGGGACCATGCTGATGGGCCAGTCCAGCAGTACAGAATCATTTATTCACCCACTGTGGGAGACCCTATCGATGAATACGTAAGTTCTGTAATTCCTTAGTAAGCACTGAGGTGTTCTCAATCAATTCTTTAGGCTACAGGAAAATCAAGACACGTGTTCTACATGTAGAATACTGTTCAGGCTCTGTGGGTTTTCTGGTCATTTTTATCAGTGTTAGGAAGCCATGGTTTGTATAAAACAGTTTTTTCCCCATGAAGCTTCAGAAAATATATATTTTCATGAACAAATATGTGTGTGAAATAATGTTTAATATGTGAGTCACACGTTAATCAGAAGATTCTGAACAGAATATGCTTCCTGGCATTTTGTTAAAATGTGAGGCACTGAATAGCCATCTATAGCCATTCATACTGTATTCATTATAAAGTTAGAGTGCTAGGATACAGAATAAACATAAGTCTGCATTTTATAAATTGAAGAGAGTTGACAGAGTCTAATAAGACAACAATGGTAACTTTGATTCCGCATCTAACTTGCTGTTCTAAGTTTCAGTATGAACTGTGTGTTTCGTTTCCTGCACCCTAATGATAGCACAAGTTATTCGGAAGCTTAAAAAATTCAAAGAGTATTTATGGCAAAGCTAAGCTCAGATCCTATAGAGGACAATGGCAGAATTCCTGCCAACTGCCACCAGCCAAAATGACAAATTATTATTGCTTTTATATTACTGTATAGCACATGCTGAAAATTCACTGTTTGAAAATTCCCTACTGGACTCGTTAATCAGGACACACATATTGTCAACACACATATCTTCTTTGCAGAAAAGATTGGACAATCCATAAAAACAGCAAGTCTCAAACAACTGAAAATTTTAATAAAATATTCATAGCAAGTGCTGACTGGCATGTGCTTTTGAGAAAGATACCTCAAGTTACTTCCCTTAGTTTCAGTGCTTTATATCTTCTTTATGGAGCAGATCACTTTTGGGAGCATACCTACATTTTCATTAGAAGGGAGCAATCTGCATGGCTGCATAAGGAAACTGAGATTAAGGGATGCGTAAATAGGGACATTTTTATATGTCAATATATTTAGAGTTTCTGTCTCAGAATAACTTGTTTCTGCCAAGAAAACAAACACATCATTATGATTTTTATATTTCTATGAGGGAAGAGTACTGAAATCTTGATGAATAACTGCAGCATCTCAGTCTGATGTGAGGGTTAGGACTGAAGAGTCAATTTGATTCATGTTTTTGTGATAGCCACAGTGGTTTGTAATTCAAAATAACAAATACTGATAATTGTTTGTGTGCTATAACCCTTAAGCCTGAATGACTTTTTCTATGGTGGACATGAAACACAGTGTGCCAAATGTCAGAACAAATTTTTGTTTCTACCTACTGTCACTACTGATCAGTTACAAGACTGTGAGTGTGTTTACCTCTGTTTCTTTTGTGTTCCAGACAACAGTTCCTGGCATAAGGAATAATGTGATACTACAACCACTACAATCAGATACTCCATATAAAATTACTGTTGTTGCTGTGTACGAGGATGGAGATGGTGGACAACTGACTGGAAATGGCAGAACAGGTAATTATAGTTTCCATAATGTTTATTCTTTTTTCAAATTTAAGACATATTCCTTGAGCACTTCAACATTTTTAAGGTTTCATTAAGTTAATTAACTCCTTGATGTGATTTTTACCTTGCAGAGTAACAATCTGCATTTCTAGAGATTGAAAAAACATTACATTGCTAGCCTAATTAGAATGGTTTTTTCTTTTTTTCAGTTGGCCTACTTCCTCCTCAAAATATGTATATAACTGATGAATGGTATACACGTTTCAGAGTTTCCTGGGATCCTTCACCATCCCCTGTTCTTGGCTATAAAATTGTATACAAACCTGTGGGTAAGAAAACTTGTTCATTCTGAGTATGCCACTTTCAGAACAGTGAGTAGCTAATGGCAGACCAGAGTAAAAACCATATGTATAATTTTGTGTTAAAGGATCTCTTTACTTCCTTTGTTTACCAATTTTCATGAAAATTTTAGTCTTATGATCAGTATTCTATAATAAATACAAACTATCAATTGCAGTTTTGTACATTCAATTACAGGGATTGAATTGTATAGTTAAAACTTTATACAGTGACCTGATTTGTTTTTAACCTCTTTAATGCCTCTTGTCCTTCTAAGGTGTCCTCCTAACTGGTATATATGAGATGATATTGGACAGGTATTTGGGTACTAATGGCCTGCAGAATTTTTGTTTTATGTGGCCTTCAAACAATATAAATATCTTTCTAGAAGCTGAACACAAACATTGCACAATAGTTTGTAAAATTATGTATATGTTCTGTTTGCAACATCATAATATACTAAAATTTAAGAAATCAATATGCATTGTTTTAGAAAAAATGAGGTTAACATTTACTGATGTGGAAGAGACTGAATAATTCTGTAGCTCATGTAGTCATGATTCTTTCTTTCTTTGTTCTTCATGCTTCCTTGATTCAAGGTTCAAATGAGCCCAGGGAATTTTTTGTGGGAGAAGTAACATCCTACACTTTGCATAATCTGTCTCCCAGTACGACTTATGATGTGAATGTTTATGCCCAGTATGATTCTGGAATGAGCATACCTTTGACAGATCAAGGCACTACATGTAAGTCAGAATAATTTCGTCATAGTGATGCTAGATACATATGCTAGTCTGAGATAACATTGATTAAGAGATTTTCATGGCTGGTTGCTAGGAAGCCTGAGCATCCTCTCATAAAGAATACTCATCATCTATACATGATGCAGATCTTAAAATCATTAATTTTGGAAAGAGTAATGAAAATATATTTTAAAGTAATGACTTGATGAAATAAAATTTTCTAGTCTATTTCCTAAAATTTTGTTAAACTGTACTTGGAGTTAATCTTTACTTGTCTTCAGGGTACTACAGAATTTAACCATGTTACTAAGCTTTTTAATACTCTGCTCTTACTTCATATGAATGTCCAGTGATTTTGATGATGGCCTCAGCTAAGAAACTTCTAAAAATTTCTTCAGTTATGATGAATCAAGCATCCTGACTCAGTATATTCTTTTCATATATATATGAGTCAGGCTTTTATTTTTGGAGGTTTCTTATTTTGTAAAGAAATCAACTTCATGTGAAAACTCATGAAATGGGCTGTTATCCAATATGGGATCTGGGGCCGTTGTAAATAGCTAGGTGGGGGATCTGTAGGATGTAAAATAAAAGAGATTTGACTAGAACTGCTCTTTCTTTCTGCCAGTATTTTTAAAAATCATGTTCCAAACCAGCGCTGCTAATATAATTTTCATTTTGGTGTGCTTTACCTATTACATACTATTTTCCAGAGAACAATTTTTCTCTCTTTACACAGTATATTTGAATGTCACTGACCTAACAAGTTACAAAGTGGGTTGGGATACTTTCTGTATCCGGTGGTCTCCTCATCGGTCAGCAACTTCCTACAGACTGAAGCTAAACCCAACAGATGGTAAGTGTGTCCTATTTTTTGCATTTTCTGGAAACATAATTGTATTATGTCAGTGACAGCACCATTATTTGGATTGGTGGCAAGAACTGACCATAATGATACATCTGGTTGAGCTGTAAAGCTCTGAATATCACCTGTTTTTCTTGAGTGGTGAAAAAGCTGCAAAGAGGGAGTTCTGATAATTGTCAAGTGGGCCTACATCTACCAGTTGCCTGGTGTCACTTGAATGCTGCAATTGCACTTTCCAGCGTGCTCTAGGGTTCATAACCACCACACAATTTGGTATAGAAAGGCTGTTATGGGCCAAGAAGTTTCTTCATTTCTACACTTATAGCTACATACATTAGAAGGGAAGTAATAGGTTCTAACTTACTTTCCACTGGGCTTTTTGGCAGGTTCCAGAGGACAGGAAATCACAATACGTGGGTCAGAAACGAGCCACTGCTTTACTGGCCTCTCACCAGACACAGAATACAACGCTACTGTCTTTGTTCAGACCCCTAACCTTGAGGGACCTCCAGTATCTATGAGGGAGCATACAGGTAGGTAACAGATACTGTGAACTTTTGGTTTTAGCTATAGAATTCAGCTATAGAATGTATATATAGAATATATATAATTATAGCTGTAGAATAAAATTATTATTTCTTTTCAGTCCTCAAACCTACTGAGGCACCAACTCCACCACCTACACCTCCTCCACCTCCCACAATCCCTCCAGCTCGGGATGGTATGTTTGTTTCTAGAATTATTCAGTATTTTTGTGTAGTTGCTGTACTACTTCATAGTTTACCTCTATTTTTCATATCTTTAAGTGGATTTAAAACTAGCACAGCATTTTAGAGAAATGAAGATTGAGATCTTTCCTAATGCCATCCCTTTGTTCTAGAGCTTTACAAGACTTCAGCATTTCCAGCTTTAGAACAGCAAGATGAAAACCTTAGGGGGAAAAGTTATTGATATTCTATAGCTCTGAAGAAAGTCTATGAGATCATCTGCTCTCAGCAGACAATTCATGTTTTATGGTAGCTGATCAGAAAAAAAAGTAATTTACAACTGTTGCATTTTATTACTGAACTCTTTCACATTTCTTGAAGTTTTCTTTAATATGTTTTAATAAATGTTTTTGTGTAGAGCATTAGTCATCTGCCAGGTTGAATGTGGTAGTAGACATTTGCTGAGTATTTGTCATTACTGAATTTTCAAATTTTGAAGCTATATTTATTTCATGGTGATATGGTTGATGCATTTTAAGGGTTCCTTTTCTTGGATTTTCAGTGTGCAGAGGTGCCAAAGCAGACATAGTATTCTTGACTGATGCTTCCTGGAGTATTGGGGATGATAATTTCAACAAAGTAGTGAAATTTGTTTTTAGTACAGTAGGAGCCTTTGATTTAATCAATCCTGCTGGAATCCAGGTAGGTTTGTTATTCCCATTGGGTACATTTTAGAGGAAAATTGAAGATGAACTGAATTGTTACTGTCTTTCAGAATGCTGTCATTTTGTATATTAGATTGTTGTAAAACACATGTATATGGGTGTGCATGCCTATTATTTATTAAATATATTTTCCATTTTATAAATACAAGTGAAATGCAGTCTATTTAGAGATGTTAATATACTGAAATACAAAAGTTAGTTTGTAGGAATCCTCCAAGTAGAGAAATGGGATGATGTATGGTCAATTTTATATTTTGTTTATTTGTATATGGTGTCAACAACTGGCACACTGCTTAGTTCTTATATCCTGAATTTTATCTCTGTCATATCAGAAATCTGTTTTAGGGACATTCTGACTTTTGATTGAGGGCTACATTTTAAATTCTCAGTGTAAAAAATAAGTCTTGTGCATGCAGGGTCCAGCTGGCTTGCCATTGCTGAGCTCCATAGAATCCCACTGCACTAAATAGCAGAATGCCTTTGAAAAAGACACTTGCAGAAGCCTTTTCATGCTGTGATAACATGGGTCTGCTCCACAGTGGGCATAGTAAAATATGAAAAGGTCCTCTTAATGAATTAGTGCATTTTGAGAGAGTAAACAGTAATAGCTAATGAGGGATAGACTTTCAGGAGTTCTGGGCTGCTCATAGTAATGTCAAAGTAACTTCCTGTCAGTCTTCTTACCATAAGCATTGCACCATTATCAGTTTTCTTCTACTTTTAGGAAGCTGGATGAAATCAATGTCTAGGTTCCCGTAAGCACTTCTCTTTCATGAAGTGAATGACATGAAGTCTGAAAGAGTTTCTTACATGGTGTTCTGGAGTGTTGCAGAGAGCTGCAGGTGCAATGCATTTTCTTTCCTTAGAAGGCTGACAGGATATTTACATTGTTAAAGGTCTCCTTTTCATCTTCAAGGCATATTTTTAGTCATTTGATTACTTGTCTTTAACTATCTAGACTTTTAAAGGAAAAGATGCTCCTTAAAGTTACTCTGTGCCAGACACTCTTTATCATTCATAGCTCTAATCTATACAGATTAGTTTTCGTTTGTTTTTTATTTAATATATTTTTCTTGCTAATATATATGAAAGCAGAGAAGACAATATGGAAGACAGACACATAGAAACACTAATGTTTAATAAAATAATGAAGTGACATACCACTTGAGATGCAGCAATCTCAGGGTTTTAATTGAAAATTAACAATTTTAAAAGGGGAATTTACTACAACAAATGTGAATATTTACATCGAGAAATATTTCTATTCAGCATTAAAATAGTAATAAATTGCTATAGTATTGCAATTTTTCAGAATATTAAAAGGAACAAAATAAGGAAATATTTAATGATTATTTAGTAATAAATTTTCTGTGATTGATTTCAGTATTTAAGGCAAGAGAGTATGCACTTATGTGTGTATTCAACTTTATTGATATTCTGTTTTAAATAAAATTCTTTTTTATTCCTAAAAACAAACAAACAAACAAAAAACAAACAAAAAAACCAAACCAAACCAAAAAAACAGCTGGAAGAAGCTTAGTAGATACTGTACATCTACTCAGAGGTAGAGAATAGGCATATATACCTCACCATAGTAATAGCAAGAATTTCATCATATGCATCTAAGGCCATATTACATTTTATACACAGAAGAGAACGAAAGAAAGAAAGAAGGAAAGAAAGAAAAAAAGAAAAGATAGTTGTGCGCACATTGCTCTGACGTCTACATATAAAAATACGTGTGTGCATAATCAGACATACTTGAAGAAGAATTTATGAATATTTAAGGATTATTAATATACAAATTTACATATTTCAGTGGAGAGAGTTTGCCTGAATGTGGAGGTCTGAGACTGAACACTGTGTTATATTTCATTTCAGGTTTCATTTGTGCAGTACAGTGATGAGGCAAAATCTGAATTTAAACTGAACACATTTGATGACAAAGCCCAGGCTCTGGGAGCTCTTCAAAATATTCAGTACAGAGGAGGAAACACAAGGACAGGTAATTCTGGGCTGTAATTATATTTATTTAAGATGAAATATTTTCAGAAACTGCATAATTATCCTAGTATTGCATGGCTGAAGAAGTAGGTTTTTCTGTTGTGTTTTAGCACTGTGTCTGTTGCCCTTATGAAGTAAAAGAATTCTTCTCTTGTGGACAATAATGATGATTCCTTGTTTATTGTACACTTTGCAGGCAAAGCCCTAACATTTATCAAAGAAAAGGTTTTGACTTGGGAGAGTGGTATGAGGCGAGGTGTTCCCAAGGTACTTGTTGTTGTCACAGATGGTCGGTCTCAGGATGAGGTGAGGAAAGCAGCAACAGTTATACAGCACTCTGGTAAGCCATCCACAGCACCTGGCTGTTTCTTTTCTGTATTGCTTCAATTATCTGGGAATCATTTACTCATCCCTTAAGAACTTGGAAATTCATTCTTAGTATTTGGGGAAACTTCAGAACTATTCAAAGAATTTGTGCTTCCTGGACCTACACTTACATTTTCTTTCTTAAGCCTTCTTTCTGGGAAAGGATGTGGCTTCCCAAGGATTTCAAGTAATTCCTCATGCATATAATTTCAAAGATGTGGCATTTGGTTACTTCTTCCTCTTTTTGGCATGTGAACCCCAGAAATCATTGGGAAGTGTACTCCATAGTAGTGCTTATGTTTTAATGGGCCTGGTTTGCTGAAGTTTATGTTTTATCTGGTATAAACCAGTGCATCTCCCGTTAAAGTAACTGTTTTGGAAGGAGCTGGGTTTGAATGGATCCTCTGAATGGCTGCCTTTTGGACTAAGAAGCACTGCACTTCCTCATCAGATTTGATGATTATGGCTTATGTGAGTGTAGTAATCTGTGCCTATCCCAGCACTTGGCATTTTGCGTTTCAGTGCATGAACCACCTAGTCCTGATCTCTGAGCAGGGAGATGTTGTACATCCTTATGGGAATCATATGCGTGTAAAGCACAAGTGGTCATGTTCTGTGTCTCTTTAATCTGGAAGAATTAGCTCTGTCGAGATGGTTTCTCAATCTCCCTGGACAATATGCTTCAGTGCTTAACTACCCTACTGGTAGCCACCTTTGTCTTGCATTGCACCTAAATCTTTCTTCATGCTACTGAGATTATCTTAATTTATTTTACCTTGTTAACTAGGAAAGAAGTTGATCACTGTCCACTGTAATGGGCCTTCATATTTGAAATCTGTTGTCATCTCCTCTTTCTGTCTTCTCTTTTCTAGACCAAACAAACCTAGTTCCTTCGATCTCATGTTAATCGTGTTTTTAAAACCCCTTATGGTTTTTAGTTTCCTCTCTACTTGCATTGTTTTCTACACATATCAACCTGTGCTCAAAGCTGGACAGAGTATTTCAGCCAAAGTTTCACCAGGGGAATAATTACCTTCTTAAAAACAAAACAAAACAAACAAACAAACAAACAAAAAAGCCAAATAAAACTCTTATCATTTGGAATAAATGTGAATTGTGGTTTCAGCCTCCAACTGAATTTTCCAATGTCTATGCAGTTTCTCTTCAATGAAATTTACACCTGGTGATATGAATGACTTCTATGGTCTGGCTCTTCTCATTTAACTTAAGATATCTCATGACTAAATGTCTAGTCTAAGGTCATCTTCTAGGGTCCTTTTATGACTGGTGAAGAGAGCAACAGATAGGCATCTATAGACAATGACTTTTTCCATCCTGAAATCAGCCTGTTAGGGAGCTAAGATGAATTGCTTTCTGAATCTGTCCATGTCTATCTGGTGATTATCAAGAAAAACTAGACAACTTAACTGGGAAAGTAGAAGTTGGTGAAATGAATACCACTCTAAAAAAGAGAATCTGAGAGGCATGAAATGCAAGAGATGGAAACAGACAGATAACTGGAAAACTAATGGTGTGTACAGTTTTTGGCCCCAGGACAGATTTAAAGTACTGTAGAGTTGAGAGTTTTGTATTAAAGACTGAGGGGACTATGTAGCCAAGGCTGCATGAAACTGGATAATGCCCAAAAACACAATGAACGAGGAGAAAGTTTTGAAAAAAAGATGCAAAAACCTTCTGAGCTTTGACAAGGTGAGAAGAGAACTGGAATGTGTGCTTATAGGTAGCTCCTCACAAGTCAATGTTACGTGCAATATTGACATGAAAAATGTTAATGAATGTTTACAGCATTTCAAGTAACAACTGTTACTTTTACAGGCTTCAGCGTCTTTGTGGTTGGTGTGGCTGATGTAGATTACAATGAACTGGCCAAGATTGCCAGCAAGCCCAGTGAGCGCCATGTATTTATTGTTGATGACTTTGATGCCTTTGAAAAGATTCAAGATAACCTCGTCACCTTTGTGTGTGAGACAGCTACCTCAAGTGAGTAGAAGACATTGGTTTCTCTTTTCCCTAATTAATGTTTACTTATATACTGCTACAAGTGAGTGGTGGGCTGATCTTGGCTAGATGCTGGATGCCCACCAAAGCTGCTCTATTTTACCCCTTCTCAGCTGAACAAGGAAGAGAAAATACATTGAAAGGCTCATGGATTGAGATAAGGCAGAGAGTAATCACTGAACAGTTACTGTCATAGGCAAAGCAGACTCAATGTGGGGAAAGAATAATTTATTATTAATGAAATCAGAGTAAGATAAGGATAAATAAAACCAGGTATTAACAACCTTCCCCCCGCCCCGCCCTTCTTCCTGGAGTTAGTTTTACTCCAAATGTTCTCTATCTCCTCACCCGGAGCACCACAGGAGTATAGAGAATGAGGGCTGTGGTCAGTTCATTCCATGTTGTCTCTACTGCTCCTTCCTCTCTAGAAGGAGTAGTCTTCAAACTCTTCCCCTGCTCCAGTGAGGGTCCTTACCATTGGAGACAATCCTCCATGAACTTCTCAATATGGGTCCTTCTCATGGGCTGCAGTTCTTCATGAACTGCTCCAGTGTGGTTCACAGAATCACAGAATCACAGAATCACCTTGTTAGGGTTGGAAGGAACCTCTGGAGTTCATCCAGTCCAGCACCTCTGGTCATGTACAGCAGGTTACACAGGAATGCAGCCAGGTGAGTATTGAATTTCTCCAGAGAGGCTGACTCCACAACCTCCCTTGGCAGCCTGTTCAGTGCACTGCCGCCTTCAACATAAGAAAGTTCTTCCTCATATTGAGGTGAAGCTTCTTGTGTTTTAGTTTGTGGTCTTCCCTCCTTTTTCTATTGCTGGGCACTCCTGAAAGGAGCCTGGCACCATCCTTGTGACACTCACCTTCGAGATATTTATATCTATTAATGAGATCCCCTCTCAGTGTTCTCTAGACTAAACAGGCTCACCTGCCTTAGTCTCTCCTCATGAGAGAGCTGCTCATCTTCATGCTTCGCTGCTGAAACATTTCCAGGAGCTCCTAGTCTTTCTAGTACTGAGGAGCCCAGACCTGGACACAGCACTCAGATGTCACCTCACTAGGGCTGAGCAGAGGGGCAGGATCACTTCCCTTGACCTGCTAGCCATTCTTCTTGATCCACTCCAGGATACTATTGACCTCTCTGGCTGCAAGGGCACTGCCAGCTCATAGTCAGCCTGTTATCCACGTCCCACATCCTTTTCAGCAGAACTGCTGTATAATAGGTCAACCCCCAATCTGAATTTGGAGTAATTCCTCTCCATGTGCAGGACCCTACACTTTCCCTTGTTGAACCTCATTAAGTCCCTTCCCCATGGTGCAGTCCTTTAGGCGCAGCCTGCTCCACTGTGGGTCTGTCATGAGATCAACAAGTCCTGCCAGCAAACCTATTCTGACATGGGCTTCTCTCTCCGTGGTGCCATGTGTCCTGCCAGGAACCTGCTCCAGTACTGGCTTCCCACGGTGTCACAGTCTCCTTCAGACATTCACCTGCTCTGCCATAGGGTCCTCCAGGGACTGCAGGCAGATACCTGCTGCTCTGCGGACTTCCACAGTCTGCAGTGAGAGTCTGCCTCACCACAGTCTTCACCACAGGGAAGACCAGGAATGCAGTGGAATCTCCTCTGGTGCCTGACAGAGTTGTTTCTCTCACATGTTCTCATTCCTCTCTCCAGTTGCAGGCAGTTGTGCTGTTCCAACACACACAACCCCCAACCCCAGCCACTGGCCCTTGTTAAATGTGTTAGCCCTCAATCACTACCACTATTGCTGATGGGATCAGCCTTGGCCAGTGGCAGGTCCGTCTTGGAACCAGATGGAACTGACTCTGTTGGACACAGGGGAAGCACCTTGCAGCTTACCACAGAAATCACACTTGTAGCTCCCCCATTACCAAACAAACCAAACACAATTTGCCATCTTACTTAAGGTACATCAGAAGATATGTTCATATTAAAAAGTTAGATTTCATAATAACTGGATATAGTTCAAGGGAATAAGTTCTTTTCTAAAATTTGGAGCGAGTATTGTTTTATGTAATCTAATCTTGCATTTCAAAAATACTAGTAGAAGAAGAAAAGAGTAACAATCACTGACAACATTAAAAAGTAGAATGATGCCTTATGTAAACTGCAGGCATAACAGGTCTCTTATTTACCACTGGAATAGGTAAATGGTGCTAAAGATGCATAACTATAGTGTGTGATGCTGTTTTAAAATTATCTAAGTAAAGCTCAGTTGTTTACTCCAGTGAAATCCTTCTATGGCAAAAATAAGAAATTCTCAGGCCTGTCATGTGCAACTGCGCGTTCCCTAACTCCCTCATCTGCTGGCTCCTGAGGAGCCACATAAATTTGCAGTTATTTCTTGAGAATCTGACAACTATTCCGCAGCTTGACTCATGCCTTAAATATTCATGGAAAGACTGTGTCATTGTCCTCCTTTTTTCTTAGGAATTATACTCTTAAAATATTTGGGGTTCATTTATCATTCCATACAATTTGTCAGAGTATAAATACCCTACAAAAAGTGATGAGTAAAGATTTTGACATTATGTCTACCACAGCTCATGAAACACCATGAAAAATGTAACAAAAACTGTCTCATAATTAATAATAGCACAAACTTCTTGGTAATAAAACTTTCTGAAATATATGTATGTTCATATCCTGTTCATTCAAATTAGTAGTTTTGAATTATATATTGTTTCATGTCTTTCAGCTTGTCCTCTTATTTACTTGGAGGGATACACTTCACCTGGTAAGTAATTATCTAATATTTCTTCATAGGTTCATTTGTGTCTTTTACAACTCTTCAGTGTTTCTTATTTTTAATTTTTTTTCCCGGACTTAAAGGTTTCAAGATGCTGGAATCATACAATCTAACAGAGAAGCATTTTGCTTCTGTGCAAGGAGTTTCACTGGAATCGGGCTCTTTCCCAAGCTATGTAGCATATAGACTCCACAAAAACGCCTTTGTCAGCCAGCCAATACGGTAAGTATACCTAAAGACTTATATTTAGGGTGACCAGGTGATAAAGGATTAACAGAGGTTATAGATAGCATTTGTGTGTTATGAAAGATGCATTAATTCAATGTTCTTTTTACTGAACTTCGAGAAATACACTCTGAAGAACATCCATCATTGTTTTCATTAAATGCTAATCTATTTCTTCCACTGCAAACACAGATCACTATTAATCTAGTTGCTTATTTTTCTTGAGATTATGCTTTTTAACCATTCAAATTGCATATAATCCAAAGTTTATACCTAGGCAGTTGAACAACAACCTCCCTAGTACAATGAATTTCACATTGCTGGATAGAAATGGTTTCAATATGGAGGGATTAGCATCACTTTTTCCAGAAGCATCGTTCCTACTGCAGTAGGCAGCACATTGATGCCATTGATTTAGGGTAGCTTCTCCTCTACTTGACTTGCCTTATTTGGCAAATGGAGCAGGATTTTCAAGGGCCTGTGGTCTTAGAGCTTGGTTGTGGATGGGTAATATGATGGTCATTCTTGCCAACATTTTTTCCTAAAGGAAAAGGACTTAGTTAGCAGTTAGTTTTACTAAAAGTGGTACCTTTCTCACCCTTGTTTTTTTAAACATTTCTCTCCCATCTATTTAAAAAAAGTTTCAAGAAAAGGTTATTCTGGTTCAGAGGAGAGGCCTAAAAATAGCCCATTGTTCCTATTAAAATGGGGAAAATTTGCGTTTCTTTTCACAGAAGCCTTGAAATTATCTGCAATCCTTCCAGATTGGGTAAAGATCAGATCACAAACACAGAAGCTGAGGTTTATGAAGAAACAATTTATTTTTACTAGCCTTCTGAGATCACAGCTTTAAAAGTGGAGGAGTTGAGGATTTTTAAGTTCATTAGCATGCTATTAATACCTGTAGGGTTGATAGGTCTCTGACAGCATGGATTTTTGCAGTCTAGGGAAATACAGATAATCCTAGTTTTGCATTGATAGATATTGCATTTAGGATAAATTGATGAAAAGACAATAAAAAGATATGCTTCACATTTATTGCATTTTTTAAGAAATATTGTTATACATGAGTCTAATGTCTGCTAAAGAGGTGGAATAGACTTGCCAGAGTATTCTGGGAACTTGTTTTTCATGAGAATCCATAAAATAAAACTCTAGACAGCAAAGCAATAAATGCATACTTATCCTAGTGGCATAGTTGTTTCCATATTTGAAATAACTTGTTATCCCAGATATAAATTGTGTTGCTATATCTACTTTAATATTTGAATTCTTGCACTGTGCTGTGGGATGATGTTGACTTAGTGATATGGTTTTTATTGCAGTGTTTCTAATTGTATGGTTCATAAGCTTTGTCTAATATACAAAGCAGGTCTTTGTGGGCGTGGCCGAGGCCGACATGCAGAGAGAGAGAGAGAGCACACACCTGACTCTTGGATCGTGAACAGGGAAAGAACTTTATTTACATGATGAAAGTATTTATAGGAATCTAACAATGTTTGATGATGGGACAGGTGGAAAGCCGGCCTCCCATCTCCACTGGCTTTCCACCTTGTCAGTCAGATGTTTTCTTCCTCACTGAGGAATGCAAAACACACATTGTTTACAAGAAACCATGTGGGAAAGTGTAGACATGAGTCTAAACAACAGAATCTCAGAAGGCAAGGAAAACCTGGGGCAACAGGTCCTCTCTTCATTTTAAGGTTTTTATGTTTATGTTCATGTGACTAAATTTACTGCTGAGCTCCATTATGATGGTTAAGGAGAAGCAGTGATCACCTCGTTTTTTACAGTTCTTTTCCATAATTCCTTCCTTTCCCAGAGGCCGTTTCATGCATGTTTTTATTTACTTTTGGCTCTCTGCTTTTTTAATGTGTAACAGTCCAAATATCACAAATTTAAACCCAAGCCACTAAGGAATGAGCTGGAGCCCAAGTGCATCACCAATTGCAAAGAAGACATTAAGTATTCCATCACTGTATCTGTGCCTGAAGAGTAGCAATAGTTAAATGCTGTTGCCTGACTGAAGCAGGCCAGATTAAAAAAATGAATAAAGCTGTGGTCCTTTTTTTCTGTATTTATCATCAAGGAATTTAAAACATGTGTTGTCTGCACAGAATTTTGCCACAAGAATACATACCCCAGAGTTCTGGCATCCTTTCTAACTGTGATGCTGGGACCAACTGAAGACAGGCTGTGAATTAATCTTAACAAATCACAGTGTTTTTTATATACAATGGTATTTTCTATTTGAGAGAGTAGTTAAAATGCTCTGTTCCACTAAACATTGTGGTTTCCCTGTTACTCTTGTGCCTTTTCTTTGAAAAACAGCAAATGGTGATGATCTTATTTTCGTCATGTGTTTCCATGAAATATATGTCTTTATATTGTTTTAACAGGGAGATTCACCCAGAGGGATTGCCACAGGCGTATACTATCATTCTGTTATTCCGTCTTCTGCCTGAATCCCCCAATGAGCCTTTTGCAATTTGGCAGATTACAGACAGAGATTACAAACCACAAGTTGGAGTTGTGCTTGATCGTAAGGATGATTATACTTATTGCATAGAGAAGTTACATATTATATTGCTTTGCATGTGTTCTTACCAAATATTTCTGAACCCAAAGCATTTCTATATGATAAAAGGATTATACATTTTAGTTTTGAGAGATTTCTTTTAAACTTTGTACATCTATAGGTCATTTAAGAATAATTCATCTAAACTACATTTCAACTTTGGTATTAACTCTAAAATCAAAGGAAAGTTTGTCTATATATACTTACAGGTCATTAAGATCATCTGTGATTTGTGTTTATCCAAATAAGGGGTAAACTAGATTTTATCTATAAGCGTGTATTAGGATGGTGGTTTCAGTAGTCCATATGAAATGAAATGTGTTATTTTTATTTATTGCAGCTGCCAGCAAAGTGCTGTCATTCTTTAACAAGGATACAAGAGGAGAAGTTCAAACTGTAACTTTTGATAATGATGATGTAAAGAAAATATTTTATGGAAGCTTCCATAAGGTAAAAGATTGAAATGATGATGTTGCTTTCTGAAGTACTGTTCTTTTAAATAGAAGACAACCAAGCAGAAGTCACTGTCAGGTGACTGTATCTGATTTTTGGATAGTACTTTAAGTTGACATAAGGACCTACAGATCATCTAGAACAAGATCTCTGAAGTTATAGGTCTTCTTTGAACCAATGTAAGAGATTTGTCAAGAATTTGTTGATTGTGTAAGTGGAGGGATATATCTGAAGAAGAAATTGTTTCCTGACATAAGAAAGAGGAAGAATAAAAGTTAAAGTGGAAGAAAGAAAGGAAAGGAAGTTGTGGTGAGAGAAGATTGCATGGGACTGTAATGATTCAAAATAATTCAGAGCAGAGTAAGATATAGCCAGAGAAAATGAATCGGCTGGGAACCAGTGTTGGGAGGTCAATAGCATATTGAATAAGATTCTTATGTTTAACAAACATAATGCATGTGTATATTTAGTAAGTATGAATGTGAATTGATTTTTTTTTTTTTTTGCTTAAAACATTGGGCCTAAAATATTCCAATGTCATGTTAACTGAGGAGGCAACAAGAAGGAGAGAGAGCCCATAAGAGGTCACTTTATGATTTAGAATGAAACTTAGAGTTTTTGAATTGACGAAATGGCTAGTGAAATATTTACAGGTTGCTGTATCTGTCTTTACTTGTCATGGATTTGTGCTTGTTTCTCTAATTTTGTGCACGAGGTTATGAAAATTTGATCTTGCCAAGCTTCCTTGCCTCTAGTCATCAGGAAGTGCTTGACTCAGGCTACCTATATACCTAAAAATATTTAAAAAATATTTTCTTGCTGTGTTAAATATTTATGTTTAGGGGAAGACTGTGAGCTGAAATTGCAACATTTTTGGTTAGCTGAAATTCATATTCTCATGTTTTCATTTATCTCGCTTCTATTTAATTTAGTTTTCATCTGATGACTAAATATGGCTTGAGTATAGCATTTGTTTTCTTTATGATACCATCTTCTGCATGACTTGTCACTACCAGCATTCCTTTGAGGATACTGATAAGGGGTTGCCTCTGTCAACTTCAGACACTGGAGGCCAAATCATCAGCTGAGCTTTGCTAGACTGAAAGCCAGGAAAGATAACTGGTGCCAATATTATAATGTTTTGTGACTTCATCTGTTTAAAAAGACAGGTGATTACAAAAATCACACAGTACTATAAAAGCTATTGCTTTCCTCAGAATTTGGAGTAACTTCCCAAAATGGTCTTATATTATATCCAATTATTGTTGTTTTAGAATTTATGGCTGGTTATTTTAGAATTTAGGCCTGATAAATTTTTTATATATGAAAAAATGTTTATGTCACTGATTTTGTAGCTGATAGTTATGAGAAGCTTTGGATCATACCTACATTAAACAGCCTTTATTTTGTCTTTGACATTTGCTTTTTTTTTTTGATAGCTTAGTAGGACAACACAATTTTAAGGAACTGCATGAATCTATCAGAGTAAGAAAAACTGTCAGTAAAGGCTAGGATGTATCTTGTTTTCATATGAAGGCTGAGTCATCCCCAAGAAGTAGTGTTTAGACACAAAGCAGTATGTAGGATGCCTCATTTTAGATATCACTGTGAGAGTTGACACCTCTTCCAGTGGTGTGGAGCTCTCCACATGCCGTACTGTCAGTTTTAATTGTCTGTTGCTAATTTTGTTGATGTTTAAAATCACATTTTCCCTTATAGTCTCTCTAAATATGATAGAGCTGAGCAAATTTATCTGACAGCACTTACAGTGACGTTCTGCTCATTTATCAGAGCAAATAGGGAAAAAAATCTGTGACCCCTGCTAGCTGTTAGAAATTAGCAGTTATGTATAATTGTTTATTATACTTGTTAGTGGAAAAAAATTCAGGGAAAATAAAAATCAAAAATTTTGTATAATTTTAATAGTTAAATGCAGTAACAGATATGGAGAGAAAGTGTTCCTAAGTTTCAAAATCTGTATAGGAGTAGCAGTGATTTGCATATTATTCTTGCTTAAGAAACTATTTCTTAAGAAAAAATTTCTCTGTTACTTAATGCAATATGTAATTCCCTGTCTTTTTTTCCCAGAAAGGAATCAAAAGTTCAGATTTTGATAACAGTTAGAGTAGCTGGAAGAGTATTGGTTTAGAGCTATATTTGGGATTTTTCACCATGAAACTAGGCTGGCTTTTCTGGCTTCTCTCCAGATGATTACTGAGATTGCTATCTCAGTTGTTAATGATGGCATCATGGGCTTCTGCAGCCCACCTGCTGGGAAAGCCTTATGCATCAGCTTTGTTGATTAGCTCCTAATAATGGATAGCAGCAGTTTCAGATAGATGAAGGAAGGAAAGTAAGATTAACACATTTCTAAAGGTACTTTTGCAATTTCTCCTACCATCCAGTTTGAAAGAAATGACAAATCTTTACAATGCAAGGAGATGTTTTCCAAAATACTAAACATTTTTGTGGCTTTCATTTGATGACTTACTGGCTCATTTAATGAAATACAGTTAACTACACCTAACTGTGGGGAAATTTATTTTGGCATACTTGAACACTCTGTGTAGCATAGCCATGGTGAAAGCTGTTGAATCTGGCAAGTTTCATAGGAAAAAATCTGACTGCCTGGGACAGTCATTAAATTTATAACTGATGTCTTGGAGAGACAGACAACTTCTACTTTCTTATTCTTACCACACTAGATTTCCTTTTAGCTTGCCATTTTACAGTAGTTAGCAAGAGGAAATGTGATAATGAATATATATCTTTCTGCTGATGTACATGTGGGAAATTAGTTTGCTTGGCTTATTGATGATTCACCTGGCAGCAGATCAGAACACCATCAAACTTTATCTTATACGGTAGCTGGAGAGAAAAATTAAAGTGTGTTTTCTTTCCTAAAATGTCATAAATTATATAAATAATCAGAACTGATCAGAACAGATTATTTATGTTGGTGTGTTAGAAACTGTTGAAAACTAGATGTATTGGGGTTGAATACAGAGATGTGTTATTTACTGTAAATACGAGATGCCTCCTTTAATTAGATTCATTGCATAGGCGATGAGATTCAGGCTGGAATTCAGATCTGGCAGTAAATCAGTGTTTAAGTAACTGAGTCAATGACTTGGCAGAGCTCTGCTTATTTTTGATTATTGGGATTTCTTCTTCCTTGGATGGATAGGTGATGCTCAGCAGTTAATCCTCTTTGAACCTTTTCAAGCTGATCAACATTCTGATGTAGATCTACCTCTCCTAACTTTTTTTTGTGCTAATGAAAGTATAATCTATATTTGCTATGCAATGTGTTTTATTTTATTTAAATTGTGACAAATACTTAACATTCCAGTAGAAAGACTTGCATATTAGGTACCTTTCAGAATTAGTAAATTACATCTGTGATGTGTTTAAACTAGATGATGCAGTAATTAATCTGTAAAATCTGGTCATATAATCAAATGACTGAGTATATAATGTACAAATTATAGTGAATTTAAAGTTTTGGCATGGCACTTATTTTGTTTTATAGTAAGTTTGGCATGTAATACCAAATTATACTTTGGACACACACATCTCTCCAATTTTTTTTTAATTATTTGCCCAATGAATACTGTAGGGAATTTTAATGAAAACCCCACTTGTATACACAGCACTGAGATATAAATGTAAGGACATAATTTAAAAAGAGTTTTAGATAAGCTGTGCTGATGACTTGGAGACAAGTCTGCATGGGAAAATATTTAAAAGGGGAAAAAAAGTAAAAAATCCCAGGAGATTGTTCAGGCACTTGTTGACTCAAGACATTTAGGGGAATCTCTCAACTTTATGCCAATTTTTAAAGCAGTCATCAAATAGCAATATGTTTCTGTATGGTTACGTACTGTGATAAGAGAAGATTTAAACATAAATACATCAGGGATTCTTTACTCCTGATCTTAATGTGTTCATACTTTAACAATTATGTAGATGTTATAATGATGTATATGAAATATATGCTGTAGGAAAGGTATATAAAGGCCCTGAAAACTTTCTGTTGCCTGAAGATGCTCTTTCATCCACTGCATATTAGACGTGCTAAAGTGGCCCTTGTTTATTTCTCAGAGACTCCTAAATATTTTCTGTGCTTTCAGAGAAACCTAGAAAATTCACTTTCGTGACATTTGCCATATAAATGTTTGGAAAGATAATCTTCTCTTAGGTTCTGTATGTTCCTGTTTAAGATTGACTTTGTTTCTCCAAGCACTTCATTCTCAGCTCCTGGTAAACGTACTCTCTTTTTATTACAATCATTCCTTTCTCCCTCCCAAAGTGTCTTCTATTTCCAATAATTATTCTCTTCCCCTTCCCTGTTTCTTCTTATTTTGGCATATGTTTTGGTAACCAGATTTCTCTCGCGGAAATTTTCTCTTGCATCTTCCATTATTTTGTCTTGTTCTGGGCAGGCTTCTCTGGTCGCTTCCTGTATCTCAATGTAGTTAATGCCTCTGGTTGAGTCATCTGTGGACACTGAACTCTATATCTTTGGGTCTGAAACAATTTACTCTCTGAACTACAGTCTATCAGCCAATGGGCAGTCCTAGGCTTATAAACATCTTGTGTGGTCCCAGCCATCAGAAGAGAACAAGAAATGCTTATATTCACTTCCTCTCAAAAGTTCTTTCATTTTTTACTTTTATGCCATCTTAAAAAACATTTAGGCAAGCTTTTAAAATAGTTAATAATAGTTCAACTATTACTTTAAAGAGTATTTCTTAGCTGTGCTTGTGTGTTTATCTTACTGACCTTCAACACATTCTAAAGAGGTTATAAATGCCATAGACTTTCCCTGAGTTTGAATTTTTCCACCAGTTAGAAGTAAAGTAGGATTACTAGGAATAAAATTTAAAGCAGTAATACCAAATCAGTGAAATACTATTAAAGTGTTAAAATAACTGCGTCCATGTGCCATGTGTAAATATTGAGTTAAACTTTTTTTCAGGTCCATATTGTTGTAACTTCGTCAAATGTTAAGATTTACATTGACTGCAGTGAAATACTGGAAAAACCAATTAAGGAGGCTGGCAATATCACAACTGATGGCTATGAAATACTTGGGAAACTTCTAAAAGGCGACCGAAGATCAGCAACAGTAAGCAATAAATGTGAATCTGTTCATTATTGCAAGACCTTGAAATTTTCTGAGGAAAGAAATTAGGGATTGTTGGGAAACCAGTGTTACATCCAGAACTTTCAAGTGTCTGTACTATGAAACCCAATGTACTTAACTGAGAAGTTTGGTCTTTACAGCTTCTTGTTCTAGCAGAACTCCAAGAACAAAAAAGTGATAGCTGGAAGTTTCACTCAGGTGAATTCAAACAAGAGCAGGAATTTTTTTCTTTTAATATGGAGAGCAGATAGTAATTGAATGCATATACTGTGGATTGTCTATCATTAGAAATAAATGGAGGAGTAATTTTTAATGATAATGTCCATAGATTTGATACTTAGCAACATACCTAACTTAATGATCTTTCAAGAGTATTACTTTCTTTTACAGTTAGAAATCCAGAATTTTGACATTGTATGCAGTCCAGTTTGGACTAGCAGAGACAGATGCTGTGATCTTCCTTCTATGGTAAGCATAAATGAACCAGAGGCTATCCAGAAAATGTTATTAACAGTAAATTTAATAATATAATTATTAGGCTGTTATTAAACCTTGTACTGAAAACACATCTAAATCACAGTTGTCAGAGCAGCTGCACCTTATTTCAAAGTTTTGTGTCTGAGACAGTAAGGTTGTAATGCTAGGACTGAGCCCCTTAGAAATGGTCCAAAAAATGTCTCTTATATTTGTATTCCAGAGATGTTTCATATTCTAGGTAATGTAAATGGGGAATATATATATATATTTATTTAATCTGTTCTTGGAGTGGCATTCAAAAAGTAACTATTCTTTGTCAGCATGAGCTGATTGTCAAATGCATATAAATACTAGAACGACATTTTGCTTGTGCCTCTATTTTTAATGCCTTGTATAGCTCACATAGAAAATTTGCTAAAAATATAAAAGATCCTGTAGAAACATTTGGAAACCACAGTTTAGCTGTGAGTTTTACTTGGACACAGGATAATAGAAAATCTTCCTGCTATTGTTTCATAAAAGCATGCTCCCACTAAGTACATTTCTTTAAAAGGAGAGTAATAAGTTGTGATTGAATTTTCAGAGAGATGAAGCAAAGTGCCCAGCTCTTCCAAATGCTTGTACCTGTACTCAAGACAGTGTGGGACCTCCAGGACCTCCTGGACCAGCTGTAAGTTACCAGCTGTAACTATTCACAGTAGACAAATTTTCTGATTTTTAAATTTATGGAAGTAGTGTTGTTTTGGTCTGTGGTTTTGTGAAACAAATGTCAGTCAGAGATACAGTTTCTTATCAATATATTGTTAACAAGGTAATCCATTCCCTTTTGATCAGCTCCTACCACACCTACTTGGTTGTATCATCTTCTCCTGCATTTCCAGTGTGATCACTGAGATTAGCTCCTCCCTGTCTGATAGGCTGAAAGACTCTGGCCCAGTCTCCTGCACATCATGTACAAGATATTTTTAATGGACTGCAAAAATATTTTTCCTAAATGCAGAGTCAAGATTTCACTCCAGGGAAATAAATTACTTTATTTTTTATGGGGAGAGAGTAATTTATGGAATGGACATACTCCTATCAATTGCTTTGAATACTAGGGAGTTATACTCAGCCCAGTAGTCATACTTTGAAGCTATCAAAAGTCTGCATGAGGAGTCTAAAGACCAGTTAAGTTGTCTGGTAGTCTACTAGAGAGGTATTTAGAGATTTTGATGAACAAATTGAAGTTTATGTCTGCAGAGACAAAAATCAAAATAATAATTTTTCATGGGCTGAATTGGCAAGGCTGAAGCTAATGTGGTTTCCCTGAGTTCCTGATGCATATTTCATTCTCCTACTCTTTTAAACAGTGTGATCTATACACTTCAAAACTTTGGGGCTTCATTTAAGAGTGTGTTAAGGAGAATTCATAATGCACACTAGTATTATGCACCTTTGCTTTCTGTGTATGAAATACATTTTCTTTCCATATACTCAATTTAGGGTGGCCCAGGAGCTAAAGGTCCCAGAGGTGAAAGGGGTTTGACTGGATCATCTGTAAGTATATTTCCCAATATGCATCTATAATGATTTTACTACATGCTTAGCCATGTGAATTTTTTTATGCTTAGATATAGTCTAAGAATGTGGATTAAAAATTTAGTTGAAAATATGCCTTTATGTTACTTATGTGCAGCCTACCTATTTGAGATTATATATCAGAGCCTGTGTTGCCTCAAAAGCCTTTCCCACACGTCAGGATACTGGGATTATGTGCATCAGAGTGTTAATACACACTCAGCAGCATTATTGTTCTCTCTTCTGTACAGAGGACATGGCAATACTTCTAATTGGCACTGCCAGAGGGCATGTATTGGCCTGAGACAGCCAACATGAATTAGACAATAGCTTATGAAAGGGTGTGCCTCTTGAACAGCTATTTCCGCCATTGTTCTGAAGTATTAAATGTGTCTCCAGGCTTCTGACTTACCTTAAGTGTCTAACCCAGAGGGTTTTGCAGTTATGGATTTCAAATGGAATTGTCATTTACAATTTTGTTTTCATTTTCTGCTTTAAGGGGCCTCCTGGTCCTCGTGGTGAGACAGGTCCTCCGGGCCCTCAAGGTCCCCCAGGTCCACAGGGTCCCAATGGGCTGTCAATCCCAGGAGAACCGGTGAGTGGCCCTTTTGAGTGCCATCAGCAGGCAATGTGTGTGAAGCCAGAGCTGTCCATGGGGATGGTGGTCTTGGGAACAGGGTGGCAGCTTTGCCAGAGCATTCATTTGTCCCTGCAATGCAGTACTATTGTGAAACACATCTCTTTCTGAAACAAATCTCTTAATCCAATAGCATTTTCTGTCCTGAATGTTACATGTGCTTATGGGATTCTAATGAAGGGATGAAGTCTGAATGCTGTAACGTAAGTTGTGCTACTCTGTTTTCAGTCTTAATGGCTTTTCTGTAGAGTTGCTAGGCATTCCAGTTTAAGGACTCAAAATTATCAGACTGTGGTACAGGAAAATTAAGCATGCAGTATTATTTGAAGACTTTCTCACAGACTTACACTTTCAACTTCTGGAAGTGTGATGTATTCTGTAATCATTTGTGAAAATTATAGGGTCGTCAAGGAATGAAAGGGGATGCTGGCCAGCCTGGACTCCCAGGGCGATCGGTAAGTCAACACTTAGAAAAAATAATGTCATTTTTGCGCTGTTCCTGATGCAACCTGGGTGCTGGACAGCTGTCTTTGACATCACTAGGAGTCATAGGCTCTTCTCATACCTCCCTGGGCCAGAGTTTTGGAAACACAGTTATCTTACACATAGAAATTTGAGATGTAGGTACTTGTAAACCAATCAAAGCAGCAAAAAAACCAGCTGTGCTTGGTCAAACCAAATGCCCATCTAGAGAGTTGTGAATGCAAAATGACCGACCATTGGATTAGGAAGAGTACTCTGATAATTCCCCAGGAAGGTCTCTCATCTTCTGACCACTTGCAGTTGAAGTCTTCCTAAAATAAAGATTGCAGAACCTTTGCCGAACCTTTCTTTAACAATGTTGCCTAATTACTTTCTACTTTTGGAATTCAAATGGCCTTGGGATATTAATTGTATGCTTTCTGAAAGAAAAAAACAATGTTAAAATTCAGTTACGTGCAGATTTCTGTATTGTAAACTATACAAGGAGGAGAAAAAATTAGGGTCTTTTTTAATTGGCCAAATTTACAGATAATCTAAAGTCACTGATATGCACATGTCATGGGATAATGAATATTCCTTGGTTGCCCTGAATTTTACTGATGATAAAAAGACTATATGAGGAATGCTTAAATGTTGTTGTGAACTTAATTTCATATATCAGACAAAGTCAGTCATGGGCCAAGGGCCTTGTATTCTTTACCTGTTTCATTAGTCTTTATAACCCTAAGTAATATACTTTTATGGAGTAGTAATGTCTTGTAGGAAGCAATGTTACATGCTAGTGTACAATGAGATTAGACAGAAAGGAGGGAAGAACATATATACTTGAGATATATGGAATGACATAGCAGTGATGTTTGTTCTGTCATGGATACAATTTCTCACTCTCTCCCTCCAGGGAACGCCAGGTTTACCTGGTCCTCCTGGACCAGTGGGACCTCCAGGAGAAAGGGTAAGGTTTCCTCAGTTTATATTCTGAAAAGACCAAGAATCTAATTTTAGTGTTTTGTTGGATTTTTCCCCTTCTTTATATATTTTTCAATTTGCAAATGTTTTTTCAAGAGGAGTTCTTTTATCAGCATCCTTTCTGGAGAGAAAAAGCAGAAGGGTTGGAAACACCTCAGGGATGGAAGCCTCCCCAGGCAGCTATTGGTAGCCAGGATAGGTTCTGTAAAAATTGCCCTGCTCCCTCCCCTGACTAGGTTCTCAGCTGCCTTCAGAGGCAGTGTGTCCCCTGGGCAGGGCTCTGCCAAGGACTCAGCCCTGCTGTCTTCCTCACATTGTTGCTGCTGCAGGGGATCCCTTTGAAACTCTGCTTATCTCAACATCTGGGAGATGTCATATAGGTAAGGAATCTGTCTGTTCCAAACATACTGTGGAGGTCAGGCTTGTCCCTAACCTTTGGCTATCAAGAGCTTCTTTGGATGGAGAACTCTGAAATCTCTTCCTAATGAAGGGCATGTACACAGGTATTTCATTGTGGAGTTGTTGCAATTCCTTTCTTCTAATTGGAGTCAAGTAAATCTCTTTTGTCATCTCAGTGGAATACCACCTTTAAGATGACTGAAGCAATTATTTGCCTGTACAGTCAAAATTATTAGGCAATATACGCATTTATAGCTGTCCTTTAGTGGGAATTGATAGCCAGAAATGAAAATAGATGACTGTGTGATAGCCAGTTGCCAAAGAGGATACTGTTGGATTGGTGGGTCATGGACCATCAACATTGACTTGTGAATGCTATGTTGGATTACTGAAATGGGATTTCTCAGCATTCATTCTTGCAGGGGAAATATCTGAGAGGGAGGTGGCTGTCTAGTTAAGTATAAATCTCTGATTGTCCAGTTAAACCATGAATGAGAGAACAGTTAAAAGAGAGATTTTCTCCTCTGGGATAGAATGACAATTACTTTTCTTAAAAATATTAAGAAACATTGATTTCATTTTCAGTTAATCAACAGCAGGTGAACATCTAAAGTATCTGAAGCTCATTGTTCCATAGCCTTGTCCAGCATGATTTGTGATAACTATTTTATAACTTATATTGTGGATAGGTTTTAAAAGAAATGCTAGAAGTAATCAGGAGTATTGCAATTACATAATTGTAAAGGCCATTTTTCTCTAATCTTGCTTTTATTTTTGAATAGGGTTTCACAGGAAAAGATGGTCCCACAGGTCCCAGAGGCCCACCAGGACCAGCGGTAAATATAATTTTGTCTTTGATATATTCTGAATTAAGAGATCTGAGCCAAGAGAGAGCCATGTTGACATTTTCAATTTCTGTCAAATATGAAATGGATCCTTTGCTCAATCTCCTAAATGGGTCTGAAAAACTCTTGGTAGAAGGTGAGCAAGACAGCTGGTCAAAGCATTCATAACAGTGTTTTTGAAACTGATTTGTGCCAGGGTAAATAAGGAAAGAACCTGTTTATCTGGTTCTTTATTCATGATTTTTTAATGCATAGCTAGGTCTTCTGAGACCAATTAGCTTATTACTTATACACTGGTGAGAACAACCCTGGTTAATACAAATTTTTCTTGACAGGAGTATTTGAGGATTAGTTTTTGCTTAAAGAGCTGCTTCATTGTGTTTTGTGGGACCATGCTAGAAGTGAGGCTGGCTGTTAGAGAAAAGCCTATGTTGGATCAACCTGAGATAGACAGGTTGCTGCAGCTCCATGTCACCAGGTCCAACCTATAGCAATTTGGAAGGTGCATTTCCAGAAGGCAGAGGCACACAGAGCACATGTTTGCATTACATATATAGACAGCAGTCTCCAAGTCAGGGTATTATTTGGGCTGGCTCCACTCCCCCACAATTGCCTTTCTCATGTTCCTTTGTGAATGTGCAGATGAGCTTTTGTCACATAATCTGATCCTGGTCTTTTAAATTTTTGTATTTATCTAGTATCACTAGAATGGCTTATGGTCTTCTTCTTGTGGATTTTTACATGCTTCAGAGATCTGCTAGGTGAACTTAGAAGGCCAGACTGTTTTGTACTGCTTTAGGAATCGGTCATTAAGTGATACCAAAAACACATACACACTCTCTGCAACTTTCTGTGCTGAAATGCCTGTTAAACTGTGGTATTAGGTAAAAGAACACATTTCCAAGAAGAAACAAACTGTTTATTCCATAAAAATTTTTCAAGCCTGATAGGAACCATTTTCAATATTGCTTTATACTCAATATACTCTTATTAGTGCTTAGGTTGTGTATTTCATTTTACATGTCTTCTGTTGCAGGGTGCTCCTGGCGTTCCAGGAGTTGCTGGCCCAAGTGGAAAACCAGGGAAACCAGGAGATCGTGGGACACCAGTAAGATAATGATACACTTAGAGTATCAAATTTAAAATTACAGTCTGTTGATGAACACGAGACTTCTGCTGCTTTAAATAGCTGTTTTGCACTTATGATGGTGGTTAATACAGTGGAGCTGACCTAAACCCACAAGTCTTTTTTAAAAAATAATTTTATTTTTACAGTATGCCATTTTGCTGAATTTAATAGTTGGGGCTGGAAATTGTGGTCTCTGGTTTCCACTAAAAAGATCGTAGGCTATTATATGCCAAGACATATATTCATTCCTACACTGCATAAGCATGAAAAACTAGGTCAGCAAAATGATTGTAAAGTCTTTACATTGGTGCAAATGTGTGTAGTAAAAAAGTGCTAAACTCCTGAAGGTGGACAATCTTTGATAATATCGCAAAATCAGTTCTGTTTTGCAAATGTTTCATTCTTTTTACAATGTTATTTTAAAATTATTTAAGAGTGGTTTCTGTGGGTTCTATTCAAACTTTTAAAGTGCTTCCTGAACAAGGAGAAAGAGCAGGAGGTGCTGCCTCCTACCAACAGTTTCAGGAGAAATTTAATTTGATTCATTTATAGGATCTCTGAGAAAATAGGATTGAGTCAAGAGTAGAGACAGCAAGTGAAATGAGAAGTCATTCATTACTTGTGAATAATGTATGGCAGTCATCTAGAATTTTCCATCCTGCCTCAGTGTAGTTGTATGTAGAAAAGGTGGATAATTTGAAAGAATATGTAGTAGGCTGAGGAACTATATGGCCTTGAAGTGGAAGGTCCCAGGAGCACCTGGAAGCTGGGTCATTTTCTCATACGCACATTGAATTCAGTCTGTGTTTGCCAGATTATAAATTCCATTTCTCCTAGTAGTACAGGACACGGAGTGTCTTAGGAAAGTCTTGAAGCTTTTCTGCCTTTAGATATACATTGCTAATGGGATATTTGTTCTTGGTTACATGTTGAATAGACATGGCTGGAGCGCAAAGTGCTGTGCTTTGTTCACTAGGGAGCTTTAAATTGTCAGGTGTGTCTGATTTTTCCTTCACCTGGGACAATGGATAGCTGACCCAGTTCAGAAGAAAATGTCTTCTGCAGGTAAATAATGTGTTTAGAAGAAAATCTGGCTACAAGCCCAATTTAAAGGATTTTGCAAAGCAAGGTAGTCAACTACTGTACAAGCACCATGTCTAAATTCTCCTGCACTCTAATTCTTCAGAGTTCCTTTCAATTAGAAATACATTTTTTCCCCACAGTTATTGCACTTTCTTGGTAATGGGACACTGCACATCATATTTACCATTTCTAATGTTTCTAGAACAGATCCCAGCAGGAATTCTGGCTTGTACCTTGCACAGATGTTTTATCAGATTCCTGGTGGACAGAATTTCAAGGCCTTCCTCTGTTTGCAGTATTACAGTTGCCAAAGGTGCAGCCTGACAGCCAAATGCAACTTGCTCTGTCATGAATCATAATTCTGTCTGAAGAGAAAGATAATGAGGCTTCACGTTGCCTCTGGTAAATACAAAGAATAAATAATTTTTGACCAGATCCTGCTGGTTTTTCTTCTACCTGAACAATCTGTATTGCCAGTACTATTAAATGTAAGTCAGGAAAAAGGGATATTGCATTCCAGTAAAGGGTATAAAATTACCTGCAAATTATGAGCAGCCTTGGTGTCATGAAGTTACTTCCAGTGAATGTGGTCAGCTGGAGCTACTTCCTAATGTATTCTGTACCACTAAAGTGCTAAGCTGAGGCAGACCACACTGTAAACATTTCTCTACCTCACTGTGTACTTATACTAGAACAAGTATATCCTAGAGGTGTTAACTGAATTTTCATGGAAATAGGAAATTTGGCTCTTTGGTCTGCTTACAAGTACCTCCAAGAGAAACTTAGGTGTTTTTTCCAGTGTAGCAACAAAATGACTGAAAAACGAACTGGAAGAACACAAATGAGTTGGTGATTTATTGAGAACTGTGTGCAGGCTATCCTAGAGGAGACTAAAATATCTGTCATCTGTCTGGTCAGAGAGTGAGAATTCCATAGTGGTTCATACACATATCACATAAGGTAACAACCATCAACAGTGAGAAAGACTCATTGAACTAGAAGAGGATATTGGTTCAAGAAGAAGTGGATATGTTTTCTATGAATAAGTATAATGGGAAATAGAAGATGTTGGACTATTAGAGAGGGAAAGTTCCAGTACTTGTTGTTTTATAGGTGTGAGACTGAAAACATTGGGTAACTGTAATGATGGGTAGGCAGACTAAGTTGGGTTAAGGTAGAGCTGCCCTGTTTATAAAACAGACTCTGACAACACGATCTGACTTTGTTGATTTAGACATCTTCTGGAAAAGAATGCAAGGCATTTAAATTTAATAAGTAAGGTGCTATTAAACTGATACCTCCAGGACCAAATAAACTGTAAAAACCTTTTGCGTGTAGTCCGTATCTGTTGTTAGTTACATGAAGGTTTGGAGAATTTTGCATTCTCTGCTGCCATGTGTTCACTGCTCTTGCATCCATCTATGCAGATGTCCTAGATGAAGTCTCAAAAAAGCGCTGCTTTGAGAGCAATGGGCTGGTGGCTCTTGAGGGAAGCAAACATTCTTTTGGGAATAACAATTGAGCACATTTTCTTTAAAAGTAAAAATAGCAAAACTTCCTTTGTTTTGTCCTCCTTCAACAGAACTATGCTGCAGCCCCAGCCTTCATCCCGCAGCTCAGAAAAATCCCACATGCAGCATAAAACAGCTTTTCCTTGCACTGACCCCAAGTGACTCTCTCATTGCAGGATATCAACAAAACAGAATGCCAGCAGCGGCTGCTGTTTCTCAAAATGCTGTCAAGCAGTTGGCTAAACTGCACTTTTTTGTCTATTCAAAGAAAATAAGCTGAAATTTAAGAGGCATATAACCAAGTGGGAGGAAGATGCAAATAGTAATTCAGTAATTGCAGTTGTAATTATTTTTTTGAAAATTTGTTTCTAAAATATCCAGGTGGAAAATGCACTTTAATGTTAACATGGCCAATTAGCCTCTAATCTTCAAATTTTAAAGTTAGTTTCAAATAAGCAATAGACTTCCAGCCACAAGGCTGAATCAGTGTATGTTTGCAAGGTCACAAATTGAAGAATGAGGCTCATTTTATTTCAATGAAATTTAAAATTGATGCATTGCTTATAATGAAGGAATGGCACTAGAATGTTCCTCACTGGGGGACCTTTTTGTCAATACTTTGAACAATGTTGTGCTTTCAGTACCAGAGCACCTCCCTGTCTTACCAGCATGGCTACTTGAAAAGAGCCTGACAATTCTCTTCTCTTCTNCCTCCCCTCCCCTTTTAGAGCTTCAATACATCATAGTTTACCACAACATTAATTATTGGAGAATGACAGACAGAAATGTCATATTTTCCTGATGGTTTTAGTTGTTACCATTTTTTTATGGTATGGCATTTACAAGTCCATAGTATGTTTCAGCATGTGGCTGTAATAACCTAAAACTAAAAGACAGACATTTTTCCCATAGACTTCTCAGAGTAAGAAAAATATAGATGGAAAGCAAAGGACAGAAGGGAAAGGATAATTATCAGCTTCGTGGATATATTTTAGCAGCTGCCTCATTGGTGGCATAATTTATTCCAATGGCACATTTATGGTGTCACTCTTCTAAATCTTTCATTCAAGTCTGTACAATTAATTTTGAAAGAACAATCTGTTATTCATGATGCAAATGTACCGTATGAAAACTACTTAGCTCGGTGATGGATGAACTGTCTCATATTTTCTGTGGCATGTCATAGGGTAGGTGTGTGCAACTCTGCAGCAGAGAAGCTCAGAGACCACACTAAGTTCACACCCTGACATACCCCAAGGGCATTTGTCTGCTCAAACCCTGGATAGAAGTCTATGAAACAGTGTCACCACATTCGAGAGGTGTCTGCTGTGACCTCAGTGGAATGATTTGGTGTTTCGTGTTGTTCAAATTAATTGCGGGTACTGTAGGAATGTTATGAGAAACAGCTGCAGCCCACACTTGGCCTTTGCTTTGTTAATGGTGATAAATAGATTCCTTAAAGAAATACTACAGTGAAAGAAGCAGTAACACTCAGGATGTGTGTATTACTATGTGGAGCAGAGCAGCACATGACCCAACTGATCTTTCACCTTTGTAACATGCCTAATGTTCAAGTTGTAATTTAGGCTAGAAATTAAAATCCATGTGAACTCATCAATCAAATGTTAGCCCCATCATTATTCCTGGTGTTTTTCATATATACATACATATATAAAAGTTAGAATCTGTTCTTCTGGTTTGTTTCTTACATAGAACTCTTGAAAACTGAAAACCTCACAACCACTAAACTACTCAAAGGCAAATGGAAAGTGCTGTTAGAAAAAAGTTGGCAAATGTTAGTAATTATGAAGGAGCTCAAACTAAGACTTCTAGGAGACATTTTTAAGACTAGGAATGGTTGAGAATTAAGAGGGAAGCTGTTGTTATAAGTAGAATAAGCACTCTCTCGTTGTTATGTGTCATCTCTGGATAACTCCACTTAATACAGAATCCTTTTCATATAGATTCAAGAAGACAGCTACCCTTCCTTGAGATGTGTTATTCATCCTAACATACCTTCTGTAATAAGTTGTCATAAAACTTAAAATTAAATAGTCATATATAACTCATACAAGACCTTGACCATTTACAGAAATATGATGCTAGAAATTCAACTTCGAAATTGGCAGTGTGATCCAAGTGTCAGAATATATCCATTTTTGGTCCTATTTTTAATTTTTCCTTAAAATCTTTTTCTTCTGCATCTATTAGTGTGTTTGATGACAGACAAAAAATCATTGTGTCTCCCCTCTTTTCTGGCACCTGTTTTAGCATCTCTGAAATTAAAAGTTCAAGGAGAACCTGATCTTTCTACTTGAAGGACTCAAAACTTTTTCTAGAATTACTTAGAAAACTTATAGTTGAGGTGAAATAACATAATCCTTCAGTTGCTTAATTTTTACTTATTTATTTTAGGGTGCACCTGGAATGAAGGGAGAAAAAGGTGACAGAGTAAGTCTGCTTAAAAGTAAATTCTCACCATTTTAAAATTAAACACTATATATTTAAAAGAACAGACACTTGCTAATGAAACACTTCTTTTGCATTTGATTATTTAGGGTGATATTGCTTCTCAAAACATGATGCGAGCAGTTGCAAGACAAGTTTGTGAACAACTGATAAATGGTAAAGCATTGCTTTCTTTGTACCCCACACAAGTAATTAACTGCTTTCTTAAAAAGAGAAAAGAATGGTTTAAATTTGCAGTGACAGATATTGGCCACAGAGCACAGGTCAAGAGCTTGACCAATCTCATAGCTGTCCAATGCAAATGATTTGGTGGAAAAAATGTAGCAGGAAATTTTTGCCAGATCCAGAGGCTAGCTTGATAATCAGAGAGTAACAGAATAAGCTGAGTTGGAACTCATCTGTGACCTTTGGAAATACACATGCAATTCTAACATTCTTATGAGGTTCCCTTTGTAATTTTGGTCCAAAATTACTTCATCTTTGCAATAAAATCAGTATATATTTTCTCATCAGACACATCTTATCTTCAAGAGAAGGGAATCAGTGAGAAAAAGGATGTTTACCGCAGGCACTTTGCCAGCAGGGAAAGGCAGATGAGTGCTGGGTAAATACTGTGCACAGAATCAGTGGTGCTATGCAAGTAGAAACAATATTTATTTGGAAAAAGACTTTGAATTGAATTTCAGTTCTCTACTGCCACATAGTGCAGCTCTACAACTCATGAGGTTGCTACTCTCTACAGAGGCTTTCTCTCTGACTCTGAAGCAGTCAGCTGATAGCTTTTGCTATTGATAGACCTGCCAAGAAAGACAGAGGCAAACTGGTTTATAATATATCTATTAAAAGAGTAAGTGCTGATTGAGGGAAACAGATATACCTTTTGGATCAATAAGAGTGCATGTGTGCAGGAAGGAGGACAGTATGTCCCTTCAAATGTCTCTAATGGCTGCTAATAAAAACATGTCTATTAGTTAGCCATCACAGAAAAAGTAAAGAACATTTTTGAATGTGTTAGGCTTAGGAATAAGCATATCATGTTCAAGATCTTCTAATATTTCTTCAAGCATCCCCGCCTTATTTTTTTTTTGTGTTCAACTGATCTCTTCAGTATTATTCTAGGACTGACACATTATACTAATCAGATGTATCTTTCCATTAAGGCTTCCTTCCTGCATAGTTTAAAAATGACGTTGCTTTTGTTCACACATCTTTTTTTTTTGAAAAGAAATTTGCCTAAATGCAGAAGGTATATAGGTACAAGCCTGTGCATTCTACAGGCTTAGGAAAATTACTTCATCGACTCTGCTACTAACTCTACACATTAATAATTTATAATATTAATTTATAATTATTGTAATAATTTAAATATAATTTGTAATATAATAATTTTAATTATTAATTTATATTGCCTGTGCTAGCTGAAGAAGTCTGAAAGTATGCAGAAATGTGATACTACAATTTTAAAAGTGGAGCAAATCCTTTCTGTTCTTCAGAGTAAAAACAACCTCTAACTAGAACTCCAACAGCATCATAAAAAAATTGTCTTTTTTTGATTTTAATAGTTCTATGATAATGCTTCTAATGTCATTGGCTTCCAGAAGCTCTTGTACCTTTCCTCCCTGACCCCCTTCCTCCTCCATTCATGATCAGCCTTCTTATCAGACATTCATCTTAAGTCTTTCTAATTAATCTGTACTAATTTATTGAATGGGAACAAGAATAGGATTTAATTAAGAGAGATAACATTTTACTCCTTCTCACTCTGATAAAAGATTTTCGCTCATTTCACATTTTTATTTTCTTTTGAAGGTCAAATGAGCCGGTTCAATCAAATGCTGAATCAAATCCCAAATGATTATTATTCAAACCGAAACCAGCCAGGACCACCAGGTCCACCTGGTCCCCCAGGAGCTGCTGGGACAAGAGGAGAACCTGGACCTGGAGGACGACCAGGATTCCCAGGACCTCCTGGGGTTCAAGGACCACCTGGTGAAAGAGGTGAGTGAATTCCAAGGCAGCTGTACTGTGGGCATAGTGCAGAGGCTGCCAGAGGAGCAGTTCTGTTTCCTTTACCATGTCAACTAGGAAGCCCTGCTAGGCCAGTTGGATTGCCTGAGGAACACTGGTGTACTGAAGGACAAGACTGACTGCATCAATGCTTTCCTGTCTCTCTCTTGATCAGGTTTCATGAAATACAAATTGGTGTAACATTTTGGCTGCTGTCTGAGATTTCCACATAACATCCCAGGAAAGCAAATGTTCTCAGATCTCTTCTGGCACTAAACAACTGCATCTTGAAAGGGTGTTTGGAGTAACACAACTCTTTGCAAAATAGAACACTGATTAAGAGCGCAAATGAGTTATTAACAAGCATAAAATGTAGAACTTTAAAGAATTAGATCAACATCCTTAGCTCTTTACAATATTCTGAGGGAGGGAAGCGATGTGATCATATGAGTAAACCTACTTTATGGCTATCTTGGATCACTGCAGTCACATGGGGTGTCTGTAGTGTACTATTTTTGTCCTTTGCTTATTTCCTCTACTCTACTAAAGCACAGACTCACCGCTATGTTTTCAAGGATATATTTTATATACTCTTTTATATACTCTAGGAATAAATCAAGGAATTAATAAGAATTTTTAAAATTTTTCTATTATAACCATTCCTAAGAAAGTGTAAACCATCCTTTATAGGAGAAGTATGCAAGACTGATAATACCTTTGTGATTATAGTTTAAAATAAGAAGATTCTGTGGAGCTTCAGTATCTCAAAACTTTTCTATGTTTGAGGGAGTTTATTCATGCTAAGTTGCATATGCATCCTATTTTATTCTTGGGTTACTATATTTATATACAAATTATTTTCCCAAATTTACATTTGGACATCTGTAGAACATAAATTTTAACCACTCTTACTGCATAAAATCATGGGAAGCAAATATTAATGTCAGTGAGAGAGTGTGAAGAAATATCTGTTGATGTAGTTTCCTTTCTTTGATTTTCATTGCCTTTTTATTATTCTCTAGGAATCCCTGGAGAGAAAGGTGAAAGAGGGACTGGATCCCAAGGACCACGAGGTTTGCCAGGACCACCTGGTAAATATTTTTTGTTTAATCAGATTGCAAAGTAGGAGAAAAGCAAACATTTCTTCATAGAGAACCAGACTAGATATGGTGCATGAACACCCTTTGCCCACTTCATGTTTTTGATGTGTATTAGAGTTTACTCTAATAAATTTGTAGGAAACCACCACAAAAATAGCAATTTAGAAAGACTTCTGGACATGACTAATAGGTATTTATCTTTTTATTTAATCATCTGGCATGCTTGTTAATGTGAAAATGTGTTTCATGAAAATACATTGCTCAAATATTTGACAGATACTTTTCATAAGTCTTATCAGATAATTCTTTTGTAGTACCTAGGGTTTTTTTTAACTTGGTGGACTACAAAATACTCTCACATGCAGAGTTACCAGATAATAGAGACAGATGATTTGATTATTACTTTTGGTTTTTGCATTATGGAATTTTGTTTATGCTTTGGCATAAATCAGCTGCATCACTTGTTTCTGCTTGAAGTTTACTAGGCAATAATGGCTTTTCATTACCCCATAATATGCTTGCAGCAAATTATAGCCCCAGTTACTTGAAACTTTACTTTTCTGCTAACCATAATAAGACTGGTTCCAAAAAAAACATTACCTCATCCACCCTGGGGCTACCGGGCAGTGTAATTGATGTACTCCTATATTTTAATTGAAATCTGGTGTGCTTGTCTAATCTGGTAGTTTCCCTTGAGATCATCATATCTTAGACAAAGGGGAAATTAACCAGAGAATACATTGATGTTTCTTATTTGGCTCAAACCTTACTAAATTAGTTTCTAAGAATAAATACTTAAATAAGCCACACACAGGGAAGCAACTCATGATGAGTCACATTTCTAGATTTCTTTTGTTTTTCTCTCTGTTGACCACCATACAGCAACAAAGTCCGAGTGCTTTCTCACCAAAGACAACCTGGGCTGTGTAGTCTAGACAGAAGTATTGTTAGCTGTTTTATCAAGATGGCTCTTAAAGAAAACAACCTCCCAACCTCCCTCTCAATTCTAAAATTAGGTCCACAAGGAGAATCTAGAACTGGTCCACCAGGCTCCACGGGATCACGAGGACCACCAGGACCACCAGGCCGTCCTGGGAATGCGGGTATCCGGGGTCCCCCAGGGCCACCAGGCTATTGTGATTCATCCCAGTGTGCTAGCATTCCTTACAATGGCCAAGGATTCCCAGGTATGTCATGAACAACTTAACCTTAACTTGCCCTAAATAGCCTTCACAGCTGTGGCTGTTCATATTGAGCTGCTTTACATGAGACAGTCCTGCTAATCTGAACATTCTGAGTCAGGAGGAGATGGTTTCAGTGAGCAGGCCTGCCTCACTGTAATGTGCAGGTATATGAGCAGCCACTTAGACTTTGGTGTAGGATTGCTTGATGTTATGCATGGTTTGTTTTAAATAGGAAGTAGTGGGTAAATATTGTAGTCTTCTTGGTTATTTTTTGTTTGTTTGTTTGTTTGTTTGTTTGTTTCTTTTTTTGTTGGTTTTTTTTTTTAATGTAGGTGGTAGCTAGCTGGTAGTGCTGCTCATAGGATTTAAGTGACCAATTTCTTCTCTTCTTTTTTCCCCCTCTATCACCACCCCTTCCAATCGTCTTCAGAACAAGGTTGAATTCTTCATGTTTCTCTTGAAATATAAAAGGAATGCTGTGGTTGGCAGTTTCCATGTGTCTTTTTTTGAGCCATGTCAGGATTATTTACACAAAATTGATACCTGAAATAAAATTTTTCCACAAAGGAAGTCTATTTGGTGATAACAGTGCAGACAACTGAAAAGCACCACTGTCCTACGATATCTACCAAGTTAAACACCATGGAGTCTCTGATTAGCCCTGAGTCATATAAGCCTTCCACTTTGTGATGTAGTTCAAAGCAGTAGGCTGCTTCTGGAACCAAAATTAAGGGTCTCAATGACCACCAATTTTTGACTGGAAATATTCTAATATATTTAAACATGGAGATCCTGCAGGACCACAGTATTGTTAACAAATTAATATGTATGCCTTGCCAGATCTCAAAATTAGTGTATGTGATATTACTATTGGATGTGGTTTGCTGTTAGTGTAATTGTGCATGTATCCATGAAAAGAGAAAGAAAAGAAAAAATATATATATATATGTACACACTTGCAGATTCAGTGCTACTGGTAAAAGAGCCAGGTGGTTGTGCAGATCTCACAAAATATTCTTATTTAAATGAAAAATAAAGAAAATTGTACATGTGATTCAGCAGTGTTCTTTCTAGCAAGCAGCTATGTATACATATATAGATATATGCCTAAGACTTAACTGTTACGTATTTAGTTGGATGAAAGTATGTTTTTGCACATCAGATGGACTTTTAAAAGACTAACATCATCTTTGACCTGTTTCAGGTTTCGGCTAACACATTTTCTAAGTCGCCAGTGCTGCTTACAGTTTGAATACATGAAAATCCTGTTTCTGAGATGTTTGCGCACGTGCTTATTAGAGAATGAGTCCGTATGGATATTTCACCACGGATATGGTTCTTGAACCATGCTGACCTCATAGAACGGGGAGATACTTTTACTAACATAACTCATGAATGAGATCAAGGACAGTGACGTCAATTCATTAAGCCTATTGCATTTCAATAATAAAATAGACAGTCTTTCTTTTTTTAAAAAGACCTAGACCACCAAAAACCTCAGTGGAGAAGGAGGCTTGTAAAACTACTAACCAGGAAAGGTAATGCCATTAGAAGAGAGACAGATTTAACCTGGAAAATGAGAAATAACGTATGTAAATAGTAAACTAATTGTGGCTTGTAGATGATTTGTATGGGACTGTATCCACTAAAATCTGTTAACAACTCTACGTGATACTTTTGCATAAAAGCCTGCTGCTGCTTGCTGTATGCCAGAATAACATCTTTGACAACTTATGAAACCTACCTGTCTGTTTCTTGTTACCAACATGTCTGAATTGGGGCATATACCTTTTTTTATGTGTAATCTTGTTGGATCTGTAACTGCAGTTATAAATACCAAAGTTTTATAATAATTTTTCTTCTGTTTTGCTGTAGTTTTTGGTGTTCCTGAAGCACCAGCTGTAACTCGGTTTGTTACGAGGAACAGCACGACAAAATGACATGTACTGTATATTGCCGCTGGTGATAGTTATGTCTACATTTACTTTCCCATTCTCAAAGAAAATTAGTATATGCCAAACCCATCTCTTCATATTACCTGCTCCATGTCTTCTATTAATTATACAGTTTAAAATAAAGACAAACGCTTAGATTTACTGAAGTAGCTGTAAAATAGTAATTTTATTTTATTTTATTGGTTTTGTTTGGTTTTTATTTTAATAGTTTTACCATGATTTGTCCCTTGCCTAATTTATGACTCTTTCTGCACTGTTTTGTGTATTATAAATACAAAACCTTTCAAGATGAATTTTAAACCTTTTATTATTTTACTGCCAAAAAGCGTTCATGAGCATAACTGAGAAATACCCCAGTGAACTAATTATTTATATATTTATTATGTGAAAATAAGGTTGAACTAACGTTATGTAGACAGACTAACTTTCATTGCATATGTGGATTCAAAGACATGCGATAACTATTATGTTCAATCGGACAACTATTTTCAACCAGAACCATACGTGCCTGAAAGTGGACCCTATCAGCCTGAAGGTGAACCCTTTATAGTACCTATGGAGTCAGAAAGGAGAGAGGACGAGTATGAGGACTATGGAGTTGAAATGCATTCACCAGAATACCCTGAGCACATGCGCTGGAAAAGATCACTGTCAAGAAAGGCAAAAACAAAACCGTAAAAGATCTGTGTCTTGTTTTGGGGTCTTTTTTTGGTTCGTGGTTTGTTTTTTTGCTTTGTTTTTTTTTTTTGCTGTGCTTCCATTTGCAGATACACACAGGGAGAGTGCATCGTTCCTTTTGCAATAAGGCTCTCTGGTCTTTTCCTATCAGACACACCCCTGTTTTGTATCTTGCTTATGTGGGGATAGCAATGTGTATACCCAAACACTTCATGTTGCTCTGGAAATGCTTGTAAAATACTGTTGCTTATAGTGGTTGCATACAGATTAAGGTGTGCATTCAGTTATCCCAGTGCTGTCTTTTCATTAAAATAATGTAAAAACAAATACATTAAAAAAAAAGAAAACCAAAAAAAAACAAAACAAAAATAACCACAGAGCTGTTGCAAATTTTCTAAGGACTGTCTGCTTTAGCTCTACATTTTTCTTCTTTTTCAAATGCATGTTTTCAATTCAGTCAGATCACAGGTCTGCAATATCTAGTTAAAAAGAACCAAAAATTTCTCTGTCCTTCCAGTATCATTGTAATTTTCTTCTATTCTGAGTTACAATCTGCAGAGCATATACTGCTCTTATACATCTCCTTTAAACACCACAAACATTAAGTAGCTGAAATCATTGTATCAACTGGATACAGTTTAATAATGCCTGAAATCTCCTTGTTTGTAGACAGTTACATTTATGCCAAATTGCAGTCAATCCTGCAGAGATGGAATTGCATGTTTATGTTGTATATTTAGTATGGATTTTTTTTTTTCAGAATACAATGTTTCTTAGTTACCAAAAGCAGTTGGAAATTGTTTGCAAGACTATGGATATAGAATTGCTGCTTTTATATTTTAACTGCAAATTGTGAATTTCACTGCCTTATATTATTTATTTCTGAAATGAAAGAGGCATTTTTCAATAAAACTACTGAAAATGTATGTGTCTATTCATTTTTTGCAAGGCATTGTGGGACTGAGTTATTTGTATTGTATTATTGTTATTTACTCAATAATCTGGAGATGCCAGGTATCAAAAATTAATTAGAGTTGAAATAGTCTAATAGGTATTTGGGCTGTGGTGGCTAGAGGTGGTGGGATGAAAGCAGGAGATGCCTCCTCTGTCTGAAGTGTGAATAACTTTTAGGAAATTCAGCCTGCAAGGCTTTTGGTGAGGAAAATGAGATGGACTGTGAGGATTAATTGCTGTCTTTTGAGGGATTTCTGGTGGATGGCTGCTGCAGGGAGAGAGGGACTTTCCACCTGAGGAACTACTTGAACTGCAGAGTGCCTTAAGCTATGCGGCCTCTGATTGCTGGTGTGCTGTGAGCATTGTGGCAGCACTGACATTAGCCAACAGCTTGCTTGAGGAAGCGGGATGTGGTGTCTGCCCAGTTCCATCCTTCTAGCACTGAACGAGAGCTGGCTCCTCCCTCCTTGGGAGGTCTTCTGAGCTCACATGAGCTCTGATCACAGTGGTGGCTGATGGAGCTTTACTTACAGAGGGTGATAAGAGTGATTTGGGAAAGAACCACAGTGGGCCAGAAGAGTTACTTGCTACCTGAGGAGGAGAGAGTGGACTGGTGGTGACCCTTCTATTCCGTGGTGTCTCAACTGTCTTTCTGATAAGTAGAAATGGCTTTTGCTGTAGGACCAGGAGCAAAGCCTTTTGACATAACTGGGAAAGCTGTAGCTATGTTTCTTAGGATCATCTGTCACAGAAGTGAAGCTAGATGTGCAGGCTGGCTTCCTGATCACTGAATCTTACTCTGCACTGGAAGCTGCATGGCAAATTTTAGTGTCCACAAATGGAAATTGTCCACAACTCCGTAGACTGCCTGACTGGTTATCAGTGGAATGAAATGCAAACAAACGACATTTCAAAGAGTGACCCTGATTACACCCACATGTCTTTTAGACTGTGAGAGACTAATTCTGGGTTGAACTGAGGAAGGAGAATCAAAGCTAATAATACTTTATGCTTTTTTCTAAGTGTTCAGAGTCAAGTATCAAAAACGTATTCTGCAGTTTCATGTACAATAAAGAAAGGCATGAATCAGGCAGAAAAAGAAAAAGAAAAAGATACTTGTAGAAATTTGGAGAAGTGATTATAAGATTTATCTGAATTGTATTTAAAATAATGATATCTTCCATTGATCTCCCATCTGTCTTTTTCTGGCATTGTCTCTAGGATAAGTTTTATTAGATGCCCATATCTTCATTGGAAAGATTCCTTTCTGTCCTCTAAACAGAAGTTTTTGCCTTTTTTAAAACATGTATTTTAAATTACTTTTTATTTCTTCACAAAATACACCAAATGCCTGCCAAGGATGCCTTGTGTTTTTTTGTGTTCTTTATTGATATCAATCCTAATAGAGATGCCACTATTTGATTATCTGGGGGCCTGAAATAATTAAACATTCAATGAAACCTGAGCTTATTGGTAGTCAGTACTTTTTTAATGACAAAATTCTGCTCACATATCTGCAGGATAGATGTAAGCTCTAGGTTGTGTGCTCCCTACAGGCACAGAATTGAAAGTATGAGTCGTGACCATCTGTGTACTTAAGTGCTTATAAGCATTTATGTTTAATTTAAAAGTCCCCACAACCTCCAAAACTGGTCAGCACTTCTTTCAGCTGTTTGACATGAGATTTCTGACTACATTTTGAAGCCAAAAGAACTTTCACTGGCCCATCCAGAATATGAAGAAAATACTTTAGATGTTTGGGCAGCTTATAAAAGAGTTTTTACTATTTGTGGCCAACAAAGAATAAAACTTATTTCCAAGAATTCTCAGGGGAATGACTCTAAGGAGGTGGTAAGACTACTGATGACACTTCTGGGAAAGCTGTTGCAAAGGTGAGCCAAAGAAATCCTGGAAAAAAACAAATTCAATGCAAATACAAACAAATTTCAGTTCCTGAATATCTCATATACAACTGAGCAGTTTACATAGCCTGGCAATTTGAAAGAAAGAAATTGTTTGAAAGCTGAATTTTAATTGCATACACATTTCCTTTCATTTTGGCAAAAGCTGTGGATACAAGCAACCAGGTGGGAAAGGGCTGCTGCTTGCTTGAAATCAGTATGAAGCACTTGATAGGTTGAGGGAGTTGAGCCTGTTCAGCCTCGAGAAGAGACGACTGAGAGGGACCTCATCAAACTCTGTCAATACCTGAAAGGAGGGTGTCAACAGGATGTTTCCAGGCTCTGATCAGTGATGCCAAGCAACAGGACAAGAGGCAATGGGCAAAAACTGATGCACAGGAAGTTCCATCTGAATCTAAGGAAGAACTTCTTTACTTGTGAATGACTGAGCACTGAAACAGATTTCCCAGAGTGGGTGTGGAGGTATTCAAGAAACATCTGGATACAATTCTGTGTCCTGTGCTCTGGGATGGCCCTGCTTGGGCAGGGAGGTTGGACCAGATGACCCACTGTGATCCCTTTCAATCTTACCCATTCTGTGACTCTGTGATTTTGTGATTCTGTATTTGCAGAGAGTTTAATGAAGAGAGTCTTTGTTCCACAGGCATCCTGCTTGGAGAGCAAGTTCTTTGCATTTCTGATAGCACAGATAGCAAAACTGAAAAAATACCCAGACAATGTTACTGATTTATGCAGGCTGAATATTGTGGTAATGCATCACTGCTGAAATCTTCACGCAATAGTGGGCAAAAATGGAGCAAAGGAAAGGATGTGAGAGTGCTGTCCTTCACTTTTACTTTTGCTGTGGTTTTGCAGTAGTCTGTTGAATGCCCCAGTGCTGACTGCACAGAGAGACTTAAAAGAAGAAGATAAAGGGAAAATAACTGATTTGGGCAGCCACAAAGGGTTTCAAAAACAACACATGCAGTTGATCTTTGTTCCCATGAAGGCCCCTCTTCGTATTAAAAAAGTAAAATATATATATATTAGTGATAAATTGATCAATCTTTATAGAGCTTAAAGGCAATAATTCTTATTAGCAAGTTCCAAAAATATAACATATTAAAACATATTAAAGAAGGCACATAATTCTTGAGGTTGTTCTTTGCTGTTATGAAGTGAAGTAATGTGTTGGCATTTTTTGACTGCAGCTCAGACCACAGCTAAGAATGGGAAAACCTTTTGGGAAGTTGCTGCACTGTGAGAATATAAATTGTTTTCATATCAGTTTTTAAATATGAATGAACACCTTTTGTATAAATTTTTTTTAATGTACCATTGAACCTACTGATATGAAGGTAGTTGTATTTCTGGTCTTCAAAGTAAAAAAGATCATACCAGCCTACAGCCAACAAGAAAACATAGCTTCTAATAAAGGGTTTATTTCCTTCAATATCCTGCAGAAGGCCTCACAGTTTTGCCTTGATCAACTAGTTTAAAAATGCTTACTCATCACTTTCATGTTCTGGAAAAGGAGTTGGGGAATTAAAGAAATTCTCTTGAATGCTTCTCCAGATGTGAAAATTTCTTAGATGACACTCAGCTAAGAAGAATAGAATACAGCAGTGATTTTATTGCTGATGCACTCTTGGCATCTGAAAAAAAATGCCCAGTTGCATTTTTATTGATTTGTGCTTAATATGTTTCCACTTTCTTGTTTTCTTCTTTTGTGCAATCATTTGGCTAATTATGACAGTTACACCTCAGAGAGTGACTGAGAAAATCTCTTGTATGATCAACTATGTTTTTTCCGTCAAATTTAGTGAGGTTGCATTTGTTGTTCTGCTTTGAGTGAACAAATCTGTTCCCTGAGCTTGGAGATTTAGAAAGCCCTTAGTAATCAGAGATTTGCTTTTTGATGAGGAAATGCAGCACAACTGTATTGAGCTGCCACACAAGCACTGGTCTCAGTTTCATTTCTGTGTCACATTTGTGATTATGAATTTCTTCATCCTTGAACACTCCTGTTTGTTTCTGAACTGTTTGTAAAAAAATAGTTTTGTGCCCAGTTTGACTCCCCCATCCGTCATTCCTTTATAGGCAGTCCAGGATGTCTTGAGGTTTTTATTCATTACCACTGTAATTGTACTGTACATTTTCTTTGTGCAGCTTGTTTTTATTACTTCCTGGGCTGATGCAATCTACTCATTGGATTTTCAAGAGTTCCTAAAGTTTTAAGAGCATGACTTTTCTGGGTGCTTACTTTGAGAAATCCATTGGTCTCCAAGTTTCAGAAAGCAATATGGCCTTAATAACTTGGCCTCTTTAACTAGTCTTAAGTTATCTTCCAAGTCACTACAAAGATTATTTTTCATAATATTAAATATTGAAAAAATCAATGAAAATGGGATAGAGAAGAAATAAAATACTTTCTGTTTCTCATTTTCAGAGCATGTTATCCTGGTAAAGTTTAGAACTTAAAAATACTGAAGGAGATGTATTTTCTTCCTTCATCTGTAATGAAAGTAGAAAAGCTTCAGATGCACAGGAAATACCAGAAAGAAGAAAACAAAAGCTGTTTCTTTTTTCATAAGAGAGGGAACATATCCAGGGCCTACTGTCATGAACTTCACCAGAATTATTGGTCTCTGAGCAAAAACCAGAAGTCCAGCATTGTGAATACAAAAAAGTATTCCTGTTTAGGATAAGCAGCAGTATATAAAACTGATAAATACCTTGAGTAATACTGGTTTTGCAGAAAAAAGAGAGACATTTATCAGTTTTAGTGCCATGATGTTTATGCCTCATAGCAACCCCTCTACTGGAAAATTGCAACACTTTATTCAATGTCTGCAGCTTTGGGTTCTGTTCACGACAATGAACAGAGCAAAGTAGCTAAAATTACTGTACTCTATGCAGGAGTGTTTTTGTCTCATATTATGCCAACACGTCGTGCCTGGCACGGTGTTCCTTCCCTTCTTCCATGCCCTCTTTCCTTCCTGAAGCTTATGTGCTGTGCCCCACTATGAAGGCCTCCTGCCTGTATAGCTCCAGGAAATGTGAAGGATAAGGACATGTTTCAGCTAGTTCATCTGAGGAACACCAAGGTGGTCCAGGGGCTGGAGCACCTGGTGATTGCAGAGCTGGGCTTGTTTAGCCTGGCGAAGTAAAGCCTGACAGGAAGGAATCCGTCTGCTGTCTTCCACTCCCTTTGCCTTCCTGCTATTCCAAGCTCTTGTTTACTTGTTATTTTTTTGGCAGTATATGAACAAAAGATTAAGAAAGTCTCTAGGATTCCTGAATCATGTACTCCACGGGGCTTGCATTTTGCTATTACCCATCTCGTATAAAGCAGGGGATTGGACACGGAGCTTTAGGGTTTCTTATAGCTGACACTTGTATAGGTATTGGCCTTTCCAAGTCTCCCTGTATCTTTTTAAACTGTTAGAACTCTTCCAGCTTTTACACTGCTGTTATGATAGACTTACAAATGAGAAGTTTCCTGGGTAAATGATATTATTTTCTTCTTATAAGTAGCTTTACATAGTTGTGAGCTGTGAAGTGAGATGGTTCAAGACATGATTTTAACCCAAATCTATTACTTCTATGCAATTCCAAGGAGCAAAAGTACTTTTTATGGTGCACTGAAAAACACTGGAAAATAATGTTCTTTTAACTACAATGGCTTTTAATCTTAACATTATTTTGCATTATGAGTAAATAAGCAAAGATATAAAACCATAACCGAGGTTTGAATAGAAAGCAGGAATCCTGGCCTAGAATCTATTCTTAGATGTTCATCCTTTAATTTTCAGTTCCAGAAACCCTGTTCATGTGAAAAATGCCAGCATAACATCAAATAAAGTGTAATTTGCAGGCTTGTTTTCTTTGGCAGTTCTTCAGAATACCATGAATACTCTCTGTTGTTATTTGGCAATGCCCTTGTGTACAGTATATTTGACAGAAAATGCCTGTAGACTGTAAAATTCCAGGCAGTGCATCCTCTAAGGTAATATCCTGCAGTTCTCCTGAACTGATCTGTTTTCCGTAGCAGCAAAAGTCAAAACAGCACCAAACATTTCCTGTATCTGTCCAGTTTCTCAAATACATGTCTGAAAGACGTGTCTTCCTTTTATGGCACTTGCTTCCCCACAAATGTGGCAAGAAATTTCTTAGTGAAATAGGAAGCTTTAAGAAATTTGAAGAGAAGGATGTTTAAATGTACAGTAAAGATCAAAAGCTTTCCTTAGACAGTGGTACTAAATTTAAGTGTTTACATAATTCATAACAATGCTGGGGCAGGGACTGCTGGCCCCAGGCTGGGCTGAAATGGCATCCTGGAGCATAGGAGGGTGGGGAACCCCCAAGGTTTGTTTGGAAAGGACAGTCAGGCTCAGCATTTATCTCTGGAAATACTATTTTCTGCTCATGCAATGCATTAACAATATTTAGTTTGGGAAATCCTTAAATGGTCATCACTGGGGCTATTCCTTCACCCAGTTGGGTGTTTAAACTTTACCAAACCTGTCCCTTAGGAGGTCTGTGTGGGTTGCTCCTGCTAAGGCTGGAGGTGTGCTAGGAGGGACAGTGGCTGCTGACACTGGAATGTGACTCAGTGCACCAGAGTCTGCTGGAGGGATGGCACTAAATAATGATGAAAATGAGGCCTCTGCTGGAAACAGAGAAGTGGAATAAATTAGGAACTGAGATATTGCACGTATAATACTTGAACTATAGACGCTGAATGAGATGCAACATTTAAGAAAACTGTCAGGTTTGCTCACAAATCTTCGTGTTCATTTAAGGCAATGCTTTGTGCTGTGATTAATTGAGATTTACTGGGAAAAATGGTGAAGATTGTAGCTGATGATCTACAGAAATATAGAAAGAGAAGGAAGAGGCCTACACTTTAAAATAAACTCACTGTCCCTTTCTGGCAGACAATACACAATTTCTGCATATTCTAAAAATATAGAAATTGGAAGCAGAATGTGAATGATGTTTTTTCAAAAGGGAATGTGTTAGAAATGTGAATGATACCTATATCCTACCTTATGTACCAGTACCAGTACCAGAAATAGTCCTAGAAATGTAGAATGGATAAAAGTCACAGGTAGTTTTTATAAATAGATATTTTAGACAATTCTCATTGAAATTAGCTCTAATTGGAAAGGCATTAAAAGGACACGTAAATTATAATCTTTCAGCCAAACACTCACTCTGTCAGAAGCAATATTAACAATTTCCTGAAATAAAGTTTTTCAACAACCCTACTCATTCAGCTGTGTGACAGACTCAGTCCATTTTTGATGTCTCAAACTCAGTCGAACTGCATTACTCAGACTTGCAACTTATAATTTTGAATTTCTCTTTTACATGGAAAAAATTATTTTCTTAGCTCTGAATCATTCTATGTCTCTTACTCAGAGGTGAATGGGTAATATTACAGCTATATATGTGTGAGTATATATATGATTATGTATCACAAGAAGAGTTTTTCCTTCTCTGCATAGTAATATAATGTATTTTAATAGATCTATCTTGCACATTGGAGTACATAAAGAATTACTGAGGTTTCGAAACCAAAATAAATTATTCATTCATCCTTAATAGTACTTCTAAGATGGTCTTATAAGATGTGGTAGTGTTCAAACTCCACTTAGAAATTCTGGAGAGGTAAAAAACCCTCTGGATGGATGTGTGCAAAACCAGTTTCATTTCAGATCAAGGTATAGATCTTACCTAAAAGTGATCAAAAGAAGGCAGATCTCCCTTATTTTTGTTACCTGTCAGATGTCTTTTTCAGACTTTGTGCATGTATTGCAAGGCTTCAAAAATGTATGTAGGTCAGAATACAATGTATTGGTTTTATGGCAACTTACCATAAATTTCATTAAAATAGTCTTCCTTTTGTAAGGATGCTTCTATGTTACCTAGACACTCCACTACATGGCAAATTAAGAAACTATAGTCAACTGTGCTTTTAGAACCCCAGAAGATCCCAATTGCTTATATTTCACATGTAAATGTTTTTTTTCCCCCTTGCTTTACATTCTGTGTAAACAGCGAATAGAATTATAAATTATTATCATTATGAGAAATTATGATCATTACAATAAAATGTGTTTTGTGATTCATAACTTGTATATTCACGGCCGTGTCCTATATACATATTTCTCATATACAACTGATTTTGCTTTTGCAGTTTTACAAATAGCTCCAGTTACAACAGCTGGGAAGATCTTACTTTTATTTCAGTATTGCATGGCATTTTTTCTAGTTTAAAATTCACCTTTCTTTATAAGCTGTATTGGATCCTATCCTCACTAGTCTTTCCCCAGGTTGCAAACCTACACAAATTGCTGCAAAAGGATACATATTTCTAAAGCTGAATGAATCAACTCAGCTTTGGCAGCCAAATTTTACAACCAACATGTCTGACTTAGTATGCAGTCTTTTGGCACATGACATTGGACTATGGTTATCCTGTAACATTAGTAGCATTGTGCATTATACTGTGGGAAAAGCCACATCTCAGTGTGGTGGAAATTCCACTGGAGAAAGAGCAAGTTCCTTCCAAACCAACGGAGTTTTGCCTTTAATAAGCTCGCTGGAAATGGATCAGCATGGAATTTCATGAATTATGGCCAGATTTTCAATAGGTCTCAGTACCCTGAGTTAAGTTATTGTTTTGTTTTTTTTTCTCCCGGAAAGTTCAGCTTCTGTTTGGCACTGGGACTGGCTATACTCTGGTTTCAGACAGGAACCAGATTTTTAAAGAAGCCTGTCTAGCTGTGCTGTGATGGTGCTGAGCCCTATGACAGCAGAGTATGACAGCAGTTTTTGGTAAGGTCTAGTACTACATGAATACATCTAAGTAACTTCTGAATGGGAGGTGACTTGTAACTCCCCATCTTCAGATGCACCTCGGGTTAATTGTGCATCTATGCAGCCTTAATTTAAATGAAATGGTCATGTTTTCAGTAATTCCTTCCACGTAAGGACTCATTGTGAGGCTTCCATGAACATGCATATAGAGGACTTGTTAGTTTACTTTGCCATCCATAGCTACAGTAAACTCATTCCCTTTACATCATGAGACTGTGCTTTGCAGTACCCCAGTGCTTTCCATGAGGAAGGACTAGGTGCCTTCTTGCAGAAAGGGGGAGAGCCAAGAGTAAAATATGAACTCTTTTGCTAAAATATTTTCCTCCCTGATAAGCCAACCAGGCCATTTAGATGGAAACTGATAGCAAGTGCTCTGTGGTGGGGATCCCATGCCTAGTTTATATTTTAGGATATAAAACCTCCGTTCCTGTTGAACTTCATTAAGCCCAAGGGAAAATAAACATTTATTGGGTGAATTTGGATCTCTTAGCTAAATATGTTATGTACATTGTACAAAAGTAAAATGCAGAATAATTTTCCTGTGGGCAATTATTAGTGTAGAAACCAGAAAATGCTCAAAGGAGAAATACAGTAGATAAAAGAATTGTGTCTTTCATATTAAAAATATCCATCCATCTTTCCAAAGAGGCAAGACACAAACAGCACATCTGCTCAAAGTACCTCCCACTGAACAGAAGCATATGAACTAGCTTATATAAAAGCCAAATTATTTTAGCAAAATATGAATAAAAATGAAATCAGTTTTATAATTCTTATAAGTCTGTCATCATATAAATTTAAGTGAAATATAGGTAGTTGAACAAGAACAATTAAAAAAACACCAAAACCAACAACAACTTATCTTTTTGCCTTCTCTTGCAATTAAACATTGACAATATTTTCAGAGGCTGCATTGTATCCAATTGTGACTTCATGTGTTTTGAAAAATGAGGTCAATTTTAGTGCTGCTATTCTTAAATGGGGAAAAAGTTGATGTGGTAAAGCCCCATGTTGTAATCATCTAAACACATTTCAAAGGACACTGGGCAGAGGGTAAAGAAGCAACAGGTCACATTTGCAGCTAGGCATTTCCACTCAAGAAAATATAATAGCAGAAGAACCTGGCTGGACCGTTCATTCTGGGGAAGAGAAGGCTCAGGGTGGAGCTCATCAATGTGTATAAACAGCTGATGGAGCAAGAACAGAACAGAGCCAGGCTCTTTCCAGTGGTACCCAGTGACAGGACCAGAGGCAATGGGCACAATATGAAACACAGGAGGCTCCATCTGAGAGTCAGGAAAACCTTTTTCACTGACTGAGTGGATAAGCAGTGCCAGAGGTTGTCCAGAGATAAAGTGGAGTCTCCATCCTTCGACAGACATTCAAAAACTCTCTGGACATAGTCCTGGGCCACTGGCTCTAGGTAGATTGGACCTCCAGAGGCTCCTTCCAGGCTCAACAGTTCTCTAATTCTATGATTCAGTAATAGGCTCCTACTTAATTCTTGTGATGCAAAGTGGATTATACCTGCATGCAAAACACCTGGGCAAATGTAATTTTATTACATTTCTGGCACAATTCCTCATGCTGTAAAAATAATTGTTGAGGCAAAGCACAAAAATGTTATTAGCAGTGTTCTATGATTTCCTCAGATTTTGATGTCTTGCCAGTGTAGCCTTCCCCCGCAGCTCCCATTGCAAACTTATCTCAAAGAAATGTTGAATATCCATCATAAGCAAAGCAATTTTCCAAGGATTGTGAAATGCGTCATGTAAATTTATGCAGTCACTGTCAAAGCATTTAAAACAGAGGCTTATTTTCAGAAGTGAACCCTTAGAGAGGACAAAATTTTTATGTAAACAGATGACAAAATACTAAATACTGGCTGTAGTTTTGGTAGAGGATGTGTGCAGAGGTGGCTTATAAGCATTTCTGCTGGGTCCTCTACAACCTAGCAGTGTTCCAGGGACTGCATAATTTCCTACCCCAGGTTATCCAGCAAGTCATAGCTCTAATCCCACACACAAAGGAACTATGTGCTTTGTCTCAAACACCAGTTTCTACCATGGTTTGAAAAAATGCAGTTCTGAACTGCTTTGTGCAGAATTCAAAATTGAGGTGATTCATTCCATGGAAAAGCTTATAGGGAAAGAGCCATCTTAGGGCTGATGAAGGGCGATGGATTTGGTAGGTCATAAAATAGTTGATTTCTGACTGTACTCATCAAATTCCTGCTCTTCACCTTTCCCCAGCCCCTTGAAAAATAAATTATTGTAGACAGCATGGGAAATGAGATTTTTACAAGAACCTTTTTTATTTTTAGACTAAGAAAGTTAAATAATAATAGATTCAGCTCTTTTTGTCTGATTTAGTTCTCTTTCCTCATAAGGGTCTGCAAGCAATGAAAGAGAAAGAGAAGACCAATCTTTCTTTTCACTCAAATGCTATGCTTTCAAATTAACCATTAGCTGCCACTAAAAGAAAACTTTGGAGCATGGACCCTGGCAGAAACTGGAACACCAGTGACTTACCCAAGAAGGAACCTTTTTATCCATTGAAAGAGTTGTTTGTTGATTTTTCAGATCACTCACATCTGTCTCTCAGTGGTTTGTCACTTTGTGGCACATTATTGTTTGGATATAATATATTATTTTGACATTATCACTAAATTTTTCTTTCTGGAGAAGTAGATTTGGGCCTTTTAGTGGAAGCTTGTTTTATTGCCAGGCATTATCACGAACACAAACATTTTCAGGAAGGGATGAATTATATGTTTATATATGTTGAAGTGGACCCTCTTGGTTTGGTTACAGTCAATATATTGTGAGCAAACAAAAGCATCTGATCTTTCAGAATATAAACCAGCAGTTCACCTCCCTGCTAGGAGGACAATCCATGCCCCATAGCTCTTTCTAGCTATGCTGCTCTTCAAGAAAAAGGCTGAAATACATTGTGCCAGCTGGTGGGAAGCTGCCTTCAGAACTTGATGAACAGAGGAAAGTCTTGATTGCTTGTTTTCATTTCCCCTCTGGGGTTATTCAACAACTCAAGTCTAAAATTAATACTTATGACACTCGAAGCAGAATGAAACACTAGCACTGGAGGCTTTTATGGATTGTGGTGTCATGCCTAGAGACAAGTTTGTTTATGTGGTTGAAGGGGGTTTTTCCCACTGCTTTTTGTCTGTTCATGGCAGTACAGTCTGTTCTTGCAGAATGCTGAGCTCTCAAGACACGTTTTGGAAAGAAAAACAAACATTATCTTTTGTATCTATATACATCTCTTTTGATCTTTTATTTGTCATCTTAACTTTTTTGATGGGTTATCCTAGTCCTCCGTGGTACTAATCCAATATTGATCAGTAGCCTAGATTGCTCAGTGTTTACCTGCAACTGGAAAACCAAGTGGATTTCTATATTTTCTGATCCTGTTCTAGTTTTTGCATCCCCAAAGAGAAACTTTGGTTTGGATGTGTTCAGATTTATGATGAGCATTTAAATTACTTCAATTTTACAATCAAATTTGGGTGATTTAAAAACCGTATCACTACTCCAGAACAGTTGGAAATTAATGAATTGAAACACTTTGCCCTACCTTCAAACTCACCAGCAGCCTCACAAGAGCAAGGACAAATAAATAGACTGTTTTCATGGCAGTACCTTGGGCTCAAGAAGGACTTAGACCATTCTGACAGTCTCGTGGCCGTGAGAGCTGGGTCTTCCTCAGTGGGGAGCAGCAATGGGGCAAGGTGGTACAAGTAGCTGCATGTCCAGTGCCTGGATCCCAGGCTCCAGGTGCTCATGTTCACCTGCTCTGATCCTGGTGCCCTGAGGTGCTCCTTGGAGACTGAATCTGGGCAAGCTGTTCTATTACTACTAAATCCCTAATTTTTCCTTGTGCTGCTGGAGTGGCTCTGGATGTACACACTGAGACTCGTGCCACCTCAGCAAGACTGCTGTGATTCCACGGGATGGGATCAGCAGGGCCACTGCTGCTTTTCACAGCACCAGCTGTGCTCATGCAATTAGCCCTTCAGTGTCTCAGAAGCTCCAGGACTTCCACTCTCCAAAATATCCAAGTCCAGCAGCTCCAGGCAGAGAAGGTCCTGTGCTCTCTCTCTCAGACACATTAAGATCCTTTCATAACAGTTTGCAGGGAAAATCTTTTGCTCACAGACTGTGCAAAGAGTCCAAAGTTTTCAGTGTGCCAAGTTTTCCCATTCTTTCAGGAGTTCAGTTCAATTGTCACATTTAATGAAACATCTCATGATTATTTTTCAATTTTGGCAATCCAAGAAGAATTTTTGTCAGTGAAAACAATCAATGACTTCCACTAGAAATTGGCAGAAATATTTTATTTTTTATATATAAAAAGTACTGTGTCTGTGGCTTATAGGGTAAAGTCCCACATTATTCTCTTGTTAATTTCCCTGGCAATTCTGATTGCTGCTGTGTTTATAAAGAGATCAGCTTTTGTACAAACTCATACCTTCATAGTGGTTATCCTGTTTCAAGGCTTTTCTATTTGTTTTTCTGCACATTATAGATGATGTATTATCCTTACTGAGCATTTGCTACTTACTGCTTTGTTGTTTTGGGTGTGGTGACTCACAGTTGCTGTTTATGCCCTTTGGAATTTTTCTATGAAGAAGGGAACTTTGTGCTGAGGCACTTGGGTCTTTGTTTTGGACCATTATTTGGAAAATATTTGAAAAGGCAATATGGATGTGCTACTACGTGGAGGAAAAGCAGCAAAAGACAGCATGTATGTTCTAGCCCTATGAAGTATTCCTGGTCCAGAGAGAATGGAAGTCAGTCAAAAGTCTTTCCATTGACTGTAGTGGATTTTGGATCAAGTCTTGTGTATGTAAGTGGTGTCCAAATATCTGAGCTGTTCACAAATGGTCCATGTCTGTTATAGTTACCAGGAAATGCAGGCAGTAGGCCAGAGTTCAAAGATTCAGCTTTTTCAAATCCAAGTCACACTTAAAAAAAGAAAGATGTCTTTATCCAACCTGTTCCAGTCCTCCAGGGTGCTGAGTTTTCTTGTGACTCAAGTCCTCAGCTATTAAAAAAATAACAAAAACTTTCCTAGCTAGATGAATATTGGGCAGGAACTTGTAAATCTCAAGAAAGGTTGAGCATAATTCTGAAAATGGCCTGGAAAGTAGCAGCACAGTGACTTTTGAAACCAGACCTCTGATATAAGCTAAACCTACAAATGCACTGAGTTTTGAAATGAGAATTGGTAAGTCTAAGGAGGGGAATCATATGGGAGCAATCTGATTCTGGCAAAGCTGATAGCCAGAGAGTGTCTTAGGAAGGGATTACATGGTACAGCATCTGCCATTGTGGGGACTAGGCCCAATGAATATATTTATGCTATGATAAATGCACTGAAGAGTGCAAGGCATGCAGGAACCAAGGGAGCTGCAAAAACATATGGGAAATTTCTGTGTATACTGTATCAAGGTACTCAAATAATCTCTTCAGGTGTAAATAAAATCATACTGTACTGGAGAACAGCCACGGGTCTCAATTTAAAAGTTATATCTCTTGTTGATTTTAAGTACAACATTGGAGAGATTCTGAGTGCTTGGAACTTGAATTCCCCATCATCACATTAAAAAAATACCATAAACCGATGACCTGAAGAATTCTGTTCACTGGAACAAATTAAACTATTGGTAAATAATTTTCAGGGAACTTATGTGTGTAGATGGAAAATACTTCAAGAATAATTGCATAAACAATAACCAAAATAATTAAGAATTTGTTGATCTTTTCTTGAGAAATGGTGGTCTAAAAGACAGCTGTTTGCTGGCATCCCAGTAAGTATTCCTGAGAAGGACCCATTTGCATCTCCAGGTGAGCATAATCAATGGCATAGTTAAGTAGAATGTAAACTGCATTCAGTATCTGTAACCTTTTATTCATGTTAGCTAAGAAAATAACAGTTATTTCTGGCAATGCTTCAGATATTTCCAAGAGGTCTAGTGTATATAAAGAACAGGAGTGAGAAGGAGAACTGCTGCTCCTTGCTTACAAGTGCTTCAAAATTGATTAACAATTACTTTCCTCAGAAGGAGTTCTATTATATGACCTGGTCGATCAATCAGTTTCATAAATACAAAAAAATTCTTTAGCTTTGTGGCACTTTACCATATAGGACAGAAGATGTTTAAAACTGGGTTATTACAAGTGTGTCCATTGAGAGAAGTGCTAGACATCAACAGCTGAACACACAATAGAGGGCAACATCTAGATAGACAATTATTCACTGTTCTGGGAAGTCATGGAAAATTCTCCATAGGTTAGCTGGCTATCATGATAATTTGATTAAATCCTGACAAGTAAAATTGCAGATAAATTAAAGTATGAGGTTTTGTATATGTACTGGGTGACCTTTATGTCTAGGAAGCACACAGATTTTAAGAAAACACAATAAAAATTGATCAGAATTAAAGACTATGGCTTCAGACTTGCAAAAATGCCATGAGAAAAGTAGCACACAAGAAGAATTTGCCTTACAGTTACAGAAAATCTAATAATTTCTATTTTCATCCGTGGTGACAAGAGCCAAAAAAATGCTTTACTTACTGCTTAAAATGAAAGGTGACTCACACAGGCAGTGTAAGTAAAATTTTGAAAGACTGCCTTTCATATTTGACCAGTTTAATGATTGTGTTGCAGACCTTTTATGGATGATTTGAAGTACATGTGAGCACAGAATGAATGTGGGGGTGAGGAAAAGCTTTTTTCCCACATATAAACCCTAGCCACATTAACCGTAAAGGAGCCATAAAGCCATAGTCCAAACCAAGCCCACCTGCACTGGACTGCACTCTAGAGTTCTTCCTAGTTTGCCAAAGGAGCAGGAAACAGGAGCTTGTGCCCTTTTCAGAGTCTGTTTAGGACAATGTAAGTCCTGGAAGCTTAGAAGCAGAACTGCTATCTTGCCTTAATCAGAAAGGCTGTCACACACGGTCAGGTTATGCCTGTAGACTTGATTCTGTTCCTCACCTCAGGTATTCTTGGGGCTATTTCTCCTCTCCTGCCTGCCCAGCCCCCTGCAAATTTCTTTCTCTCTCTGTGGATCCAATCTGAATTTGTCTGCAGCTTGAGGGACATGTGGAAATTTCTACTTTATTTGATCCCTCCCATTGTCTAGCTGTTGTGAAGGAAGAGTTTGATGTAGCCAGAGTTGAATGTGGTTGCACAATAGAACAGAACAGTGCAGCTAAAGCATGGGACACTGGCTATGGGACAGAGAAGCAACATACACTGATTAAATGCTTCCAGTAGTTATCTCCTTCTCTTTGGGTTCACTAAAATTTGAAAACAACATTTACTTGACATGTAACCTGCACTTCCACTTCTTCACAAGCAGGAGCAGCAGACAAATAGATGTCCATTCCAGGGAAAAAGAAATCCTATTATATGCAGCATTATCCTCTATTTGATACATTCATGACCTTGAGGCACTAATTGGGGAAAATCAATACAGAAGGAAGGCAAGGAGATCTGGAGCACTATCTTTGACTACACCCTAACCTTGGGAAGGTTTTTCTCTTACTGTGACCTGGCATGCAATTTTACATCTTTTTGCAATTCAAATTGCCAAAAATCACGACTCTTGTTTTGTTACACAGCTTCTAAATCTACATATAAGTCAACTGGGACTATTGTTCCTTGAAAGTTCCTTGCAAAATCTCTCATTTTTAATGGTCAGATTTTGAATTTCCTATTCTAGGCATATCACTTCCACGATCTCTTAGTTACAGAAATATAATCCAAAATATACAGTTTAAAAACAAGTTGAATTTATTTTTGGAAGTTCTCTGGAGATATATCAAGAAGAAAGAGGTTGTTAGTCAGCAGGAGCAAAGCTTTGTATGCATGGTAGCATTTTCAATAATTCCTTCCTGATGTATAACATATTAGTGTTCTGATCAAATCACATCATAACTGCTGGGGTTTTTCCCAACTATATTTTTCAATTTCTGAAATGGTTTAGTTTAAGATGTGTCAGAAATAGAAATAATTATTATATATTGTCCTTCTGATGTCTTTTATATTGGAATGAGTTAGTGCCCTTGTAGGGATCATCCAGCTAATCCCTCTTTTCAAGCAGGCCACTGCTAGAAGTCACTTGACAGCATCTGGAGTGGATTGCCTGAAGGAAATGTAGGCAATATTTGGATGTCTGGCTTTTGTCTATACCACTGTAGATACTAATGATGATATGATGCAAGCAAAGTCCTGCTTTCCTGCAAGCAAAGTCCTGCTTTCCTGCTCAGCCTTGTCTGCAAGCAAGTTCCTTAGTGCTACTGTGCGAACAGACCGTTTGATCTGTCATGTAGACAATTTAAGGATTTCCACTGCCCTTTCTCCTGCCAGCAACTAGAAGAATGAGCAGGACCACACAGTCATAAGGAGCCTTAGCATGTCTGTACCAAACCCAGCTAGTCTAGGGTTAGGATGTCTCTGTTCTTGCATCAAGATTTTGGGGGTTTTTTGAACATGTGAATACTAATGCATGCAGAGCAGGTGCTTACTATTTGATAGTGCCTTGCACCTTCTTTTCTTGCTAACTAAAGCCAAAGTATTAAATAGGATTTCTATTCTTGGCAAATCTGGGTCATACCCAACACAACCCTATGGCTACTTTTAGCTTGTAAAATTCAAAACAAAGCATTGTGAAGAGTTCTGGGTTTTTTACTCCTAATTTTTGATATAAATTGCAACAAATAGGCAAGGACCCCGAGTCTTAGTTTTGTATATTCAAAATTCTGCTCTGCTTAGTTTTTTTCAAGTAATGGTTAAGTCTGCTGACAGCTGCAGGACATGACTTCTATGAGGCTGCTTTGAATCTTCTCGCACTGGTTTGTAGAACTCCATCAGATGTTCTTCCTTAGCTTGCAACAAGGCTATATCTCTGTAGGGAGATGAGCCAGGACTCAGACCTCACCCTGAGTTCCACTCACTTCTCTGTTTCCTCCACTGCATTCTTTGGCAATCCAGTCTGCTACAGAAGTCCTCCAACACTCCAGCTGGGGTAAACATTTTTGAGAAACTGCTGCCTCAGGTACAGCTAAGCAATGCAAAGATATCCTTTGGAGTAGAAAGGCACAGCAGACACCCCTTGTCTCTAGTCTGCCCACCAGAAGAGTCTGTCAGCTCCTGGAGAGGCAGATTTAGCTGGGAAATCATGTAAGTTGGAATAAAATTTCTGTTGACTAAACCTTTTTCTTAAAGCAAATTTAAGCCATATAGAACCATTATTCAGGATATCTAATGGAATAAATAAAAATGTTAGATTTCCTCCTTTGTGATTTTAATTTGGCCTCATATTAGCATACTATTTTAGCACCTGAGCTAAAAATGGCATACCAAATATTTTGGCTCCTAATTAGGAATGCTTCTGCAAGTGTTACTTTCCTTATCCTCTCCAACTTCTCTCTGAGAAGCTGTTTTATCATCTATTTATTGCCAGTGCCAGCACTAAGCAGTACAGTAACAACATCCTCCTATCACATATTTATGAGAAGTGTCTTCATGCATTTTCCCAAGTTGCTCTTCTGATGAGAGAGAAACCTCTTCATATGTATCCCTAAATACAGTATCCACAGAGGTGTTTTAGCAACTGCCTTTTCTATAGTACTAATTCTGAGAGGCTCACAATTAGTTGGTGATATGCTGAGAGAGTTGCCTATCAGGTTAAGTACTACCCATCTTTGTAGATCTAACTATTGTCTCTTCCTTTATACAAATTTTCTGTGTAGTTCACAAGGCTTCTGAATGTGACTGACACACAGAGGTATCACTGAAGCAAATAATCAGTAAAAATTAGCAGTAATAATAGTCACAAGACACTCCTCCAAGTGTCAGGTTATGAGGTCCCATCCTGGGCTCTGCTCAGGAGAAAAATGAAAAATAATCATGTGTGCAGGAAAGGGAGAGGAATCTAACATCTGTTATTAACATGTATTTAATTAGGCTGTGTCAGGGCACAAGTTCTTTGGAAAATGTGAGATGGAAGTGACACAGACTCACACTATATTTTTATGTATATGAGCATATACATACTCAGTAAAATGTCCTTCTATTTTATGATTCACAACAGACAATTAACAAAAAAATTGATTTGTTGAGCTAATGAATGTTTGTAAAAACATTGTTATTCAAACACAAACTTATCATAGGATGTGGTTTTCAAAAAACAGCCCGGGATAAGGTTTAACTATTCTGAGTTATGGTTCACCATTTTCATGGTACTTCACATTCTACTTTTTAAAAGAAATCTTGTCTTCCTGGTTTTCTGATCTAATGTTCATCTCAAAAGCAATGCAAAACTGCACAAACTGCCATGTCATCACTATGTAGCATTACTGTTTTGAATAATTATATATGTAAAAACCTAGAGGCAGCTCACAGTATTATTGTTCGGGTCACATACTACAAGCTAAAGCACATTTAAAAATAAAGCAGCTTAAAATAGAAAACAAGAGGTCCAGCATTTGGAAATCAAACCCAAGTAAACCAGGTGACACTGTGAAGGTAATTATTAAAGTGTTGTAACTAAGGAAATGTATCTTCTCACAATTTAAATCTTTATGCAAAAGCTGTGCACACTTCGGAAACATATGATCTGGTTGTGGGAATAACCCAGTGAAGATCCATAAGCACAACAGAGAGAAAGTCACAAGAGAAGAAGGGTTAAATGGCTTTCTCTATCCTGGCTCAGATTCAGGATTCTTGGCAAAACATTTGCTATGAGTATTGGTTTTGTTCCTAATGACACATTATCTGGATTTGAAATCATCTGTGATCTAAAGACTGGAGACAAAGAAAAACACATTAATATTAGTTAGTTAATATCTAATGTATCCCATAGGATGTGCCCTGACATGGAAGGATAACGGACTTGAGAAAACCAGGTGAGTGGGAAAAAAGTTCAAGTCCCTGTGTCAGACAGAGATGGCTCACAAGGTCTCAGGAGTCCCTCTGAAGTTTGTGCAATTCCTTCACAAAAGCCAGAAGCCCTGGGATCATGTCCAAAGGCTGAGTTAGACATGGGAAGCTGTTTTCCCCAAATGGCCATCTTTACAACCAAAGAAAGCAAAAGCTATTCTCCAGCAACCTATAAGTTGTATTTCAGGCTACTGCTTTCAGGCCCTTCTCTCCTGAACAGAACAGTTCTGGGGTAGTGGATGAAATTTAGCTCTTGGGAATGCTTCTTTTGGTACTCACTTTCGCTTCTAAGAAAATGGTCCAAGATTGCAAAGTTTTCCAGTTTCATTAACACTGCTAACCTCTCTATCTGATGAGTTTAAGGGCTTGCATTGTTAAAAGCAATTGTTCAGTCTAGGTCTGTATTCTTCAAACAGCGTCTGTATTGTTGGGAACAATATTGCTCAGAGTAAGCAAATATTGCATTGACCCCAGAGGAAGCCTGGAAATACTCTTTTGGATAAATTTCATTTTTATATGTGCTCAGAGTTTTTGTCTTGTTCCAAGTTTGGTTTACCATGATGGGTCGTCGTGGTGGCGTAAGGCAGAGGAGGAGCCAACACACATGACTCTTGTGAGAGATGTTTCTATGTTAATGTCCTCACTTGCACATTCGCTGGCTACGTGCAGGCTCTGATCCCTGTCTGCAGGGAGCAGCTTGGCAGCCTTGCTTGCTGGCTACTGCTTAGCCTCACCCAGTCAGATGTTTGGCATCTCTGACTTGGCCTCCCATCTGCCAGCACACTGACAGACAGAAGGAAGGTCCAAATAGATTCCCATGGGTTTCCCTAGGAATGTAGTCACAGAAGATCAGTATAGGAAGCTGAGGCTTGAGTAGAAGTAGTGAGAAGAGGGAGGTCAGTGTTGTGGTTGTGATTAGGAGCCTAAGAGATCTAGCACTAATTTAGCTCCTCTGCTGCTCCCTGAGTAACTCCAAGGAAGTCACGTAGTATCTGCAGGCTCTGGCTTTTCATCAGTATGTTGAATTAGCACTTCTTTCTTAAACTTTGTCAAGACCTGGTTTCTGAAACAGTGGGGCTTTATGCAAGACTAAAGTGAACTTATGTAATTATAGTGTATGTTAATTATATAGTCTTCATGTTATTTAACTGTGATTTATAGGAAAATATTTGAATGTATTTTAATCAGTTTCAAAATGCTATACCCAGCATGTTATCTAAGCACAATGACCAATGGGCCAATTTAAAATATACTAAAATAACAACCCATAAGCAAGTCATAGCAATGAACAGAATAACCATTGAAATTTTAACTTACCTTATAGCACTTCCAAAAGTGACCAAATTTTATTTGGTGACAAAGAATCAATGAGGCTTGTACACGAACACTGTCTTCCACATGTTGTTTTCAAATGTTAGATTCTTAAGACCTCCAATTAGTTGAGCTGACTGGTGCAAAGGAATTAAATGATATATTGTCTGACTTCAATGGATAAGTAGACTTAACTTCAAATTAATATTAGCACGTTCTGTTCATGTAGTCAATTCATGGCATGAGCACAGGTCAGAGTAGGAACAGCCATGATGACTCAGACCAATATTCTTTTACAAGAGCAAGGGGAATCCTAGAGGGCAACCATGGGAGCTATTTCTCCCAAATATTCTTCTGATCTCCAGCTATTTCAGCTCAGGGAATTTCCTGAGACAAATATCATACTGTACCATACTAATTTGAAGAGTCTTTTATGAAGTAAATTGAGCAACAGAGTGAGGTACGTACAATACATTATCCAGCAGTTCAGAGATTGTTGGAGGTGGGAGCCTAAACACTCTGCTTGGTGGTCTTCTCTGTGCTGTTCTAGATTGCCTGCTTGGCTTCCAAACCCTCTACCCTCTACTGCTTTGGAAAGCTGGTTGGGATTTCTGCTCCCTACTCATGCTGGCATTAATGAAGAGAGTAGTTTGAGTAAATGCAGATAAACTGTGGATAACTGCTACACTGCCAGTTATAAAAGCTATCCAACAACAACGCCTCAAGGATAAACAATCAGAATGCCATACTGAACAGTAAAGAATGAACCACTTCCTACTCAGAACAATTTGTAGTCCCAAAGTATCTGTTTGTAGATCTGCTGCCCTTAAATTTAATACCCTTTTAAGCCTGCTGATATTTCTTGCTTCCACAAACTCTTGTGACAAAAATTTCCAGAAGTTTACTACCCTTTATACTAAAAATGTACGTCATTGTAGAGCTGTTTCATACTAACCTCCTGCTAATTCAGCCAGTGCCTGCTGTTATGGTCTTGTGGATTATGCAGAAAAATTTTTTGTGTTCTTTTTTCATTCTGTAAATCTCATGAATATATCATTCAATCTCTTACTTTACAAATGTAAATGTCCCAGTGTTTTTAATTTCCTACTGTATGGTAGCTACTTCACCCTCCTGATCATTTTAAGAACCTTCCTCTGCACTTCATTCATCTCCTGCTCCCTGTACAGATGAAGACCAGGACTACACACCTTATACCAAAAGCAGGTGTGACAAAGTTTTCAGCACTGGCAAAGTTATGCCCATGAAGTTCTCCATGCCCTTTCTAGTGACACAGGGTACTGCAGTGCTTTTTCAGCTGCTCCTGCACACTAAGCCAGTTTCAGAGAGCTGACTCCAAATTATTGAGTTGCAAGTTGAGTTGCTGAATTTAGACCTGAGAACTGCATCTGTACACATGATATACATAAATTCTACTTCAAAGAATTACAGAGTTGCAAATGGGAAAGACTAGTGGAGGCCACCCAATTCCAATAGCCCTTCTCAAGCAGGGTCTCCCAGAGTACCTTGCACAGATTTATATCCAAATGGCTTTTGAATGTCTCCAGAGAAGGAGACTCCACAGCGTTTCTGGGCAACCTGTTCCAGTGCTCATTGACCTGCTCAGTAAATAAGTTATACCTCATATTCAGGTGGAACTTCCTGTGTTCCATTTTTTGCTGTTGCCTCTTGTCCTATTGCTCAAGCAGAGCCTGGCTCCATCCTCTTGACGACCCCTTCAGCTTTCTCTTCTCTAGGCTAAACAGGCTCAGCTCCCCCAGCCTTTCCTCATAATTGAGATGATACAGGTCCCAAATCATATTTCAAGCTCTGTACTTAAATGTATCACTTTTTGTTTTTCTATACTAAAACTCATTCACCACATTTTGCCCACCCACCGAGCATTTTAGTAGGTGAAAGGTTTTAGTATCATTGCCAGACTTTGAGATTTCATTGTGGTGTTGTATCATCATGTTCTTCTAATCAGATCACTGATAAAGATGTAAATTAAACCAGTCCAAAGAGCATATCCCATGGGATGCTACTACTAAAACACTACTTCCTCTTGTCAAACCAATTCTAATTCACAATAAGACATTTAATACAATTCTGTGGTGACTTAATTTGTGTTATTGTCAGGGTCTGAGGGCAGCAGTAAGCCTTAATTCCCCTGACCATCTTCACCTGGGGCCACATCCAAATCTATAACTGGGGCCCAGGTGTTTCAGTCCAGCTCTAGCCCTAGGTCTGAGCTTTTATTGTAGTGAGATTTTATTGTACTGTTGGCTTAACTTGTCTCTAGACCTGTCTCATGGTTGGGCCTATGCTGTCATCTCCTGCTTTCTCTCCTTTCCTCCTGGCAGGACATCCTGAACCAACCCTGGGTCTGGTTCAGCGCCTGGCATTGCTCTGCCAGGTCATCACTGAGTAAGGGATGTCACCCCTTGTGTTCACCCACCTGGCCTTGGAGTGCTGGATTCAGAGACCAAGGGGGAGGGCACTGCTTGGACTGGGCTTACACTTGGCTCACTCTTTCATGGAACAGCCCTTCTCCTGCTTCTTTCTGACGATAATAAATTTAGTTTGGAGCTTTATAAAGCTTTTTCATAAACTGGAATATATTACACTTGTGGGCACCAGGTTGCTGAGCCAGGACTTTCCCTTTGTAGAAGTCACACAGATTCTCCTATGATGGACTTGATTTACTTAGGAGCTCTAGATCATAATTATAGACCCTATCATCTCACCAGGGCTGAAAATCTGTCTCTTTAGTCTATGATGCCCAGGTTTTCCTGCAGAGTCCCTTCTGTGGAAGGGAGTTGTACCATTAGTCCTCTGGCATTATGACGACTTGCATGACAGGTTGAATACTTCAGCCAGCAGTTCTGCAGTTTTATATTAGAGTTACTTCAGAGCTCTTGAGTGAATGGCAGCTAGCCCTATTTTTCAGTACTTTAAAACTTCTTTCTGAATTGCATTTAATTTGGCATTGAGATTATCTGAGTATGCTGGTGTTTTTTGAAGTGTCTTTAGTCTGCTTGTAGGGATTTGCTTTTGTGATTGCATTTCTTGTGATTTTGGTGTGCGATTTCTTTATGTTGGTGCTTTGTGGTTTATTTATTTTTTTGGTGTTTGTTTCCCCCCCCCCAATTTTCTGACTTAAGAGAGTCCTTTTTCATCAAATTCCATGTGATGCATTGATTTACTTTACTGGCTGTTATTACAGCATGGTAACCAATTGCATTGTGAATATTACTGCAGAAGAGTCATCCTATTAATATGGTTTAAACTAAGCCCTGGGAAGACTCAAGGCCAAGTCTGGAATAGTGTCATATCTTATAGGTCCCTCAACTGGATGGTTGAGGATGCAGCTTTTTACTGTGAAGCTGAAATCTCTCGTTATAACTAAATCTTCAATATTTGCAGCTTCTCTATTCCTGTTCAACTTTTCCTGACCATTATTTTAATTCCAAAATGAGCTCAGTAGAATATCTCTAGTATTATGCTTTTCTTTGTAGAACAAGAGATTTCTCCCCTTAGAAACTTCGGGGTGTTTATTTTTTCTTGTGATGCTGGAACTGTAGCATTTCAGGTGCAGCACTACTCCCTCCCCTATTCATCCTGCCCCTCTAAAGCTGGTAACCTATGAACAGTGCATTGCTCTGGTTGTCCTTTCAAAAGGCCTCTGATGTGCTCTATCAGGTTCATTTTTTGCCCAGTGTTTCTTCTGTCCTAATTTCTGGATATCCATCACTGGCGTAGAAATACTTTCAGGCCTTGCTTTTGGCCTGTTGCTCAACATAACAGCCTAGCTCTTTTCTTAGCTTATGCTATTTATTTTTCTCTTGACTTTTTTGGATGTCTCAGATATGCCAAGCTAACTGAGCCTATTGTCATTGCTCTGAGCCCAGAGAACAACTTCACCCTAAAGTAAACATTCTGTTGGCAGTACTTCAGTTACTTTTGGCTGCCTAAAATTATCCTAGATATTTATGTTTATGAATCTGAGACTTCATCAGTGGGCCAGGAGATATGATACTGATATGAAACATGACCTTTGAAACCTGCAGCTGGAGGATGTGTAAAGCACTCCTGAAATGGCATCAGATGTTTGTATGGAAAGATGAATCAAGCTCCTGACACTAGCAGCCTGCTTAATGCTAATCAACGTAATAATACACATCTATTTTTTCTTGACACAGCCCCATTACTTGTACATCTATGCTTGAACACAAGGCCAGAGGATAAGCATTTTTTAAAAAGTGTTTTTCATGGTCTTAGCATGAAATTTTTGGGGTATCCTTATCTGAATGTAAAACAAGACTGCTGTGTGATTGGTAAAGACTAAAAAAGCTGAATAAAAACATCAGGAGGAAAAAAGTAATGAAAATAGCAGGGCAACTGAAGCATTTCTAAAAATGATTAGCTTTTGGAATAATTTTTATCATTTCCCTAATGGCCGTTTACTCTGCCAACATTACTACTATTCACTGCAGTATTACTTCCTACAGATAAACAAAATTTCCACAAATACAGAGTTCCATTAACACTGGTTAGGGTAAACCCTATTCTGAAGTTTTTGACCTTTGACACGTAAGATACTGTACTTATTCTAGGAATTAAGTTTGTTTTTGACATTTTTCATAGACACTTTGTCATTGGCTTAGATTAAAAGTGAAATATCCTAGAAGGAAGATATATTGTAAGTTTTTTCCTTTTAATTCTGGTCAGATTGTGATATTTTGTAGCATCAAACTTTCCCTTCTTTTCATAGGCCCTAAAAGGTCATTGACATTTCAGCTGAATAATTGACCTTAACAGATTTTTGGTTTTTTACTCAAATTTGTTGTATGTTCTGAGTAATCAGAGATCTCAGGGAAGGGCTTTTCTTCATAACTATTCAGGCCCTAACAGAAACCCTTTATACAGATCATATCCACAGCTCATGCTCTTACATAGGTAGCTTAGGGAATGGGAGAATAAACATGAGATGGGCCAATAGGGGCACAGTTTTGGAGCAGAATACGTGAGAGGTTGTAACATACTTCATTAGTTCCCCTGATTTGAAATCTTCCTATTTATTGCCCATATGTTGTGTGGGGTCAAGGTGATGGAATGCATTTAAAGTCTAAACTAAAAACTTCCCTGTTTGTAAGAGTCTGGAAGTCTTGGATGATCTACTAGCTCAAAAGCATTTTTGGAAAACAGCATGTTTAAAAACGACTCTTTTTACCCTCTGGATATCAGTGATGTGCATTGACCCAGATCTATTGACCTTGGAGAAGAGTCCAGAACACCCCATAAATAAGATTCCATGGGTTAAAATTACATTATTTTTATTTATGTGAGCTCAACATCCTGGCACCACGGCTATTTCTTACTGGCTTGATACAAACACCATATCTGGAAAAAAACCTCACATAATAACAGGCTAGTGACAAAGCCATAAAAAAAACCAAGCAATAACCACTAAAATATTTGAAGAGTGACATCTTCACTTTTCAAGGAGTGCAAATGTAGCAGCTGGTGGAATTTTATTTACAAAGAAAAGAACAGCAGTGGAAGATTAATTGTTGAGATCTTCCTCCTTGACTCCAGAGCAGAATCTGAAGAGTAGTATATTTTTTGAAGTCAGCTGTTAGTAGGATTACTAGCTCTTACTAGATCCATTACTAAGGATAGCATAAAATAAGGAAGGAAGCTAAATTCCTACATCCTATCATTTGTCCTAAAATATTTAGAAGCCCAGTCAATTGTGGAAACACTTTAAAATATGCTGTCCGCACCGGGTGACCTTAAGTTTTTATTTGGAAGACAGAGCAGATGAACAGAAATCATCCTGAGGAAAAGGCCTTGTTTCTGTTTTGCACTTTAATAGTTTTTCCAGTGTCTTTCATTTTTACCCCCTAGGTATCCTTTTCTAGACTTCCTCTTTGTTCTCATTTGGATTCTTCCTAATTGAGTCACAGTTTTATCAAACTGCAGCACCCTTACCTGGGCAAAATACTTCAGCTAAATTCCTGTCATCTGAACCATATGAAAAGGATTTGTTTTTCTTCATGGACTTTGCAGATCCCCACTTCTCCATCAGAATGGGATTTTTCTGTTTTCTTCAACAATAGAGCATAGATGATCCTTTCAGTTTAGGAGCCACCAAAAATTCCAGCTCCTTCCACAAGAGCTGCTGCTGAATCCAGCATTTCTCAAGTATGTTCTTTATCTGCTTACAGAACATTCAGGATAACTAGAAGGGCATCAGAAGCACTTTAGATGTTTCTAGATTTAGGAGTTGCCAGACTGGGCAATGTGGACAATTCATTTAATTATAGACACATTTTACATGAATCGCGTCCTAAGTTTAAAAATCACTGCCAAAAAAGCAAGGAACATGCTCAGGGTCTCATGGAGATGTAAAATGAGCTTCTGTGCAAAAGATAAATGCCCCCTGAGACATTAAGGGTGAATGAGACTATAACAGTATGAATTGAAGGGTCCTTAACTTCTACTGACATACTAGCCATAAAACTTTTAATAGCGGGGATGATCACCATTCCTGGGTTCTTAAAGGGGTTCAGACCAGACTGTGTAATCATCCAAGTCGAAATACAGCTTTGTGGTAATAAGCTGTTCTCCAGCACAGACTTAGAAGTGAAATATAAAACAACTCAGGAGCTTGTTACTGCATAGTACAATGGCCTACACTGCTCTTGTGCATAGAGCTCAGACACAGAAGAGGAAGGATGCCACCTGAGACAGGCATGTCAGAGACACTGAAAGTTTACTTGATTATGTGTTATCTGCCAGAATACCCTTTTAAGTAGTTAGTGGCAAACAGACAGTAGAGGAACACCATTGTAAGTGGAGGTTGGACAGTTCTATATGCATGTTTATTAGCAGCATTTTGAATTAGTAATGAAATTTTAAAGAAATAATCTTCTGAATCCCCAGACATGAACAGATCAATTTTATAAGCCCACACTGAATTTAGATTTATGACCAGAGACAGCATTAGAAATGTAGAGTAAATTGAAAGAGATAATTGTAAGGAAAAGAGTTGGTTATCAGAAACAGCAAAGATTAAAACTTTGATGTATGTCAGGATGTATGTATGTCAAGATATCATGAAACAAAACTTTTACATATAAGTGAAAAGTCGTAGAAGAAATGTGTGACTGTTAAAAAGGACTTGGAGTTTCTCAACTAAGTTTTGAAAAATCAGAGGAGTGTCTGTGAACATACACCACAAGGGCAAGTAAAGAGAAAACAGTCACCAGTTAAAGTCTGAGGAGAGAGGAAAGTTTGGGGATTTTTTTTTTTTTAGTTTGAGATTTCTTTTGGGGTTTTTGTTTGGTTGGGGGGTTTGGTTGTTTTTTTTTTTTTTTTTTTTTAGTCAATAGAGTTGTAATCTCTGGAGATAAAATAAGAGAAACTGATGGAGGAGACACAGGCACATTCATTTGATGTACCTACCACCTGTTGATAAACTACATAGTGTTGTCTGATAGAGTGTCTGGGCAGCAGGAGAAGGCCCTCGTTTGACTTGTCCTGGGTGCTCCTCTCTGGGACAGCTGTGGCTCCTGGGAGATTTCTCTTGGACTATCTAGGCATGTGCATCTGGAGCAGAAGATGGAATGGTCAGTATGGAGCATGAGGGAGGCAGCTGGCAGGAGCCTGCTGTTTAGATATTGGAAGTTTCCCAAGAGGTTTAGGGAACAAACACTTATCTTAAAGGTGGTGGGAAGAAGACCTTCCCAGCAGAGCCCATGCAGGCTGCCCAGTGTTTGTTGCAACCTAGAGCATCAGGAGAAAACTGTTGGCCTGAGGGAAGTCTGGTGAAAATGATGTGCATGCCAAAGGGCAGCTTTGTTTTCTAACCTTGTATTGTAATCTTTCATCTGTTGGATTTAATTCATTTTGATGTCAAAACTACTGCTTTTGGGGCTGTTTTTTCAGAAATCTTGGCTGCAGAGATCTAAACCTTTGCTATTTTTGGCACCCTCCCTGTAAGTGCAGACAGATGCACCTCAAAGAAGTGGCTGGGTCTTAAGCCTTTCAGAGTCAGCAAGGCCTGGATACATCCCACTGAGCATTTGGCATAAAACTGGAATAATTAAGGGAAGAAGTAACCTGTCCTAACTGCATTTCAGTGAGGAAATGTACATTTCAGTAGAAACTTCATCCCTAGGAATGCCTTACCAGGCACATGAGAAGTTGCCTGAAGGACCTGCAAAGGGCAGAGCTGTTGCTCCTGGTGATCACCCCAGCATCTTGTGAACCCTAAATACATCCACTCAGATACCAGGAATTTATCTCCAGGAGGGCAGAAATTAAAATGCCTTCCTGAAACTATACAAAGCTGTGTCAGGCTGAAAAAGAAGGTGGCTGGTGACAGCTTTTTTCTTATTCTGAATTGCATTACATTGGTGCAACAAGATAAACCCACTGTTAGGAACATTGGACCCAGGACACCAGCTCTCATCCAGCATTCTGTATTTCTGCAATATAGATCAGGTATCTCTAATAAAGAACATTTCTATTAATGCCAGAAAACAATGCAGTTTTCTCTTTTACAGCAGGCTCAAGGCTGTTTACATTTCAGATATTAACTGATTGTAGTGTCTCCTCTTCCTTTGTTTGAAAGCTCTTGCTGAGGAAAATGAGAAAAGAGCTGAAATATGGAGCTCTGTGAGGGCAGGATTCCTTGGTTCCTCCCAGCCCTTTTGGGAAGCTGAGTTTCCTATATACTGCCTAAAGGAAAGAAAATAGACTGGTATCAGAGAATACCATAACAGAGTCTCCTGGAAAAATACTAGCTTTAACTAATAGCAGAACTTGCTAGCTAATGTTAAGAGATACAGGGTGGCCACTGTGCAATAGCAGGCTGTAGCTTGTCTTATCTTTTGGAAGAAAGAATTTTTCAAGAAAAAACGCCACAGGTTTTTTTCAACCTCTGCTTACTTACTTATTTCCATATACAGCATTTAAAAGTATGTCTCTATATATTCAATATCTGTATATTTCTCATTGACAGTTGCACATTTAGTGTATACATTGTATTGCTATTAAGAGGGTTCTTCTGTTAGTCACTATTACTCTGTTGTTTTTAAAAGTGAAGAATAAAAATGAAATTGACTTCTGCTAAACATTAACCAATATACTATCAGTTCAGTCACAAAAAGTGGGATATTTTTAGTGAAAAAAAAAATCCAGATTTTGTGGACCTGTGACTTCAGCAAAGAAAGGTTAGTGTCTGGTGAAAAAGAACATAATTCACAACAGTCAAAACCAGCCTGCAGCCCATGAAAGCACTGAAGGGGATCCCAGCAGGCATCCATGGATACTGATAATAATAGCCTTTTAAACATGTACATTTTCAAAGTTATGAGAGGTTCTAGCCTCCTGACAAATATGGTGAAAATCATGAGGTCAAAGGTCATGCAATGCTGTAAAAATTCAGATTAGGACATTTGATCAGAATGATATAAGAACCATACAATTAAAATATCTATAATTCCAAGTTCCAGGATAATGGCATTTGTTTAAGGCTCTTTATGTCAAGAGACTATAAGTAGCTAGAGGACTGCAGTGGGAATGGTGTGAGTTTAGAGAACACTGCAGTGCTTGGGTAGATGGATCTACAGGTAGGCAAAATGTAAATGAAGTAAGACAACATGAATAGATTTCTTCTCCACATGTTTCTTTTCTGCCCCTGCATTATGTTCCCATATATTGTAGTACAGTACTCAAACAGACAGGTTTTATCCACAAAGCTGTGATAAAGGCTTCTATATGATCAAGAGTTTTGATGCATCTATCACAATTCTAAAGGCCTGTTATAAATAGTCCATCAGTGACCTGTTGTCCTGGTTTCACCCCAGCCAGCAGCCAATCCCCACATAGCAGCTCTACCCCAGCAGTGGGATCAGGGAGAAAATTGGAAGGGTAAAAGTGAGAAAACCATGGCTTAAGGTGAAGACACAGTTTAATAGGAAAAGCAGAAACTGTGCACACAGGCAAAGCAAAACAAGGAATGAAATCAGTGCTCACATGGGCAGGCAGGTGTTCAGCCATCCCCAGGAGAGCTGGGACACATTGTGTGTAATGGTGACTTGGGAAGACAAATGCCATCAGTACAAATGTCCCTCCTTCTTCCTTCTTTGCCCCATTTCATATGTTGAGTGTGATGTCACATGGTCAGGAATATCCCAGCTCCTCCCAGCCTCTCAAGCACCCCCAGCCTCCTCACCAATGGGGCAGTACAAAAAGCAGAAAAGGCCTTGGCAATCCCTGCTCAGCAATAACAAAAACATCTCTATATCATCAACTCTGTGCTCAGCACAAATCCAACACAGAGCCCCATGACAGAAGAAAAGTGAAGAAAGGTATCCAAACCAAAACAAGAACACCTGTGTGTAAAAATGAAGATCCTAAAATACTACCAATATTGTACAACAAAAGAGCTACTGATGTACACAAAAGAATAACGAAGGTGATAAGAAAGTAAGTATTTAGGTAATCACCTCAGCTTTGGCTGTCTGAACTGAGGTGTTCAGGTTAAGGTAGTTGTTTTAACTTCTAAGAAAAAGCACATATCTATATCCAATTAGATGCCCATCTTAATTTTTTTTTTTTAAATTGATGGACTTTTCTCTCTTCATTATGTTTTTGTTTTGGTTTGGTTTTTTTTGTTTGCTTGTTTGTTTGTTTTTGTTTGTTTGTTTGTTTGTTTTCCAGAAGGAAGAGGAATTAGTAACAAATGGGTGAATCCCAGAAGTTTGGTTCCTTATCTGAAGTCTCTTACATTCTGAACTTTTGTATATCCAAGACTGGCCTACAAAGTTCATGAGAACAGAAAACTCATGAGAAAAGACTGTCTTGTATGATTTTGAGTGTTTTCCCCTTTTCACTTGGCTGCAGATACAATTCGAATGGAAGACTTTGGTATTCTTACTTCTAGAAGTTGCCAGAAACTGGAAGCACAAAGACATGCAAAATGAAAATAAATTAGCCAAGAGTTTTGAAGCTAAAAATAATTTGGTTTGCAGAGTTCAAGTTTTAACAAAAGGTTAAAGGTCAGGAGCTGGAAAATATTTAATTTGATATGGCTTAAATTTATCCATTGATACAGTTTTCTAAAGTTTTACAATTTGGGCTTTGTATTCAACATAGGTCTGAAAAAAAGAAATAAGAGTTGTATTTATTCTGTAAAATTATTGCCTGACTGGGGATCAGTGAGCTCTGTTTTATGCACCAGGTGCATTCTTACACCATAGAAATTATGATTGCTATCATAAAGAGGATGCACTGCTAGCAGGCAGAAAAAAGAGTTTTATTTTCCACAAAATACAATTGCAAGGAGTAGTGATGTCAGATGCAGGTGCAGAATTCTGTTTTGAAACAGACCACACAAAAACTATTTTTGGCCTTTAAGAACAAAGCTTTCTAACACTATTTGTTCTAACAACAACCTTAACTCCAGAAGCTGGAGGCTGACTGTAAACCACATGTGGTCAAGAGTTTCAAAGCAAACTGAGTGTTACAGATGTGTGATGAGGTTCATAGTGATGGTAAGTGCCAGTGCTTCTAATAGAAGCTGCCTTCAGCCACCTCTTAAAAATCTTAGACTTTATGAGAAACTAAAGGGTGGGTTTTTTTCATGTGATGGAAACTCCAATTTAGTTTTCCACTAGTATTTTTAGTGCCTAAAATAGTGACAATGTAAATCTAAAAATATTTTCTATAGGATTGGATGGTGCCTAATTTTTTTTATTAAAAAGAATGCCTTAAGAAAATATTAAATTTTTTATTGAAGTAATAATTTTGTTTTTCAAACATGGAATGAAATAATAGAAAAATTGACATCTCAATACAACTTGGCTGTTATATACTCTTTGATCACCACAAAAGAGTGAAATTCTGCACTCTGCTTACACTTGAGCATTTATCTTTGGATTGACTTCCAGATAATTGCTTATATTTGTCTGAGGTATTAATTTGAATTATTTTAATTTCTAGATGAACCCAGAAAAGAATTTTTAAAAAACCCAAAATACAAGAATTCCGAAATCCATCTTATAATAAATTGATTGGTAAATGGATAATGTGCCAGAGCAGAAACAAATATGAATAATGGAGCACAGCACAATCTTTCTAAAAGAAGTCATAAAAACTTAATGTGTCTGGAACAAAATGAAGTCCAAATGTTTTACATTACATTTAGGAAGCCAGAGCATTTTAATATGACTTACAGTTTTTTACTGTAGAGTTTGTTGTAGTGCACAATATAATTGCCAGAGGAAAAGAGAACTACTTCAAAACAAACTGAAAGTAAAATTATGTTAGTTGCTGCAAATAAAGCTGCTCACTGACTACAAGATAATTCATACATGGATGCTCATACAAATGCTTAGTGTTATTGTGAATAATGTTCAATGGAAAGGCAAGTAATCTGGCAGTTAAAAGAGCCACAACAACCAAAATAAAGATAAATAAAGTTGATCTTTCTCCAGCCTAAACTAGTAGAATTTAGTAGAAAAAAGATTTAAGATCTTGGTATGACACTTCAGCTGTTTCTTATATTAATCTAAAAACTTAGAACAAAGAACACTAGACCTGGAGTCAGATTCTGGATCCAAGGATGAAGAGCACAAATTTGAGCTTAAGATTCCAAGCTAAATGCCTTTAAGGCTGCAATTTATGTCAATATGCAACTATATGCAAATATTATGTGTTTTAGTACCGTTTAAAAATCCCATTTGCTCCTGAGAAGAATTGTGCAAAAGCTATTGACTGATAACTACTTTTATATGCCTTCATTTAAATATCTAGAATGTTTCATTGCCCTTGGTGCCTTTAGTGACCTCTCTTGATGAAGCAGATAAAGACTTGTGGACACAAAAGTGGGGCCAGTCTTAATCAGGGTCTGCTCACATCAGACAGGGAATATGCTAGGAAGGTAATCCATGGAGCAAACAGGTCATTGAGGAGTGATATCCAAGGAAAATAAGGAGCAGGTTGTCTTTGATATTTACAGGGCTCTATAGGGCCAAACTAGAGACATGCTAAATTGAGAGCTTCTGCATCAGCTTCAGAGAGGAAAGTAAAACTGAGGACACCTTGGAAGTCTGCCACAGACCCAATTGATAGGAAATGGGAAGAGGCTTCTCCAAATCACCAGTGGAAACCTCCCACCTACAGGCACCTGTATTTATGGATGGTCTCAGCTGCCCAGACAACTGCTCTGAGGTCACTGTGGCTTCATGCAGACAGCCCAAAGTTGGACTGTGTGGGTGACACATTTCCAATGCAAATGTCAGAGAGGCTGTCAAGGGTGTTGCTCTGTAGGACTTACTGTCCACAGTCTGAGAAGGACTGAAAACAGTCACTGATGGCATCAGGGAGCACAAGGCATTGAAACTCAGGATTTGGAGGAAGTCTGGAAATAAAATTGCAGAGCTAGGGCTCTAGACTTGCAGAGAACAGACCTGGCTATTCATGGAATTGCTAAACAGAATCCTCTGTGAAGCAGCCATGCAGCAGCAGGGTATCCAACAGAGCTGGATGACTCCTTCAAAGTGAACTCACTGATGGATCATGAACAAGACATCCTTTTATGTGGGGAAACAACAAGTTTCAGAACAAGACCAGCTTGCTTGAAAGGGTGCTTCTTGATGAACTGAAATACAAACAGTGAAGATGTTTGAAATGGAAACAAAAACAGGCAACAAAGGAAGAATAAAAGGATCACTAAGGTAATCAGGGACAAAATCAGGAAAGTCAAAACCCTAAAGCTAAAAATAGCTTCATTATATTGAGCATGAAGGACAAATTATAAAAGAGAGATTTGGGGCTGCTGGCATATAAGAGACAACACAATGTAGGTTACATGGGAAAAGCTGAAGTACTGAGGGCCTTTTTCACCTTTCTTATCACAGGCAGAACCTTCTCCCTGATCTCTGTAAGTATCAGAACAGCTTGGGAAGGAGCCAGTGCTGTGTGAACAAACTAGAAACTGCTTCATCTGGACATATTCATATTCCTGGGACTGACCTGAAGTGCTGGAAAAGCTGGCTGCTGTAGTTGCCTTCCTGGCTGCTGTGATTCCAAGGCTGCTGTGTATTGTCTGTGAAAATCATGATGAATGGAAAAAGCAAACAATACAGTCATGTTCAAGAATGGGAAAAAATAGGATCTGGAACGCTATCAGCTGCTGGCTTACATCAGTCCCTGCAAAGATTGTGGTGCACGATCCTCTCTTGGAACCCATTTCTAAACTCAAACAGGACAAAGAGGTAATCAGAAGCAGAGATCCTGGTTGCTTTCTGTAATGAAATGGCTGGTTATCAGAATGAGGGGAGAGGGATGGATGTGCCTTTAATAAGGTTTCTGACCCCAGACCTCTCATCTGGAAGCTGAGGAAGGATGGGCTGGATGATCAGACCATTGGGTGAGTTGAAATGGCTCTGTACTTCAGGTAGTGGTCAGTAAAAAGCAAAGTATTCCAAGATTGATAACGGAGCTGGTGTTCCTCAGTATTTTTGTTCTCAACCTGTATAATAAAGCAGAAAAGCACTGTTGAGCAAATTTGCAGGCATCATTAAGATAAGAAGGAGCTGCTGATACAGCAAAGGACACAGTTTATATTGACTGACCTTGAGAAACTTGAGGATTGGGCCAGCATGAATTTCAACAAGAACAAATATCTGCACGTGGAAGACTGGGAACAGGCTGGATGAGTAGCAGCCTTGCTGCAGGAGACCTTGGGAATACAATGAAGAACAAATAGTTACTGATTTATGCAGGTTGGAAAAGGTCCTGGAGGTTGACTTGTTAATCTTCTGCCATTTTAAGATCAGGTTGCTTAGGGCCTTGTCTTACTGTATTTTGAATATCTCCACACCTCAACTTGATATAATGTTGTTGGGGGTTGAATAATTTCTTTTATCTTCTGTGGAATTTTTCCCTACTCTTATGCTAATCACTCCAGGCTACAAGTTAATTGCCTCTCACTGGAAGGGGGTGGGAATGATAAAAAAGAGGAGCCGGAAAAAGGAAGTGGACCACGGGAGGGAGGGGTTTTTTTTTTCTCTCGCGGCTAGCACGTGGAGTTGGAAGACAGTGGGGAGATCCGGTCCTGGACCCTTTTCTGTCCCTGCGAGTTTTTTCCACGCCGGAGACCACACTTCCCTGCTGTTTGGACCTCACCCTGCCGCCTTCCCATCCTATCCTACTGTTCACTGCTGAGCAGCAGCAGCACGGCCGGCGCCGTCAGGAGGAGCGGCCTCTCCCCCCTGCCTCCCGCTCAGCCCTGAGCCGCCGCCATCAGCCCGGACTCTGCAGCTGCGCGGGACCGGCTCTGCCCACAGCACCGGGAACTGAACCCAGAGAGTTTGCATCCAAAGACTGGGACTGAGCGATACTGTTCTGTTTTGTTGTCAGTTTTTATAGCTGTTGTTGTTTCTGCTGTTTACCTTGTTAGATATATTAGTAAAGAATTGTTATTCCTACCCTCATATTTCATGCCTGAAAGCGTCTGATTTCAAATTATAGTGATTAAAAGGGAGCGGATTACAGGGAAAGGGGCTCATCCCTCTCCTTGGCAAATACCTGTCTCTTAAACCGAGACAAATGTTTATTTACCCTCATGTTAGGAATTGTCCCTTATATTGAGTTGGAATTTTCTGTGTTGTCCTTCCTGCACGTCAGAGAAGAGTTGCCCTATTCTCTCTACACTCTCCCAGTACATTGTAGGTAGAAACAGTATCTCCCACAGCCTCTTTCTCCATACCGACCAAACCCAACTCCCTCAGTTTCTCTTTGAATATCCTGTGCTTCAGCCTACCAGCTACCTTGGTGACTCCTGTTGGAGTAATCCCAAAGCCGCATATCTTTCTTGTACTGGAGTGAACCCAAAACAGGATACAGAACATGTGGCCTCACAGAGCTGGAAAAGGGAATAGTCACTTCCCTTGACTGTTGGCTAAACTCTTTAAATACAGCTCGAAAGCTGGCTGGCTTTCTTTGTTGCATGTGCACATTACTGACTCATTATCAGTTTCTTTTCCCCAGGGATACCAGAGGATTTTCTGAAAAATTTCTGGAACAAGAGACAAAAGTGCATTGCCGTTATGAACAAAGAGAAGTGTATAATGGGCTGTGGCACACATTAGGAAGGTGTGGTCAAACATTTGGCAGAGTTTATTATAACCCTCTGCATGGCTCTGGTGAGACAACATCTGGAATGCAGCGACCTGTTTTAAGTACTGCTTTCAAGTGAATGTTGAGAAATGGCAAGGGTCTGAAGGAGGCCTTCTTCAGTGGCCAGGGATTTTGAGAAGAGGGCCTTTGCAAAGGGGTTAGGAGAGCTGGCTTATTCAGCGTGGAAACGGGGAGCTGAGATAGTCTGGCAGCAGCCTACAAATACTTAAATGGCAGTTGTAAGGGGGTGGATCTTATGGCTTCACGGTAGTGGCAGATGATATGAGACAACAGCACAGAGTTCAGTTTGAGATGTTGGAGAAGCAGGCCCAGGTCAGCCAGAGAGCTGATGGAGTTTCCATTCTTGGGGGTTTTCAAGCCTTGCCTAGACAAAGCTATGCCAGGCCTGATCCAAAACTGGCAATTGTTTCTCTCTGAGTGATATTTTGAAACTTGCAGAGGTTTGTTTCAGAAACATTTCTGTTTATGTCATCTGATGCTGTTAGGCAGGAAAACCTCATATGAATAGATTGTGCTGCTCACCAGAAATCACAGATATTTTCCAACCCAACACTCGAGGTGGCACAGTTTATCAGCTTTCCATTGATAAATGACAAGAAGAATGGAATTCTTTTTTTAAAATTTCAACGTTTCTGTAGCAATTCACATGTGGATTTTGACCTTCCTATTTAATCTCTGTAGCTCTCTTTAGCTAGAAACTAAAGCATTTACCTTACAGTAGCTAGAAATGATAGAGGATTAGTGACTATTCTTCTCAAAGAGGGCTGAAAAGCCTTTTGTTACTCTTTCTTTACTTCTTTCACAGAGATGAGTGTTCTAAAATGAAAGATTATTAGAAGGGTATATTTGCTTGGAAATTATGGTGAATATTAAGAAGTTAGTAGTAAGGGCTATTGATGTGGTGACTGTATTTCCCAATGAACCTCACTGATGATTTAGACAAAACTCTTTGTGAAAGAATGCAGACATTTCAAACAATGCAAAAAAAATCATTAATTTAATCCTCATACAGCTGCTACTACAGATGGAAATATCACTAAAGAAAGAAGCCTAATCTTAGTTTGCATTAGCCTAGTTATGTTTTTAGTATGCTTATAATGTCAGCCTATGTTCAGTACATTCATCCTTTTTCACCTCAAATATTACTTGATAAGGGAGCACTCCTTTATGTGTCACATTTTTATATGAATTCTCCTGGCATAAAAATTGCAATAAATGTTGGAAAAAAAGGGATTCTTTTTTGTTTTAGGTAATGGAGCTCAATACAAGTAGGACAAAAAAGTTCATGCCTGGTATTCCTTATTTTGAATGAGCAGGAAGCATGACCTGAGCTGCTTTGTTTATATGTGTTGGCCAATAATGCAGATGCCGGAGGGGAGCCTGTTGACAGCATTACACAGCCTGCTCTCTGCAGTGAGAAGTGGGCATTGAAGTTATGAATTGTGTTATTCCCACAGAGGTAAAAATGAGGCATGGCTGTCTTCTCAGAACTCTGGCATAATAGAATTTTAATTGCTCTCATTATGAAGGTTTTATTAAGTGCACATATTTAACTGAAGTTTTTCCCAGCATACCAATAGCTGTTTCAAGCTGATCAAGTAGTTGAAATTTTTTGAAATATTATTGTCTATGATGTTTATTGGAATCAGACAAAGGGACTGAGGATTTCCAAAACTTTTACTCTTCTTGTTTCAAACAGCAGGTTAATTTTAAATGCTTAAACAGCATTCACATCTAGACTAAAAATAATGTAACATTGCTATAGAAGCAAATAAGAATTCCTCTGCAAAGAGTAAGCTTAACTAAAGAGCTGGAGGACTATGCCATTTGGAATGCAGATATAAAGTTAATCACTGATCTGTTTAGATTGGAGTAATTTAGAGAATGGGAAATTTCAAAATGTTTTGGATTAGCCAATATTGTTGAAGAGGTGACCTGGCAAAGCATAAAGCCTGTGTGTCAATAGCCAGAAAATCATTGCATTGTGATTCTTCTTGAGCCTAGAAAAGTCTTCCACACTATAAACCATAAAACTTTTTCTTTTCATACTCAAATCTCCAGGCCTTTACTTCAATATTTCCCCAATAATAATACCAAATGTTCAGTTGTGCACAGTGTATGACCCCCAGTTCTACAAATATATATGAACTGCATATTCTCCTTATGAAGAGTCCTAAATCAATGGAAATATTTTGCATGTGAAATTAATTATGAATGTAAGTGGGAGATCAAGGTCTCAGCAGTGTGTTTGCTTTTTTTCCTCTATACTATGTTAGAGCCCTGCCATGAGATGTTTTTCAAGGAAATCAAGTTCAGAAAGTCATCCTGTTTCAAGGATTGGGGTGAAGTCATATACAGGCTCTTATAAGTCTCGTGGAAAAAAAATTCCCTTACCTAAAGGCTAAGAAAGGCAGAAGTTGCTGAGAGAGTTCAAATTGGGAACAGGGCCATAATGGTCCTTTTATAGCATAACTACCTGGAAGATATAATTGGCTGTCTACAACATCCAAGGTATGCAGAAAACAATCCAGAAATGTCTTATGACCTGACTTCTGCAGAAATTCTAACAAAGACAAATGGTGCAAGGCATAGTCTGACCTCTATCTCAGCTAAGGAAGTGTGATAAATACACTGAGAATCTTGTTGCAATTTTTAGCCCAAGATCTGCACAAACTTCTAATTAGTGGTGCCCAGAAGGCAAACTCTTCGTCACTCTATGGGATAAGGAGTAATAGTGCAGTTATGAAAGTTCTCTTTTGTTCTGTTTTGCAAGTTGATAATGTTCTCTCAACTAATGAAAAGTTGCATTTTAGACAGAGTATGATCACTAGAGATTTTGGAAAGTGTTTTCCATTAATTTGAAGAATGTTTTGAAGCTGGTGAGAAAAAGAAACAAATGTATTTCTGCAATAGAACTTTATTTTATCCTTCTTATTGTCACATGGTTAAATATACCAGGTTCCTGCTTATTATAAAGCCCTGTCTCCTAGTTTTCTGCTAAGTCTTCATGCTTTAGCCTTTTTTTAAAAATCTCCATTCAAATGTGAATAAAATTAATAGACTGCGACTTTTTTGTGTCATCCAGCAGCCAAATCAAGGAAACAAGATGATGCTGATCTTCCTCTATGTGAGTGATAAGTAGAAGTAATAATCTCTTGTTGAATTTTTCTTAAGAAAAATAATTAATAGAAAGCAGACCCCTGTCCCAATTCCTTACTCACAGGGTTTGTAACACCAGCACACAGAAGAATCATGGACATGCAGTGATTTGTTGTTATGACCCAACAGGAGCTTTGGAAGAGTCCATCCTAACAGATTTAATTGCTGAAGCTGTAAGTGTTTCAGCATGATATCAGGGTGGAGTCTCCTTACTACAGACCCCTATAGGTTCCTGAAATTCTACTGGCAAAATTAATTAAAATTAGGAATTACAATACTGCTCATTTCTTAGAAGACTGGGAAAAATCTACACAATGCAAGAGGTTTGTCACAGTCCTTTGTGAAAGAAGACTATTTCATTGAATTTTCTTAGTATAAAATAGCCCTGGTTTAGGGTTTTATTCAATTTGCTAAGGTTTCCTGAGAAGTAAGAGCTTCTGGTCTGAAGAGTGGATCTCGTTTAATGGTAATGTTTTGTACTTTATTTACTCTCCAGGTCCTGCTCTCTGATCAGCATTTATGTCAATTACTATGACCACACTGTGTGTTAAACATGTTGTCTGGTGTTGTTTTTGTCTAGGTCAGAGCTTCCAAGTTTTCTAATTTGGGTCCTGCCATCCTGCCATTGTGCAGATGGTAAGTATTAGCAGGCATGGTGACAACATCTCTTGTCTCTCTTGTGGTTCATATGCACATGAAGAGAGATTTATACAGTGAATTTTAACTATGGAAGTAGCATCATGGTGGAAATTGAGTCTAATTTTTATTCTTTTTCTGCTGTTTTATGGACTTTTTTTTGGAAAGTATAAGTAGAATGTTCCCATGAAGATCACCAATGCAGTGTCTGATGGAGATAAAACTTTTTCACCAAACTAAACCCAAATTTTAATAAATTTCCTATTCTAAAATTTATTTGGCAGTCCAAAAAAGGAAGTTGGGAAACACATATTGCTTAACAAACTGTTGAAATAGAATGCTTCATATTAGCACATTTCGCCTTTTGCTGTGCCATACTGAAGTGTGATGCCTCCAACTGGTCACAGAAGCTAATACCAGCCTGGTGGGTAATTGGATAGAGAGATTACTTGGGGATTTCCAGTGCTATAAACACAAGCCAAGAAACTGTGGCTGAACCCTTGGCAAATATCTGACCATGGAAACCTAGCAAGTGGGAAGACCTCACTTGACCCTACTGTCATACTCAGCTAACAGATCAGAGCAGAAGAAAGTTATTGATTTTTATTAATTTATTTGAACAATAGGGGAACAAGAATAATTAGGAATATCTTTATTCCTGGAGATATACAAATCACAGACACTGACTTATTTTAAAGAATAAAAATAATTCTGTGAGTTATTTTTAGGAGTGAGTGGTAATTATTAAGGTAGATTTCATACAGTAATGTCAATGAATTCTTATCTGAAGTTGTTGACTCACAAAAGGGTAGGACTGCCTTCAGGGACCTTCATATGTAGGCTGACAAGTATCTCAAGAAATTTAGCAAAGAAAGGCAAAGGTCTGCATCTTGGAAGGAATGAACTCAGGCTGGGAACTGGCTGGTAGGGAGAAAATCTGTAAAATCTGTCTGGTGATCCTGATACGCAGGAAGCTGAACAGGAGTCCAGCGGATGGTCTTGTAAAGAAAATGGCTCATCACATCCTTGATGTAGTAGCTATTTGGTCCAGAACCATAATTAGTCCATGTGAGTCCATATCTGCATTGTCCAGCTTTCATCTCCCCAGTATTACATCCCCAGAGATAGATTAGCAAGGGATGGTACCCAGCAAGGGATACCCAATGCACAGCTACCAAGACATCTGGGGGGCTGGTACATACAAGGAATGAGGAGAGGCTGAGGGGTTTGTTGTGTTTAACTTGGAGAAAATTGACTTTAAATAAAGCCTGAGAACTGACCTACGTATGAGCAGCTAGATCAGGACGTGTCCCTTGGTCTCCAGATGAAGACTGAGATGCAGCCCTAAGATGTTTCAGGATGAGATGCTTCTACTTGGGACTCTGATCAAAACTAAGAAGCTATTATTTATGATTAAATAACTTGTAAGATATTTCTAGAATGTGATTCAATTTTTTGTCACTTGTAAAAGCATTCTGCAGCAACAGGAATGAAAGCAGAAATGTTAGCATCTCAAATTGATTCACTCTCTGGATAACTTTGAAATTCTGGGGAAAAAAAACAGAGACCAATTTTATGTATAGAATTTCTATAAAAGTGAATATATTCCTGTACAGCTATCTTAATTCAGGGAGCTAGGAATAGCTCTGTGAATGAGATATGTGCATGGGGCCTTTGTAGAGGGTTAGCATCTCCTTTTATTGGCATTTATTGTGGGCCTGGACTCAGGAGCACTCTATGGGCTGGCATCAAGTATATCAGATACATTTATTTAAGCTGGGAACTAGAAAGCTCGGCAGAATTTAAAGACTAACAAAATGCTTTTCAAGACTAATGAAAAAAATCCTACTATTTTATTAAATTCATTACAGACAAGCACAACTTTTACTGCAGGGACATGAAAAGTTGGCTCTAAAATGCGAGTGTTTCACTTGAACCAACTTTAAAATAAATCAATGCAACAAATGTTCCCCTGCTGCAGTGTATTTTGGTTCACTCTAAAAAATTATGGGAAGATTGCAGTAAACATCCTTATTAATGAAAATTTAGTACGGCATATGAATTTATTTAGATTTCAAAATTTACCAGAGACCAATCCCTGGCAAAAATTCTGTTATTTCCCAACAGTTGACTCCAAGTGGTAGTCCCTGGTCACTGCTTTTTCATTTGAACTCCTAGGTTACTTTTCAAATATGGAAAGTTCAACTGATGGCTGGTTTCCAGGTTGCCAAGAAGCCGAATCACAACCCTTGCTCTGGGCAATATGGACCCAGTGGGGTACAGGCAACTTCAGCCCAAAGAAGTGTCTGTTCTTTGCTCACTGTATGAAATGTGGCCAGGGAGTAAATAGGAAGGATAGCCCCAGCTACTGCAGCTCTACTCACTGCTTGGCAGTCTGGCACCAAGATAATCTCTAAATCCCATCAACTAGGCTTTCACCTAGGCTAAGCTCTCCTAGGGACACCTGCCATGTGCCAAACTTTCCTAGGCTTCTTTGATGGATGATGAAACTCCTACAGTCCTGACATACTTTCTATAGCTCAGGCACACACACATCCTGAGTCCCAGCCAGATGGAAACCTCATCTCACTGGTTTCCTCTGCAGAGACACAACAAGTAGACTATACAAATTCTATAGCTCAAAATTGCAGGAGAGCAAGGGAAGTCTGGCTGTCCCTCAGTAACTGAGCTAGATGCAACATAAATCTGAGTCTTATTCGAGTAAGGTATTCTTAGGTCCCAAACCAGCACTGTTTGTGCTATAAAATACCTTTTCTGCTCAGTTCATGCACTTTCTTATGAATAATAATCCTCCTTTACTATGAGCAACTAGGTCTGACTTGACAGGTCCTACAGCTAAACAGCCTTTCTCTAGCACAAAAAGGTTCTCCTCTCCTTCTTCTACATTGCTTTTGTTTGCCTTCTGACATGCTATGTTCTCTGTGGTTTAAGTGCTACCAGTAGAACTTTTACTTCAAACTTCTGCAGATGGAGGTTTTTCAGTCCTGAGTATCAGCTACATTCAGGATTATGGAACAGAAGTTTATCCTAATTATTTCAGCAGCTGATCCCAGACACTGTTCCTATATCAGCTAGCAGTGAAAACAACACTGTGCCATCACACATGACTGGGGAGGAGGGCAGAGGAAATAAGGTTTCTCCTGTGCCACTCCATACTCACAGCCATGAGGAGATCCATAAGAAAATGTTCTCTTGCTATACTGAACTCAAAGACTGCTTCATCAGAGGTATGTACCCCCAAATCATAAGTGCAGTTCCTTGACATATGTACTGAGGTCCTGTGATATAACATAGATCAAAGAGCTGTAGAGGCTGAGTTGTTGCTGGCTTGTGGAACAGCATGTATCTGCTGGGTTGGCTTCATGCCATGCTGGCACAAAATCAGAGTCTGAGTGCTCTTTGCAAAACTGCTCTCAGGGTCTTGTCAGAGCTTTACTGCTTGCTGACAAAGACAGAAGATAAGGTGGCAAGGTAATGCTGAAAAATCCGTATTTACAATCTAAATGACAGATTTACTACTGCTGAAATGAAATGAAAAGGTCTCAGGTGAGCCTCACCGCAGTGTAGCCATCTACGCTGACTGATGCACAGGGGTGAGCAGGGGGAGGCGGGTGTGAAAAGGCATCTAGAGGAGGCAGGGAGGTCCAGGTGTGCTGGTGCTCCTAGGGAGGGCTGAGCAGAGCCCTGCTGCATGCTCTAAGGCCAGCTGTTGATAAAACCAGCACAACTGCTCCAGCCGCACTGCTCAACACAGTAAAACTTTTCATTGCATTCTCTGGGCAGGAAGGCACAGTTTTTTCACAGAGTTTCACATAATTATCCACATATACTCCCAGCACAATAATGACAGGTGTTTCTGGTTTACATGCCATTTGCACTTAAGCACTTCTGGCATGGATATGCCTGCAAAGAGAAGCTGGCAGGATGCCATCACTTTGAGGTGCTGCACACTCCAGTCCCTTGGCTCTCTCCCCTTCCTTAGCTGAAAAAAATTGCACAGGGATGCCTCTTTGCAAAATCAACTTCATTAAATATCATCTACTTCTCAGAGATCCCCAAATAGTGCCTATGAAGGCAGGAAACTTATTTTTGCATTGGAAAGAATTCTCTAGGGCCTCATAGCAGGATTTTATGAAAGCTATATGAAGTAAGTTTGGTTTAAAACCTCCTGTTTAGGATGCTCTCTATTTCCAAGGCAGATAAGTCAGCTCAATTTACTCTGGGTTTCAACACTTGCACATTCTTATTTCCATGCTCTTCTTTCCTTCTCTTTACATTCCCCCCGCCTCCCCACCTTTTTCCCCTCTTTTTTTTTCCCTCTAGTGTCACATTAGAAAGTTTTATTTTTGGAATGAGATTTAGGTTCTTAGGCAGAATAATTTTAAATGTTCTGCAGTGTCTGAGGCACATCTGCATGGGGCTGGCACATACAACACAGGAGGTGAAGACAGATGCTTCCTGATGTGGTTCTGGGGTATGTCACATAGCAAGGACTCTCTAAGTCATCTGTGAGCCAGTAGGAACTGCTAAAATCCTGTCTTTGGTGCCAGGGGTATGAGACATGAAATCTGAGAGCCTTGACCAGGGAGAATGCATGGGCTGGATGGCTGTTGTAGCTTCCTTTTTTAAAGGAATATGGCAGAAAAGGGGGAAAGAAAAAGAACAGAGAAAGTATAAATATACAAACAAATATGTGTTTGCAAGCTTCCCACAGCAAAGATAGTAATTCCTTTGCTGGAGACCACCAGGATTTACTCTTCTTGTGGTATGCAGTTGGCATAAGGGCACAGGGTAGTACGGACTCATTACAGATGCCCTAGTGACTGCCATCCAAAATCACTGGCAAAAGCATTCAGTACAGACATAAAATAGCAGTCACAAAAGCTAGAAAACAACGAGATTTTTTTTTTCCACCCAGAGTAAAAATAGGTGGGAAAAAATCCTCTCTGGACCCTCTCTGCACCCTATTCAGGAAAGCAAAGTAGTAAGGCTAATGGGAAAAACAACTTACGACTAGTTTACACTTTGTAAAGGTGTCCTTGGTAAAGGATGCTTCTTCAGAGGCTGAGAGTCTACAGGAATAGTTTAAAAATAATTAAATACACCAGTTGTCTCATAGCAGCTTCCAACCTGAATTGGAAGGCTCTTTTCTTATCTGTATTTACTTACCATCAGCTGGATGTTCTACAAAATGCAGAAGCACAGGGAGGAAGGAGCTTACTCTCAGGAGCTGAGAGACAAAAATACATGGATATGTGAAGGAGTAAAGTAAAAAATCCAAATGACAGGATCATTGTACTAGATGTTCTTAGTAAAATTTTGTGTATTGTGCGGTGTTTTACTGTTGCTCAATTAAATTTTTAGAGGGTAGATACTCTTGGTTTTGGCTGCAAGTTAGTGACTTGGTCTCCAGGCAGCTCAAACTATAAAAGCTCTTGTATTCTAATAGCAGCATCAAACATCTAAAGGGTAAGAAATAACCAAATTATCTTTCACCCTTCAGCTGCTCATTCATTAAGCTGCTTCTTTCTAAATCGAACCTTTTAAAGCTCTTGTATGTCCTCAAGGTTATGAGTAAATATCACCATCTGGGGTGCACCCTCTTGGATGAAAATAATCATTAACTATGCAGTAGAGCTTTCCCTTTTCAATAATGTGCAATGCAGGCCAGTTACATTTTGGCTGCATCCCAAAAAAGCAGTGGGATCAACTTTTTGCAATTAATGGCACTTAAACAAAGTGTCCTGCTGGAGCTTGCTACTGGCACTTGGATTTCTCACCACCTCCTCACATGCTGTGTTCTGATGCAGCTCATTTTGGTGCTCATTTTGCTCCAGTGTAGGTGTCACAGCCACCAGAAGCTGATAGCAGCAGGAGGCCTGTTAAAACCCTTTCAAGAAGAAAGAAGGGTCTCTGTTACGGGAAATACATTGTTATCATTAATTGTTCCTGTAATGTGGCATTCCTCCCTTTCAAGATTTCATTTTGGTAAAGGCTTCCTTAGAAAGGAATATTTTTGACTTTTGCCCTAATACATAATGTCCTTTCCTCAAGGCTCTGGATAAATGCTAGAATCTTGATATTCTTTCTTTTCTTCTGAAATCTGAAGTTAAGCTGTTGAAAAATCTTTATGTACCATCTATCTCCTGTCACTATTTGGATATGAAATTTAATCAGACAATCAGACCTTCAAGGACTCTTTTTTATCCCCTTAAGTGTTCTCTGTGTGTCTTGATTTTTTTTTTTTTGTCAGAGTTGGTGATTCCTGAGAGGGAATAGGTTGTATACACACCTTCAGTGTGAGCATTGTGTAGGTTGCTGAGTCCAGGGCATGTCAGAAAGACTACTGCCACCTGCACCTTCTAACTGCAGGGCTTCTGCTGCCTCAGGGCAGTGCCTCCCTCCACAAGCATAATTTGCCAACACAACTTTCAATAAAATTAATATCAACTGGTTTTATCTCTGCGTGATCCTTCATCTATCTATTTCCACTATTGTTCCTCTCTTTAAAGAGCAATATGAATGCTGGATTCTTGGGTTTTAAGTGTTTATGAGTGTTTTTAATGAAATTTGGTTCATGATAAGATGCTACAGCAACCACAGTAACAAAAACTACTTATTTTCAGTGTGAGAGCTGGCTGTGGTTTAACCTCATCTGACAGCTCATCACCAGGCAATCCCTGCCATGGAATGGGGGGGGCAGAATTGGAAGAATAAAAATAAGAAAACTGAAGGGTTGAGAAAAAGACAGTTTAATAAGTAAAAAAAAAAGGAACAAAAACCTCCCACCCCTAAAAACCCCAAAATGGAAAAAGTGATGCAAAACCTCACAGTGCAGTCCTGTCAAATTTTCCCTCCAATTTTTATTGCTGAGCATGATGCCATATGATATGGAATGTCCCTTTGATCAGCTGGGGTCAGCTGTCCTGGCTGCATCAACTCCCAGCTTCTCATGCACCACCAGATTACTCACTGGTGAGTGGTGTGATGGGCAGAAAGGCTTTGACTCTGCAAGCCCTGCAATAACTAAAACATCCCTTTGTTATCAACACTGTTTTCATCAAAAAGCCAAAGCAGCTCCAGAAAAGCTACTATGAAAAAAATTAATTCTATCTCAGCCAACTACACTGGAACTAGGATCTGCCTCAAAGGTAAAAGGATAACCAAATGAAATGTGATAGTGGTAGGGTTAAACATTTTCTGGCACAATATGAGGTGTCAACAGATCACCTTTATTTCTTTATCATGACCTTGAACCACAAAGGACTAAGGTGACCAGACTTTTTTAGTTGCTTTCTATTTTGTTAGTTTATCTTCTGAGGTGTTTTTGTTGGTGTACCTTTAGTTAATATTATATATATATCAGTATTTAACAAATGTCCAAGACTGACCAGAATAGGCCACAGTTTCATAACTAGTATGATCATAGTTTGTTTAAGTGTCTGAAATGCTAAATGGCTATCAAAGGCAAGTTCAGTGCCTAATTTGTCCACTTTTTGATCACTCAGTTCTGCACTTCAGAGTTCCACCACAAGTAAAAAAATCCTTCAGTAAATGGAAGATGTTTGGTGAATGAATTGGAGACCACATCAGGGTTGAAACTTCAAATAAATAAATGTCATTACAGATTTAATTGGGTCCGTGTGTTCAGTATCAACAATTTCTAAGTAGTGTTTGTTACTGATCAAGAGGAACAGACAGCAGGAAATAGTGGCATGCTGAATTAAACTTGAACACAATAATCAAGACAAGGCATGGGTGTAAATTCTGTTCCTTTGATGTATCACTCTCCAGTGTTATTAACTAACAACAATTTGTTCACTCTGTCTCTTTGAGACAACTGATGGGGTTGGATGACATATATTTTCTATGCTATTGGTAAGAAGGACAAGTAAAGATTTTAAACAGTAATTTCATGGAAAGGAATCTCTCAAATAAATTTGCAGTGTCACTGAAGGGACGAAATCCTACTTGCTTAAACAGTGTCTTGATTAGTGCTGCTGATTAAACAGTGTCTTTTACTGTGTCCAAAGAAAGAAATAAATACTAATATTTCATAGTAAAAATGTTTTCATTGTAGGAAAAATTAATGTCTGTGATGTTAAACTTAACCTGTGCCTTACCAAGGGAGCCTTGATTACTTGGAGACACAAAAATATGTCCTTTTCTCATTATGTTCACTGATGGGGATAGATGAATGGTTACAGGAAGGTGGCAAAGATACCTCCAGCCAAACAAATTAATTGTTCATCTATAGCTATTAATTTCTAACATATATTGCTAATTGTGTAAGGTAGTGTTAGTTTCTTTCCTGCCTTATCAAAGGGCGAGGCTGCAGTGCAACTGGTTTAGAGATGATTTTGAAATTTTCAGCTGTTAATCAAAGCAGTAGACTGATCAAAGCTCTTACAATTTATAATATTTTGAAAACTCTTTCATACTCATTTTTATAACTCAATGAATCTCCTAGTAGCATAAAAAATCTGCTTTTTTGTGAATCTATGATGTCTCAATAACATGAGCTGCCTGTTTCAGAGTATCATTGATGTTCATAGGCATAAGTTTTAACCACTGATACTAAAGCAAAATTTTAAAGATGAGATGATGATCACAAGATGGTCTTCCACCTGGTAGCTCTTGGCTGGTTCTGGTCTGTTGGGTGCTCCTATCCATTTCACACCTTTCTTTTGGAGTGAACAGGAGCAGCTGTTTGAAGAGAAGACCTTCTTGGAAAACTGAGTAGCCCTTGTGTGCCTGTGGCTGTCTACACATTTGCAGACCAGTGCTTAGCTCTATGTATAAGTCTATGTCTATTCATGCATCAAGGCCAATGTTCCAAGTGCAAAAGCAGAGCTAGGGTTCTTTCTCAGACTGTCACATTTCTTTAGGATATTTGTCACATTTCTTTCCACATCAAATTAGGAAATACAGATCTAAGTAATCTTCTCAATCAATCTGTAGTTTTATTTTGCATTCTGACTTATTCAAAGTCCCAGGTGATGGCAGCAACTGGCTGGGGAATCTACAGTATATACACATTGGTGTTGCTCAGAGGACTACCCAGGGTTCTTGCTCTGCCCCATAAATGGCTCTGGTTACTCTACTATCAGAGAAAAGGACTTTGCAAAGAACAAAGATAAACCCATGAAGTGTTCAGCTAGAGCTGAACTTACTGTAGAATCATAGATTATGCTGAGTTGTAATGGACTCATGAGGATCATAGAGTTCAACTCCTGCCCTGCACAAGACAGCCCCAAGAATCTCACCACACATGAAAGCAGTGTCCAAATGCTTCTTGAAGTCTGTCAGGCTGGTGCTGCGACCACTTCCCTTGGGAGCCTGTTCCAGTGCCCAGCCACCCTCTGGATGAAAACCATTTTTCTAGTATCCAACCTAAACTTCCCCTGACTCAGCTTCAGGCATTTCCTTGAGTTCTGTCACTGGGCATGAGATTGAAGAGATCAATACCTGCCTCTTGATTGCACCAGCTCAGGAAAGCACTTGGGTTAAAATTTGAAATAACAATTAATTATTAATAATTAATTAATTAATTATTCTACTCTGTTCATTGCAATGTATTCCTGTATGTCCTGCAAACTCAGTTCAGTATTTCCTAGTGTAGTTTTAAAAGGGACTCTTATACAGAATGCATCATTATGGGGCACTTTATCTGAATTCAGCAGTCTGAAGCATAAGTAAAAAAGTGAAAATTTTCACCAAAAACCACAAAAATTCCTGAGATGGTAGTAGCATTTCAGATTCAGAACCAAAATCAAATATCATAGGGTCATCTATGGAATCCTCTAGTCCTCTAACAGTACTCCAAAAGCCAGGTTTTCAGAGCCAAATATCTTAGGGGGCCCTAACTTTATGGGAAAAGAAATTGAGTGTGTAAACAATTGCACAATATATATGTGTCTGTGTCTACCTGCTAAAGGTTATCTTTCTATCAGGTGAACTGTCCCTGCTATCCATGGCTGTGGATACAAAATTTAGACCTCCCTTCATGTGATACCATTCAAATATAAACTATCTGGCTACTGGGAAGAAACACAGTGATTTAGAAAGAGTCACAGCAATAAGAAGTGAGCAATTGTCCAAGAACCCCCTTTGCAAGACAAAACAATGCCAAGACTGTTCCGGTAATATTGGACCAGAATTCAAACTATTCCAATAGTGAGGACTATGTTTCCAACAGCAGCAGGTGATTCTGGTGGTAGAATCAAGAAAGTATTTGAGAGACCAAAGAGTATCTCAGTTGTAAGGCTAAGATTACCCACTGATTGTGAAACTTTGAGTGCTGTGACTATAGAGGACCTTAAATCTCAGCCTGAGGTGTTACAGAGAGCTTTCAAGTGTTGACAAGTTTATCTGAATCTTCAGAGAACATTATTCAGAAAATCAAACTTATAATCCCATCAGAGAAACCTTTTGAAAACTTTTTAATACTTATACTTGTTGAAGTAGAAAGCCATGGGCAGATCCAAAGACCAAAAGCAATAACTGGGAGCCAGTGCTCATTAATGACTTCAAAGGACTTTGAATCAAACTCATTGTGACAGGAGGCTTTCTCCTGATATTTTAATACTTCTTTACTCAGCTTTATCCAAAGCAGACAGTGAACTGAAAGGTGAAAGTAAAGCAAATGTTTTTCTGATCTTGAAGGGAATCTGAAGAAGAGTGTAATTGACAAAGAGAATTAGTTCTGACATGAGTAGACAAGTGTGAGAAAAGAGAAGATGTGAAGGGAGCTGATGCATGATCAGTGGAAAGTGAAGGATAATTAAAGTAAAGTGCCTCTGCTGCAGATCAAGTTCCCAAGGCAGTGAGAACTCCAGATCTGTTCCTTTCTGTGTCTGGAAGTAATTCTGAAGCGTGCATGCGTGGTGCTGTATGTTGTGCAAGTCCAAATGTGCCTGGGGAATGGTTTAGTGTGATTTTCTCCATAGAAAAAAAACAAAACCCTCAAAAAGTGTAAAATCAACACTATCTATTTTAATAATTTTTTTAAACCAATCTGTCAGAGGTGGAAAATGAACTATTTATATGTAATATATGCAGTGTTCAGACAACTGTGTAGTAGTAAGGTCATTTATAGATGCATTACATGACAGTGATGCTGCCAGTTATTCAGTTACTTATGAAGGTACTAAGAAAGTAATTCATTGTTGAAAATCCTTGGAGTGAAATAGAACACATATAGATAATTATAATGGCATTTTTCAGCAGAAACATTACGTATCTTTTCCACAATTCACAAAACTTTTTAAAAACCACATAATGTGTTTCCTTTGCTTTCTAGCTATTCAGCACAAATGTGCTTGTCTATTCCATTCTAGCTAGCTACCTCCTTGGAAACCTACTGTGGAAAGCTAAAAAAGGATGTAATCGATCTCCCCACATTCTGAATCCCCGGCCCTTGCTGAGAAAGACACTGTTGAAATATTTAAGAAGTGTTTTGAACCTGGTTCTCTTTTGGAGTTGCAGTAGCCTTTGAGACTTAATTACTGTAAGGACTATCTATCTTTTCCATTTTCAAGTGTATGCTTACCAACCGCAGTCATGGTTGCTTGACAGGAAAGGACTATTGCCACGTATCATTATGAAATTAAGGTCCATTTTCAGGGCGCCATTACAGCGGCACAAAAGCACGAGGGTGCACTGGAAGATGGTGTTTGCTTCAGACTGTCTGCAACATCTCTCTTTCCTTCTTTGTCCCATTTCTGACACTACCTGTCTACATCAGATTGTTCTCTGCTGTTTCTGAGGCGGGAGAAAGGGAGACAGAAGCCTGTGCAGTGCCCACGACAGGTTCTGGAAAATCAGAAATTGAAAAGGTTAAGTCAACTAATTGCCCACATCAACTGGTTGTGTTGGATTATAAATGGGAAGTTTGTTCCCAACACATGTTTTGTCACAAGGGAACAGGAAGTGGGCTGAGCCCCATGCAAGGGCAAGCTGTCAGGTGCAAGCATTACAGACTATGACCAAACAGGAGAATCAGTCTGACAGGCTGAGAAGTAGCCCCAGTGTTTTTCTTTGCTGAAGGCAAAGTGCATGCTGACAGACATGGTAACTAGTGGATGCATCAATGAGAAACCACAGAGTGAAAGTAATATGCATGTAATCACAGTGAGATCTAGATTTATTGACCCTTCACCTGATTCACAGGATGGGCCTAATAAAAAAAAGCTACTGAAAGCTACATATGCAAAGGGAAACAGCCAGGACTCTTTTCCTGCTTCTTTTCATACATTTTTAACACTGTTGGTTATTTTTTTAAGCAAAAAAGGAAGGTGGAGGTCAGAGCCAAAGTGTAACCTCCCCCACAATCCAATCTGGTACCTGAATGTTAAATCTTGCCCAGTTAAAGTCACTTTAACCAATTTTCTCCAACTCACCTGTAAGTAACACATATAACATAAATCCATGCCTGAGGGCTGGAGGAACCTGGGCTCCAAACCTGCCAAAAGTAAATCACTTAAGTGTTTTGTCTTTCTACTTGTGAAACTGTGATGATAATAGTGTCTCAGTGGGAAAAAATGACTACAGGACTCAGTTTTTGCCTCTGTAGATTCTATAAACTTATTCAGCTTCCGTTCCTCTGCAGTCTCATCAGCTTCATCTGGAGATGCAATCTTCACCACTTCGACCCCCCTCCTCATGCCTCCTCCTTAGCTCTGCTGTGCTTCTCTCCCAGACCCTTTGCCTGGCCAGGATTTCTCATGTTAGCAGTGGGTGGGTTTTTTTGGGTTTTTTCCCTCCTTTCTTCCCTTATACTCTTCATATTTCATTTTACATCCTGACTTCCTTCAAGTACCTTTGGGAACCCCCAAGCTTGTCACTCATGGAAAATAGATTGCACTGAGAATAAAGCACAGGCTGGGATAGGGCAGCAAAGGAAAGACATCTGATGAGGAAAGTGCTGGCCCAGAGTCTTGTAGAAACCACAGAGCAGCATTAACATTTCCAGGCAGCTGGCTCAGCAGTGACGTAGTCTCCTACTGGTTAAGCAGTAGTCACTCTCAGTGCTCTCAGAGCGCTGTGCTCCACAGGAATGAAGGCAGTAACAGGATAGCAGTGCTATGAAAAACATGTGCTTGCTTCGCTTGTGGTCAGCCCAGGATGCACAAAGCATGGCTCAAAAATTTCCTTTGCAGCACCTTCTGGCCCATCTGAAGAAAAACTGCAGCCAGCAGAAGTTCAGAAGAGAATAAAGATCCTGGGGTCTCTCCAGAAACAAGGAACATAATTGTAGCTGTTGATCCTGTGTCACCATCAGCATCCTCATGGTGGTCAATGTTCAAAGGTAATTATGATACATGATTAACATGATAACCCTTTAAACAAGCCACACTGCCATGAACACGAGCTGAAGGTATCTTTACATGCTAACAGATGCAACCTGCATCCACTTGTGGTTTATAGGCACAGACAAATAGTGTAGACAACTTGGATCTGATTTTTCTCACTTGATCTGCTGAATTAGCAGTATTATCCTGCTGTAAGGAAAGACCTGTAGTGTCTTGACAGGTTTAATTGAGGACAGTATATTTAAAGGCAGCAGGTCAGCCCATGCTTTGGGCTCTGTGCCTGCACAGGGCACAGATGGGGATGCAAAACACTCCTTCCCTGCACACTGGCCTTTCCATGTGCATTGTCCCTGACCTTGTGTCCAGGCATACAATGAAAAATGGGCAAAGGGAGCTTACCAGCATCCTGCCTCTCTCAGTTCAAAGGCCATCAGGACTGGACACAGTCATGAATGTTAGTTTGGAACAGACACTCCCTGTCTTACTTCACAAAACATGCATTCTACCAGGAAATGATAACGGAGTCTGCAACTCATTTACCCTCTTACTGCCAGCAAGTAAAGTCACTGACCCTTTCTACAGGAAAGAGCATGGAGGGCAAAAATCTTCTGCTGAAGAGTCACATAGAAAAGAGCAGAGAGTGTTTGGGGAGGTCTGTACTGCTGTGAGCTACTGGATGAGGACGGTGATGGATTTCATGTTAGGTTGAAGCACATACAGAAGCATGACTGGTATCTTATACTACTTAAAGGCACTGCCTAAATATTGTAGTGTTAAAAAAACCAAAAAAAACCAAAAGAAAAACAGTGGTTCCATCTCATGGAAATCTTCTGTTGCAGAATATTTTGTGCTACTTACCATATTTCTAAAAGTTTTGCTCTTCTGGTGCAGTATGGAAGTGACAAAGTACCTTCTGTGCTGCCTCATAATCCTACCAGGAAGTTTCAAATGGAGCATCTGTTTAAAGCAGCATCAATACAGGATGAGGACTAACACTCTAGAAGGGAAGAGGTTAAGTGTGTTTGAACTTATTTGTTTCATGTTTCTTTTCCTTGTTTGAGCTTATTCTACAAGCTCTCTTTATTTGCAGCCAACCATAAAACTCTCCAGGTGATCCAAAAGCTTTGAAAGTAGGATTTTCAGAGATCGAGTTTAATTGCTTATAAAACCTCCATGAGCACGTTGAGAGCTCAGGGAGGATTCCTGCAGGCTCACCATCAAAAACCTGTTTGATTTGTGTTTGACAACTTTCCTGGTAATATCACATGCTCACTTTAATTACTTAATTAGAGGACCAAACAAGAACTTACAAGAGAAGTGAATACATATTATTTTCGTGCTGTTTAAATATAAGTCATTGATAGTGGCAAAAGAGACAGAACAAAATGTGAGCACAGGCATGCAATTAGCTATCTTATGGAAAACTATCTCTGATGTTTCACAGCTTCTATTTTCATAACATTTGTTTCACTTTTCTGACTTTGAGGACAGACTATTTTCACGCAGCTGTCAGCATCCGCAAAAAGTTTTCTTCAAAGACCTAATGACTATTATGAAAATGTTTTTTATATTTTTGGTTCAATTTTCTTCCTTTTTCTTATAAGAAGTAAACAAACTTACAAAAGTTTATGAACCTCACCATACAATACTACAGGAAGATACAAGTTCAGGATTTAAAGGAATGCTGAGGCAAGCCCTTCAGGCCATTTTTCTGACCCAGATTTCTCAAAACTTGTGGTCAGAGATGCCAGGAATTGTCTGTCAGTTGCAAAGGCTGATAAAAAAATTGCCATGAAAATTCTTTACTTCTGGTGTAGAGAAAAATACAGGCATAAGATGTGCCCATCATCTTTGAAGTGAATAGGTTTAAAATTGGAAAAAATCATTATGTGGAAGCAGTGTAAGATATGGAGATCAAATTTTGTCTGCTGCACCCCTACAGTAAATCCTGCCCTATGAGACAGGTAAAAGCCAGAATGTTCTGTCTAATGTTCTCTCAACTTTATTACAAGTTTGTGCAAGTTAAAACTACTTTAAATTACCTTTGGAGCTCAAACTGTCTTGAGGATTGTTTCTCAAATTCCGATAGTGAATACAGCTCAAAACCTCATAGTGGGTGAGTACAATACAAAATCTCATCATGCCCAAGTCTGAGGTCTGCTTGAGAAAGCCATCTACAACAAACCATTTTCATTTGGAAACTTGACTAGATACACTGGTTTTTCGTTGGTTTTTTTTTGTTTATTTTTAAAAAATTATTTATTTATTTTATTCAGCAAATATTAATGCCAGTTTTAATAATCTGTAAAGCTGTGACATAGTATTGTATTGAACTTGTCATAACACTAAGATTTTTGTCCAGATACAACCCTGAGTTACTGGAGTTTCTCATGTCGTTTGAATTTTGTGCAGTGTCCAGGCAAAACTGGGTATTGCTGGCATAAAACAACAGGAAAAAGAATAAAAGAGGTACTTTAGAATCTTTTGTGCAGTTTTTTTTCCTGTTTAGGGGTTTTACCCACAGTCACCCTTTGATGGGGACACAGAACTCTGTTCCCAGTCTCACACAGTTGTTTCTCACTTCTTGCTCTGCAACTTGCATCTTATATGTATGGTTTATCTGTAGGGATCTCTCCAGACAAGTACCTCATAAGTAGGAAGGAGGGATATCTGGTTTATCTACTGCTCCTTTGAGCCCTGGCATTCTTATGAGAGAGATCTAAGAATATTCATACAGTCATTTGCTGTGCCTGCCATGTCTGGAAGATGTAACCTTCAGATGAGGGTCAGATTAACAGATTAACAGTTTAGGGTTTGATGAGTATATTTGTCCTTCCTTACAGTGCTTTGCTGACCTGCACTACCTAGTCAAGGAGGCTTTCTCTGAGAGACTGCTTCAAATGCTGAGAGAGTTGGCGTTTGGCCTGAAGGAGATTCCAAGGACACCTTATTGTGGCTTTTCAGTACCTATAGGGGGTTTATGAGAAATATGGGGACAGATATTTTAGCAGGGTCTGTTGCCATAGTTTAAAAATGAAAGGGGAAACATTTAGATTACATGCAAGAAAGAAGTTTTTTATTATAAGGGTGGTAAAACACTGGGACAGATTGCCCCTAGAGGTGATAGATGTCCCATCCCTGGCAACAATCAATCTATTTGAAATTGTCCCTAATCATTGCAGAGGGTTTGGACTGCATGGCCATTAAGGGTCCCCTCCAACCCAAACTATTCAGTGATTCATGATAAATGCACAAGACCTAGGAATTGTTGGTGCTCATTCAACTTGCATGATTGGTGTGTGGTTTGTTAGTTTAGTTAGATTAATTTGTGGTTGAATCCTGAATGATACAACTGGAAAATGCCTAATGCACTTTAATATTAGAGTAAATAACAATGTGAGAGTATGAAGAGGAGTGGTTTCAAATAGTGCTTTTACTTAGGGAGACACAACAGATGGCTACAAAGACTGAAAAGAAGGGCTCAAAGCCCTACTCAGGACGCTGCTAAAGCTGCAACACAAGAGAAACTTTTAAAAGCCAGGGCAGGAGGTTGTGATAAAATAATATAGAGGAACAGAGACAGAAATAAGGGGATTTTAACTCCCATTTCTGTTAGAAAAATGTACTTGACAAAAGTGTTGCCCCCAAACTGAAAATGGCAGTCCCACTATTTTTTCCAACAATCCCATCAATTTTCATTGTCAGCATAAACCATCAAACACTGCTCGCAGTAAGGGAGAAACCTTGATTAGAAAAGTGGGGAAGACTTACCAAATGTCAGCACACTCATTTCAAGTGTTTGGAAACCTGACAGAGGCCCCTGTCCAACTTTCCAAGATCCCAGTGGAAATTCTCCTTCCCAACTGATTTTATTGGGATCCAGACTGACTGTAGAGAAAAACTGGTGCAACCAAGATGGAAAGTTAGGGTTACATCAAAATTCCTGTAATCTGCAGCTTTTTTGGAAAGCTTGGTTAAAGTTTGTACCCTTCCATTGACATACATGCTGAACACCAGCCAGACAGGACACTCAGACTTACCAACTTTCTAAATATTTCTTGAAACCTCTGGAATGTTTTGTGGAAGATCCAGGAACTGGAAAAATATAATCGTGGAGCTTCTTGAGAAAAAAAATAAAATACTGATAGTTATTTGAAAGAGCCTAAATTTGGAGCGACTGAGGATACTGAAAAGTTGCTGAATGGGCAGAACTGCCGAGTGAGGCTCCAGGCAGAAGGACTTGTGCTGGAAATAGGAGCCACACAACCGAGATGGAAGCTGCCAGGCTCAGCTAGCCCTGCCTGGGTTCACCAGTGTGGTAGAGCCATCCACAGTGCCATCTAGTGGGTCTGGCACGGCTTTTAACCATTTTTTTGGCTTCTGGAGCAGCTCTGAAGTCGGCTAACTGAACACGGCTCTGGTGGCTCTATAGATGAAATAGCTGGTACATTGATTTTCTCATTGGCACTGTGAAGCATTGCTTCAGAAATAAATATAAGGCAACACACAAGATGTCAGGAGGATCAGAACTTACTGAGAACTGCATGGGACTGAGAAACTGCTGGAGAAAAACTCCTTGAAACTGTAGGAAATGGCCTTAATAGGGCATGTGAGGGTTTTTTTTAACCTCCAAAATGTAGAAAAAAAAGAGGCAAAAGCATTTTTATCACTCACTCCCCCCCCAGCACGTGGTGGATAGAAGAAAAAATTTTTTTCTCTCCCTTGCCTTTTGTTCCCTGACACTGATGTGGGACAGCTGGGGATGAGGACATTTCTCTCATGCCTGTCTGCTCTCTCTTGTTCTTGTAACCAGAGTTAGACTGATCATCATGATGGATCCAGGAAACAATTCTTCCACAGATCTGACTAGAAAGGACCTTTGCATTTTTGAAAGTACAAAATTTCTGTTGTGGGAAGATGCCAAGAATATTTTCTACAGCTCTTTTTGTAGTAAAGGTCTGGGAATTATTATAAGATGTTGCAAAATACTCTGAGGGTATTGCAGTGTGGGAAAGAGTAGAGTTCTTTGATCCAGCAATATGTTACCTGGTTGTGGACAGGGAATGGACTCGATGATTCATGTTATCTCTTCTAGTCCTTTTTTCCTCCCAGGGAGTGTGTCTGCTCTTCTTTTTCTTCCAAGGAAAGAAGAGTGAAAGATTTCATCCCCTGGGTCAGCTGCAGACTGCTTTCTCACTTTGTTTAGCAGCGTGAATAACTGCTGTCCACGACATAATTTGAGCATGTGAACTCACAGGGGGATGCAAAGCCTGGCCTAGCTTGCTGTGCAGAATTTGCCTAGAGATGGCTTTCAAACCATCATGAATGTCTTGTTTGTGCTAAATAGGGGTCTGCCTCTTGAGACTAGTGGGATTCAAATGTTCATGTTTCCCACAATAAAAGTTGCCTGACACATCAGATCATAGTTTTCTTAGTGTATGTGCAGAGCATCCTGTATGCAGATGGAGCAAGAAACAATGGCACATCAAAGATACTTGAGGGAGACAAATGGTGAAAGAAGCAAGTGAAAACTTCAACCTAGTGAAGGAAATCCTTTTTTTTTAGCTTTAATATGGCCTCAGCTTTACCTTTCCAGTATCATTGCCTGCATTGGCCATTTCTTTCTTAAGTATTTAAAGGAACCAGACACAAATGGTCATTGTGTAAACTTGTGCATAGATGTTTCCGTTTATTTTCTTCCTTAGCAAGCATACATTTTGTTCTTAATATAGCTGCAAGTAGAGGAACCTATTTTCTCCAAAAAAAGAATACAGACTTACCAAACTCAAAGTATCTAGTGTGACTTGATTCCTATTCTTCTGGTTTTAGATTCTAATTTTGTTAAAGTGACATTGTGAATACAATTAATTTGAATTATTTTATGAGGAACGTTGAAACAAGGACATAAATTCAAGAGAATGAAAAGAATGACAGCTCAAACACTTTGTCTTCTCATGGCAAAGGTTCCCTACATACCAGTAGCGATTGTCTCTAACTCCTAAAAGAAGACTAAATTACTCCAGTAAGGTCTTCAATTGCAAATAGTTAAGAAGACATTGCAAATGTCTCCTTATAGCAAATCTGAAGTCCAGTGACAGCTGTGGAAAGAACAAATCCAAGTTGCAAGAGGAGGTTAATAGGATATAGGACTAAATATACATAATTCTGCTAGTCATTATGTAAGCCAAAGTTAAATAACACTTTCTGGTAAAATATGAACACCAATTAACTAATTAGCACTTTGTGCTCTGATGCAGGAAAAAAATTCAGCATAATTCTGAGCATGTGCCTGGTCCCTTTGAAGCAAATGGAAGAGCTAATTGGGGTCAGAGGCTCAAAATGGGGATTACCCATTTATTCACTTCATTACCTCCTACACACAGAAGCTCATGGCTCTCTGCCAGGTGATGTGCACTCACCAGTGGAGTGTTTTCAGTCCCTTTCATTCTTTTGGGATCTTCCTCTCCTGTCCCTTAACATGCATATCTTCACTTCTCTGTCTCACAACCCCCTTTCCTAAACCAGAACTGTCCTCATCTCCTCTCACTTCTTCACTGAATCATCATAGGAGTATCACCACACAAGCAAACACTATCCATCCAGTGGCCTGGAGAGCCAATTGCTCAGTGACTCTTACACCTGTCTCCACACAGGAAATTACTGATAATCAGTGTATTGGGTCTGGTTGAAGTTCATTTTCCCACAGCAGCCCTCAAAATGCTGTGCTGTGCATTGGTAGCTGGAGAGGTGTTGATAACCCACCAGTTTTTTGGTTACTGCTGAGCAGTGCTGGCACAGCATCAGCACCTTCTCGTATACTCCTCCCCCCAGCATCAAGGGTCTGGGAGGGAGCAAGATCCTGGGAGGGGACACAGCTAAAATAACTGACCCAAATTAACCAAAGGGATATTCCACACCATATGACATCAGCTCAGATATAAAAGCTACAATATTTGCCTTCTATATGCAACTTCTATGTGCACTGAAGCCCTGCTTCCTGGGGGCTCCTGACTGTATATTGCTCACTGATGGAAGTAGAGATTATTTTTTTTTTCCCCTTTGCTTACGCAGACTTAAACTTTTGCTTTTTTCTTGCTTTAGTAAATTGCCTTATCTCAGCCTACTATTTGTTTTCCATCTTATTTTTCTTTCCCCTGTCACACTGGGAAGGGGAGTGGTAGAGCAGCTTGGTGGGTGCCTGGTATCCAGCCAAGGGCAACCCACTGCAGTTTCCACCCCTCACCTATGTGAATCATATAGTTATCATCATTATCATTAAAATCCACATTCATCACATGACCTTCATTTGGAACAACTAAACCAGCCAAACCAAACCAAACAAAATTTCCCCACAGGAAAACCAAAATATTATTATCACAATACAGCACAAAAATGGACAATTTACTAAAAATCAACTCCTTGTCTCTTTACCACAACTACAACAAAAATTCCCCATGATCATTCTAATCTCTAATATTGCTTTGTACTTTTTTTGCCTTTTATGTCTCTCAGTTACTATCCTCATCTCAAAATCCTCGTGGTTCCCCAGCATTTTCACCAAAAAGCCCACAGTGGCTGTATGATGGCTGGGTGCCAAAGCCCCTCTCACTCCCATCCACAGCTGCACAGGGGAGACAAAATATAACAACAGGGTCATGAGTTGAGATAAGGACTGGGACAGATTGCTCACCAAATATCTTCATGGTAAAAACAAACTAGAATTAGAGATATTAATCAAATTTATTACTAACAAGATCGGAGTACAATGATGAGAAATAAAATAAGACCTTAGAAACACCTTCTCCCCACCCCTCCCTCCTTCCCAGCTCTACCTTCTCCCCTAGCTGTGCAGGGAGACAGAGAATGGGTGATGGGTGCTATGGTTGGTTCATCACAGGTTGTTTCCCTCACTGTTCAGGGAGAGGAGTCCTTCCCCTGCTCCACCGTGGGGTCCCTCCCATAGGAGACAGCTCTCCATGAACCTTTCCAGTGTGAATCCATCCCATGAACCACAGTGCTCCCCAAACTGCTGCAGTGTGGGTCGCTCTTCCACAGGCTGCAGTCCTTCAAGGACAAGCTGTTCCCATGGGTCTTCCCTTCTCCACGGGCCTCCCATGGGGTCACAGCCCCCTCTCAGGCACCCACCTGCTCCAGTGTGGGGCTCCCCCATGGGCTGGGGATGGATCTGTGCATCCCCATGGATCTCCATGGGCTGTGGGTGGATATCTGCATCCCCATGGCTCTCCATGGGCTGCAGGGGGTGGATCTCTGCATCCCCCATGGATCCACATGGGCTGCAGGGGGTGGATCTCTGCATCCCCCATGGATCCACATGGGCTGGGGGTGGCTCTCCATGGGCTGCAGGGGCACAGCTGCCTCTCCCTGGTCTGCACCATGGGCTGCAGGGGAATCCCATCTCTTACACCTGGGGCACCTCTTGCCCCACGTTCTGCACTGACCTGGAGGTCTGCAGAATTACTCCTCCCACATGTTTCCACTCCTCTCTTCCCTGGCCACAACTACAACTGTGCAATAACTTTTTTTTTCTTTCTTCTTAAATCTGTTATCACAGAGGTGTTACCACCATTTCCAACTGGCCTAGCCTTGACTGGTGGCAGGTCTATCTTTGGAACTGCCCGGGACTGGCTCTGCTGGACATGGAGGAAGCTTCCAGCAGCTTCTCAATAAAGCCACCCCTGTAGCCAAAGCTACAAAAGCTACAAGTTTTGCTACCAAAGCTTGGCCAGGCAAACCCAATAAAATTAGCTGTTAAATTCTTGTATTAACATGTTCCCATGGGCATAAAGGCTCAGTACAGACAGAGGTAGACCTGCTTCCCTGGCTACCACCAGCAAACTGTAGTGATTCCAGCTAAAGCAGGATTCCTAACCTTAATTAATTTGGCCATCATTGTGTGCAGAACTGGTCTGAAACCATTCCAACACCACTAGAAGTGCATACAGCAAAGTCTGGGAACCACTGTCTAGAAAGACCCATATATTTACTGGAGAAAACCATGATCCCTGAATGTCACATGCCTTCCCTCATGAGCCATCAGACACATCTTTCATCTAGGCAGGCACAGAATCAATACTTATTCCAGTAACAAATATCTGACTAATAGGATAGAAATCTCTTGTGTGAGTCATTCACAATCTTTGCTTCTGTAGCTTGATGGTTCAAAAACCTACAAAATACCCACCAGAAAAAAAAAAAGTTAATATTTGTACTGTGTGCAGGAAATATTTGGTGAATGTACATGTCTGAAAACTTTCAAGTCTTTTTTCTACAACACAGGCCTTTTGTATTTCATTGTTTTCAGTCTCAAGCACACTCTTCTGCTTTAGAGCTATACTTGTATTGTACATTTATATCTTTATTTAACTTCTTGTTTTCATTTGTCTTTTTTTCCATGTAATTTTCTTCTTTTTGCATTTGGCTGTGCACAGCTTTTACTGAAAGAACATTTTGTACCCACTCTCTGGTCAGGTTACTTTCATCAGCATGGGCACTGAAGGGGCTGGGACAGGCAGCACCAGCTCATGGAATTTGTGGATCTCCTCACATTGCTTTTTGAAAATTTGGATGGGGATACTTTTAGACCAAAAAGCAGGAAATCATATCCAATTCCTTCGTATATGAGTCATCTGGACAACTCTTACTTACTTTTCTGGAAATGTATTTGGAAGATAATATTTTATCTTATTGCTAGCAGAAAATAGCGAATAATTAATTTATCTTTTTTTTTTTCCTGTTTCCTGATCTCCATGCTACATGCTGAGTTATTTCTTTTTCAGACAGGTGCCCAGTTCTTTTTCCCTTCTTATCAGCAAAGGAATCCCAACCAAACAAGGACCAATTAATGGCTGATCTCTGTCACCATACCCCTCAAGTGGATGGACAGCAGGATGGGGACTGAGACAGTAAAGTTACTTCCACTGTAAGTAAAATTCAGGTTTATGACAACCTGAGGAAGCTGGATGTACATAAGTCTGTAGGACTTGATTAAATGCATCCCAGAATCCTGATGGAATTGTCTGATATATTGCCAAGCTCCTGTCTATGATATTTGAAAAGTCATGGCAATCAGGCGACCAGAAAAAGGAAAATATTGGGCCCATCTTTAAACCCATCTTTTTACCTATCTTTATAAAGGGTAAAAAGAAAGATCCTGGGAACTACTGACTTGCCTCTGTGCCTGGTAAGGTCATGTAACAGAATCTCCTAGAAGCTATGCTTAGGCACATGGAGGACAAGAAGGTGATTTGGGACAGCCAGCACAGCTTCACCAAAGACAAGTCCTGCCTGACCAGCCCAGTGGCCTTCTATGATGGAGTGACTGCATCAGTGGACAAGGGAAGGGCTGCAGATGTACAGATTTATCTGGACTTGTGTAAAGCCTTTGACATGGGTCCCCACCACATCCTTCTCTCTAAACTGGAGACAGAAGCATTTGATGGTGAGACTGTTGGGTGGATGAGGAATTGGTTGGACAGTCACATCCAGAGGCTGTGGCCAATGGCTCTGAATCCGGGTGGACATCGGTGACAAGTGGAGTCAGGTGTCTGTACTGGGAGCAGGGTCACTTGATATCTTCATTAATGACAGAAACAAAGGCATTGAGTGCACCCTCAGCACATCTGCAGATGACACCAAGCTGAATGCTGGGGTTGACACACCTGAAGGACAGGATGGCATCCAGAAGGACCTGGACAAGCTCGACAACTGGGCCTGTGGGAATCGCACGTGGTTCAACAAGACCAAGTGTCAGGTGCTGCACCTGGATCAGGGCAATTCCTGGTACCAATCCAGTCTGGGGCATGAACAGACCTAGGGCACATCTGCTGAGAAGGACAAGCACTGCTAATCCATGTGCTGCTGCTGGAGGAGAGGCTGGATGTGACCCAGCAATGTGGGCTTGCAGCCCTGAAAGCCAATTGTATCCTGGGCTGCATCCAAAGCATCGTGGGCAACAGGGCCAGGGGGGTGATCCTGCCCCTCTGCTCTGCTCTGGTGAGACCCCACCTGCACTGCTGCATCCAGCTCTGGGGTACCCAGCTCAGGAAGAACCTGTTGGAGCAGGTACAGAGGAGGGCCAACAAGTAAATTAGGGGGATGGAGCACTTCCTATGAGGAAAGGCAGAGAGGAGTGGATTTGTTCAGCCTGGAAAAGAAAAGCCTCCAGGATAACCTAATTGTGGCCTTCTAGTACCTGAAGAAAAAAAAGATGGAGAGAGAGAGACTTTTTACAAGGACATACAGTGATGGGACAAGGAGAAAATGGCTTCAAAATGCAAGAGAGCAGGTTTAGATTAGATGTTAGGGAGAAATTCTTTATTGTAAGATGGTGAGGCACTGGAACAGATTTCCCAGGGAAATTGTGTATGGCCCAATTCTGGAAGTATTCAAGGCCAGGTTGGATGGGGCCCTGAGTGACCTGGTCTAGTGGAAGCTGTTCCTGCCCACAGCAGGGGGGTTGAAAATTGATGATATTGAAGGTCCCTTCCAGCCCAGGTCTTTGCATGATTACATGATTGTACAAGGGATTCCCTCACTAGAAGGAAAGGTATGTTCATGCCCACACATATAAAAAAAGTACACTTAAAATCTCACACTCTCTCTTTCCTCTTTCCTCTCTCTCTTATTCAGACAAATAATACTTTGATGTTGGGAAGGCAGGAAGAGCAAGGTAATCAATGTTCAAAATTATTTTGTCTTAAAACATGCTTGATTGTTCTGGAAGATATCGCTTTCTGGACTGGAATTTTCCATTCTGCTCATCTCCTCTTGTACAAATACTGGTTCTTTTGGAGAAACATAGAATCATAGACTAGTTTGGGTTGGGAGGGACCTCTAAAATTCATCTCATTCACCCCACCACAATTAGTAGAGACACTTTCAGTCACTAGCTGTGGGATTTTTAGAAAACCTGTCTGGATGCAGAGCATCCAGTAAATAACAGCTGAGTTGGGCAACATATAGGAGGTATTTCAGTCTAAAATTTTGTATTGACAGAAGACACAGGAGCAGTATAACTGCACACCCTTAAGCTTACTTTTCAGATCATTCAGGCTTATGTAGTTCTGCCTAAACCAGACAGCATTCTATCAGTTCCCAGGTGTGTTAATGGTATATGCCAAGTTATCTGAGTACATGTGTTGAATGATCATCAGTCAAAGTGGTGGAAATATTCCTGGGAAAATATTTAGAATAGTGTAAAGATGTGTTCTCTTCCACAGATAAGATCATTTATCTATAAAAACATGCAAACAAACAAACAACAAACCTATCATAGAAATATTCTACCTATTTTATCTTTTGCATCTGGGTCCTTTCTTCATCAACAGGGTGCTCTTACCATGCTAAGCCTTTAAAATATGCTTGCTTTACTCTCTCTATTTTCAGAACTCAGATTTGTTTTCTTTGGTGATTTTTCTACCTTTTTTCCTTCCCCCAGAACTCTCTTTAATGATGTGTTGTCTATATTATTTGTCAGAGCTCACAATCAGTGTATAACAGCAGTTTTGCTTAAACTGACTTTTTCATGCCCTTATGTCACTTGTATGGCAGCCAAACGAAGAGGATAGAACCAATGCTGTGACCTGACTGCATTGTTTCTTGTCAGAGATGGCAGCCTCTTTGACATTGGAACACATGCTAAGAGGGTCCTGAGAGACCTTGTTTTTCTACAGGAAGCCAGTCCAGGCTCTTTGTCTGCCAGCCCCAGAATATGAAATCAAGGGAAGAATTTGATCTAGATACTGTTTGCCATGGATTGCTTCCCTCTGCCTGGGGGCTGGTAACATCAGCACTTCTAAAACAGGAGGGACAGGCCTGGGGAGACAGGAGACATATGAAGGAAAAACAGAAATTGCTTTATTTCATGCCTCATCTTTATTTAGCATCAACTCATATGTGGAAGTGCTTGGTACTTTAAATCATGTTAAAAATAATTGTTATGGTTATAAGAAATGTATTTTCTCATTGAATAAAACAAAAAGAAAGCAAATATCTGATCCTGTGTACAAGGGCAGGATTGACTTTTAATGAACTCTGTAGCTCTCTTGTTTGTTTTTATGCTTAGCCATGTAACTTTTGACCTTTTCCTGGCATGCCAACCATTTCAATGGTTTATAAACTATATCCATCAATAGAGGAGCTTTAAAATTTACTTTCCTGGATAGACTTTTCAAAGAGGGATGCCTGCACTGATACGAAGCATTCTCATATTTGTTCCTTATCATTAACAAATTTACTTAAATTGGATTTGATCTGTGGAGGGTGTTTTATTTTCAGAAAATAACCAGCCTTTCTGAGATATTTGGGATAATTTGTGGCCTCGTCTTCTAATACAAACAGACTGTCAAACAATGTAGTGAAGATATGTATGATTGAAAGCAGAAAGTTCAACATAGCATATTATCTATTCTTTATATTTTCCAGTAAATTGATTTTTCTGGTAGGTGTTTGATGAACACAATCCTTTCCTGATAAGTTTTTCCTGACAAGCTGTGGTTTTGAGCAAAAATTTTTCTGGAAAAATTAAAAGGGCATCACAGATTAGGCAAATTGAGTATTTATTCTACAGATCTCTCAAAACCTGGCCTAAATTCTGCCACTATCTTGTTCATTTTTAAGTGTCCTGTTCATCTGATGATGTTAGAGATAAAAGAAATGCAAGAATATCAGTAATGTAGCCATCATTTATCACTGAATAAAACCCAAGCTGTGTGTTCATCAATGAATTGTGACTTGCTTGCTGGGTAAGTGGAAATGTTTAACACAGTCAGGTGTCCAGATGCTGCTCTCTTTCTGAATTGCCTCATTGTTTGCTGATGGCTCACAAGTGGAATGATGGCATGAATGGGACCTGGGGAAGCACCTCTGCTTGAAGAGAATTGATACCAAGATGAGAAAGCAGTGCCAGATCACGTCCCCATGAAAGAGCATTTGTGGCAGGTATCTAAAGACTGCTGAAAGAAGGGACCTGAGGAAATAAGATTTGTAAACATCCGCCAGGTGAACAATGCCTTAGCTGAATTATGAATTCCATGGAAAAGACTGATAATCTCTAGGAAAATAAAGTTGATTTTTTTTAATGATTAAATCTAATCTCCATCTGTCTCCTTGCTTGAGTACTTATTTCCTATATTGAGAAAGTCAAAGGCATTAAGGTCATTTAGTGAAATATACACGAATAAGGAATAAATACACCCACTACAATTTAGATATTCTACACAGTGGCTGTTTGTCAACATGCTATTTTCTTCTCCTCAAAAGAAAACAATGAGAGAAAATGTTAAGGCAATTCACTCCCTCCTCTATTTTTTCCTTTTCTATTTTTTTAAATTGCCTTTCCTTATTGTAAATTTTTAAGATTTTAAGGTATAAATAAATTTGGCTATGGGGCTGCCAATTCAAACTAGTGTAGTATTTGCCACTTTTTGGAAGATTACTACAACGCATGCAATAAGTAATTGGATGAAAATTTTGAATGCAAAGATTCAAAGCATAGAGATCTATTATTACCTCATCTGTCTTATGTATGGACTTATTAATGATCCTTATGTACTTTATTTGCAACTGTATTGTTCATAAATTTATTGTCTTGTTATTTAAGTCACTCATGTAAGTACTGTATATTATTTATAACAATAAATTATATGATACGCAATATAATGAACAATAATACCCACTAAATTTTAATTATATTTATGTAATACATGATAATATTTTGTATAATGACAAGATTTGACTTAGATAAGTAAAACCTGTTTTGAATCACTCTTGCTTATTGTTTTTGGTTTGATAGAGAGCCCTTGGTAACTACTCTTTCAGTGTAGATTTCAGCTACTTATTTACCTATTCTATATTGACTTTGTTTTGTCTAGTGATGCGTAAAGTTATTCTGGTTGTGAGAGACTACTTACAGACCCTAAGTGCTGCTCATGAACATACACTCTAGACTGTATTTCCATTGTTTGTGTATGAGGATGTCATGGGAGGCACAATCACAAGCTTATTAAAGCCAGACATATAATATGTACCACTTCCTGCCGATAAGCCACTTCTGCTGTCAAAGAAAGAAACTTGTTGAGCTGACAAACTCTGCTGGCTAGCACTCTACCAGGTATCAGCGAGACCTGCCAAGATTTGTCTTGGCAGCCTCTCCCATCAGAGCTATGGAAGTTGGCGGGGTGCAGAAAAGCAGATGGTGTGCTTACTCTGGGGAATTATTTATGACATTTTTTATGATAAATCTATGCTGAATGTTTCTTATCATCTTAGGAATTACCATATTTGCATTCCTTCACCAGGTGAGACCCATGGCTGTGGAGGTATTAATTATTTTCTCTGATAAATTGTGAAAAGAGACTGAAGTTACATAAAACTGCAGAAAAGATCTTGCGATGCATTTCTGCAAGAAGGGAGTGCTGGAAAAAAACCCAAGGAACTACATAGTAATCATCATTGTTTTTATTTCTGGGCACAGGCATTTAGAAGATAAGAAGATTATGAATAGGCAGTACCAGGTCATAGTGAGCCATCCAGAAGCCTTGGCCAGATTTTCTGCAGATGAGCAGTGCCAAACCTAACAGGGAATGTCAATTAAACAGAGTGACTGAGATGCTCTGGAAGGGACTGGAACCTAAAATCCATGATTGTGTCTGCCCACAGATGAGGATTGCTGGCATGGGAAGCTACACTCAAACATTTCCCAATGTGCCAGGCTGGGGCACCTGAGGGACCACACTGCATCCCCCTTCCAACCTTACCTTTCAATGGAGGCAGGCATGGAGAGGCAGGCAAAAAAAGGTGGTGACATGATGTGCAGAGTGGCTGGGGAGACTCCAAGGTGGAAACCCTGTCCCATTTGCACTGAAAATGTACAGGGATATTTAGGAATAAATGGTATTTTATTTTCCTGGCACAGACTAGTAAATATTAACAATAAGGCTTCCATTTGCAATTCATTTACTGCACTCAAATATCAGTACTGACCCATCTTTGCCTTTTCACCAGCAAATCAAAACTGTCATGGTTTCATTCTTACTAATTATGAGTGTATTTTGGTTCCCTGCAGAAGGCAGTCTATTCAGAACAGTAGTTATCCCCACTTTTGAAGATTCTCACATATATGAAAATAAGATTGAATTCTGTTAAGAATTTCCTGTATCTCTTTCTCTTGGGCTATCCATTTGACCATTTCCTAGTTGACAGTTTCCTGTCTTCACACTGCATTTCAGCTCTCATTTCTTACACTCCACTGGGAATTGGGCAGGGAATAATTTATGGAGTTCACTCTTGATGCCTTCTACACTGGTCTATCTTCAAATTGTAGAACTCAGAGTTGGCAAGTTAAGGGTCATGCCAAAATGCTTTTAAAAATCCCAGGAAGCGTGTAGACAGCATTTAGATATGGACTTTGGCAATGCCTATGCCAGAGTAAGACACCTTGGGATTTCCCATATCAATAAATCTCTGTCTTCTGACTCATGACTGCCCTGCAGGTATCTAGTGCACACCTCATGGAGCTGCCTGACTTCACACATCTGGACATGCAGGGTCCCACATGCCCTAGAGGGATCTCTGCAGCTCAGATGGAGTGAAGGAAATGGCTTAATTGCAGATGACTGCAGTTTTGGAGCACCCATAGCAGTCTGATACAGTCACTGAGAATTCTGTGGGTCCAGCAGAGGACTTATCAAACAAGGCATCTACTTCCATTTGTTCTATAACTTGGGCTTGGTGGGTTTGAGGTTTTTCCCTTTTCCCACACTGCTTTATTTATTATCTGGAAAATTAATTAATTAATTTTTACTTTTCTGGATGTGTACAGTATTCTTAGTGCTGCTTCTCTAACCACACTGATCTGAAAAGATGCCAAGTGACTGTACCAATTACAGTTGCCACAAAAACGGAGTCCTACAGTGAAAAATAGTATTGCCAAGAGTCCACCACTGGAAACTAAGCTAAATAAGGAGTAGAATAATTGTAACCACAAAAAATAAAGCATCTTTTGAGGAGAGAACAAGATGGCATCACATTTTTTTCTGGTTGTCATGAAGTATTTTGTCAAAAGTTAATTTTGAACATATAAGAGCTATTTTTCCAAGTACAAAATAAAGGCATATTAAGTAATTAAAAAAAAAAAGAAAGAAATTGACACATTTTTTCTAAAAAAGTATTTAAAAAATCCTATTCATTAGACTTAATTTGTGGTTAAGTACACAAAACTGGTTGTGTGGCAGCAGTTAATTGGTTTGAAGTGAATTCTACTGTCTCCTAAATATTTTTCCTATCAGCTCTATAGTTAAAACATCTGTTTAGACATTTTTTATCAGAAAAGCTGCTATATTTAATAGCTGTATTTCCACCACCCTTTCAAGGATATAAGAAATCAAGGATGCAATTGCAATTGTTTACGGAACAAAATCTTGACCCGTGGGAAAAGTGGATTTTTTTAATATAACCCAGCTCTGCATTAGCTCAACATTTCTGGATTTTTTTTTAATCTGTCATTTTTTTGTGATTTATTTGTTTCTTATGGTAGTATTTTATATTTATTGAACATTTATTAGTGTGCATGAGTTCAGCAAACTTTTTCAAAACTTAGTGCTGACAACAGCAAGGGTAATACAGAATCTGGTCTCTTTAAGTAAACTCTCTGATCACTGAGAAATAGTCCAAGCAGCAAAGCACATCCTCACAAAATAAGTCAAAAAATATATCTGCATCTGTAATTTTCTACCAGTTGAAAATTACAATGTCATTTTCATTTGTTCAGGCAGAGGACAGAACAGCATCCCTGAGATATCATTGTAGGAGCATGATTCAGAGCTGTGCTGTGCCCAAGGGCTGTTTGTGGCACCCTGGGTAAACCACACTGAAATTTTGTTTGTCTCAGCCACCCACTGGTTAAATGATAATGATGACACCTATGGGTTTTATCAGATAAATTTTGAGGCACAGTGTGATATAATGCCAAATGGACTCTGTAAAATGCATAAGCATCTCGGAATGAAGATGTTTTCTAAATTGTGTCATAAGCCTGAAACAAGTACCAAGATTTTGACTAAGAGTGAGTATGTATAGGGCAATGTAATACTTTTTGATCACTGATCTTTCTAGGAAAAATGTATAAAATTGCAAAAAAAATTATGACCTTCTAGTCAGTAACAAAGATCTTATAAATGTTAATGGGAAGACTATTTTGACATACAAGGCTTGGGGTTTTTTCACTATAAAATTAGGATTTGTATTTTTAAAATTTTAAGCAATGTCTTAGGAAAAACAAACTGTTCATTGGATATGGGATAGCTTGGGAACAGGGGGAAGAAGCATTATGCTTTTCCACTTAAAAATATAAGATACATTTTAAAAATTGTTTGCACTAAAGAGGCATTAGAGTTTTGGCCAGCAAAGAGAAACAAGTACTTTTCTAAATCTGGATGTCTGGGTTCAGAGCCATGTATTTAGGTTCTAGTATATTCAAATTTCACACAACATGGATTTTTGTAAGGTTATTTAAACATTTTTGTGACTGCATTTTCAATTAAGGACTGATTTTTGACTACTTGCTAGTGGAAATAATACACCTTAATGATGAGGCTATTTTTTCTTGGGTGCTTACTGTCTCAGTTTGTGGAAATAGAACAGATAAAAAGGCATTGCTACGGAGTTATAAAATTAGGGTGTATTTTGTAATGTGCTATCATGTCACTAAGTGCCATAGTTGAATTACTGAATAAATGGCAAAAGTTAAAGGTCACATGCAACCATAAAATTGAAGTAAAATTCTGTATTTTATATATACACATAGAGACATTTTACTTCTCTGTGTTGTTTAAGCACTTCATTTGATACTCATGTGGCCAGAATGAGAATTAAATAGATATTGGACATGCTCTTCTCCCTCACACTTTGTGAAATTTTTGGGGGGAATTTATCCCTCAAATGCCTATAGCAGAAGTTCACCTTTGATGCATTCCATCCTTTATAACATCTTTAACAGTCTGAGGTCACTGCTGGAAGGCATATTCCCCCAAGTGAGAGAAAGCCAACAACTTCTGGTTTTCACATAAATGTTTTGAATTTCTGACATTTTTATCCAAAACATATTGCTGCCTCCCTTTACTTCTCAGTTTTCTGAAGTGAAACAATAGTCTTATTTAATAAACTTTGGTTAGTCTGCAACCCCTGTAACTCATGTGCTTATGGTGAGATATACAGCAGTAGTGCCCTCCCTCAAGAGATCTATCTGCATCTACTGCTTGAACAGGAAACATAGGTATTTACTGTCTAGATTAAAATATAAATTAGGTTCTCAGGTTAGGCAGGCTGGATGCCCTGTTATAGCCATGTATGTTGTAACCAAGTTTCTTGCCACCAGTGCTGCTGTAAGGGAGATGGAGCTGGAATGGACAGCAGAGGGGCAGAGGAAAGGCTTCTGCCAGTCTGCAGTGGAGCTGGTTGCTAGATATGGCAGTTCTGGAGGTCTGAAATGGCATTCAGTACTCATATGGCACAGCTGGATCCTGCTTGAATAGTCTGTCTATGAGGAGGAAAGTTCCAGAAAGAGATATCCAATTTTTCAATGACACACATGTCTTTGCTTCCTGGGGAATTGAACCATACACAATAAGGAAAATAAAAAATTCACTGGACTCTTACTTTCAATACATGGAGACTGTTTTATCATATTTGTCTTAGAGGTAATGACTTAGTTACATGTGAGGGTGTCTGAAAAGAAGCAGTGGTACTGCAGGGAAGGTATGTTTCAATTTTGGCTGGTACCATGATTTAGAATTTCATCAGATAGGCAGAGATTAAAAACAAACAAAGAAGCTAAAAAAAAAAAAACCACCATAAAATATCTGTTGAGCTGTATCTAATTAAACAATGGAATAAACTGACTTCAATAGCAAATTCAGCTCAACAACAAAAACTCTAACTTGTGGCCAAAACTTAGAGGAAGTTCATGGTATAAAAAGAATTTGTATCAATTGAGATTGGATCACAAGTACTTTAGTTTGAATGGAGAAAAATTCCTTTTGTATAGAGAAAAAAAGAGGATTCAAAAATCCACTACTTTGGCTGACAGTGTAATCAGCATATAAATCTTCAAAATTATTTTTGATGAGTTTCCTCCTGACCACAAGTAGGAACAAGTTGGAAGAAAATATTGCCTGAATGCTTGCTGAGCAGGAAATTTAATTACCTTACCTTCAAAGGATAATTTTTGCAGCATACCAAGATGAGTGATCTGCAGGAACCTGTAATTATTAAAACCAAATTCTGTTTTAATTTGCTGTTCAGTGAAAAGCACAAACAGCTTAATAAAATCAACTGTCTGTCATCTCAGATGAGATGCAAACAATCATATTTTTAGTGGTGTGAACTTGTCTTTGATCAGGAATTTGTAATTGCCAGTGAAGTTGTACATGTGATCATCATACCATGGGCACATCACTACCAGCCAAAATACCAGCTGAAATGTTTATTTTCTTCCACAGACCTTCCTATCTTCCATCACTGTATTCCACTATGGTATTCCTACTTGTACAAGCTTACAGACTAAGTTCTCCAATTTAATAATTGTGGCAGTAGCATTAAATTGAAATGGTATGATGAGCCACAGCTCAGCAGAACCAACACTGGAGTTGAATTTTGCAAAAAAACTTACACCTTTCCCAAAATTAACTTAAATTTTTAAAAAGATATTCTACTTTTTATTATGCTTTTTACAGTAGCATATGCAAGGGCAGTGGTTTATGCTTCTGCAACATCTATTTTTTAGTTATATTATAGAAAGAATGATGCAGTCAAGTATGAAAACAAGTACAGTATCAAAGAGTCAAGTAATAAGTCTGATAATAGTAGTGATGACTGGAATGCAGAGAGTTCTATTCTTGCCACAGTCACTCATCCTCTTTTCCAAATCCTCCCCTGTAACATTTGCTGTATAATTCACAGTGTTTCAATTTCATCAATGTGCATTTTGGACAAGTTATTTTATAGATATTATAGGGTAAATTAAAGACACAACAATCTTTAAGGGACTATCCAGCTGAAGCAGAGGAGATGAGAAGGGTGTTGTGGCTCCACCTCTTTCTTCAGGTGTGGAACAACAGCAGGACACATGCATGAGTTGCACTCTTGTCAGAAAATTACTTGGAGACTGGACAATCACACTGGGTTAAGGAATCAGGAGAGGGAATGCAATATAAATCCTCAGAAGAACTATATTACAGTGTAATTTACTTGGCTCAGGTAACTGGGCAATATGTGGCATAAATTTACATTAGAATTATTTGTTTCTTTCATCTGATATCTTGCCAAAACCATATGCAAAATTCTGTTGTCTAGAACACAGTAAGACTGAGACACCCAAGAGAATTCCTTTGTTTTGTTTTTTCAGCTTAATTTTCTATCATGCTTTACTAAGGAAACTCCTTGTCCTGTTGTGTCTTATTTTCTTTCAAGTTCCCACAATCATTGATTGTTTTGAAGCCTCCTCAGTTTCTTCCTCCACTGGCTGCTTGTCAGCTCTTTCTAACAAATGAATTAGCTTTACTAATTAATTCCTGGACCCTGTGTTTTCCTTCAGTTTAGTTTGGGCCATGGCTTTCATTATATCCGTTATTTTTTTCTCAACAAGCAACATTTAATAGTTCTTTCTTTTAGCATTACTGGAAGGATGTGATTGTAGTCTCCAGCAGGCTTTTTTATTTGAAACAGTGAAATTCAAACTTGTTACAATTAAAGATTCTTTTCTGGCTTATTCTTAATTACCATTTCCAGGCATTCTCAAAAGAGAATTGTTGTTATGGATCCAGGAAATTTTTTATGTTTCTTTCACTTAGGTGTGGCATCCACATAACCACAGGCACAAAGGATTCTCCTAGGGTCAGAGACTTGCTCTGTACAAGTGGAAAATGGAGTATGAGACAGATGGTTGAAAAGCTTGGTTAAAGGAAAAGTCTGGCTGACATTATCAAGTAACATAACTATTTAATATTTTTTTTCTCATAAGACATGTACAGTAATGAATGATGACATAGTTCATAGGAGAGACAAAACTGTGCAGTTACTTTTTCACCATGACACATGAATTTGCATTTGAAGTATGGTAAAACCTAGCTATATAACACCTTCCATAGCTGACATTGATTCCAAAAACATGAATTTTCATTTTTTTTTCCAGTTCACTCTGCTTTCTTGGGTATGATTTTATTGTTATGTCTCTGAACAATTTTTCTTTTTTTTTTTTTGACAGAAAGCTGGTGAAAATGGCATGTGTGTTTTGCAAGGTGATATTGTAAAGGCATGAAACTTATAACTGGGTACTTAGAGTGATATGCAGAAATTCCTGAAACAAGTAGTGTCCCTAGGTGTGGTAGTTTTTATTCTGCTTCCTGCCATATATGAGGGGCGTATATCTAACACATGAAGAAATTAGCCTCTTGTGTTGTATGTGATGTCAGCAACCCCTGCAAGTGTCAAAATAGGCGTACCCAAAACACACCTTTTGTATGAACTTTGACAACCTAGCAAACTATGCTTCAGAGTGTGAGACTACTTACAGAATTTAGGTGATCACATTGCAGTATCTAATTAAGAATTTTTAGATACTGGTCTGACAAAGTACTTGTCCAGAAAGCAGGAGACCTGTCTTCCCAGGTTGGGAAATGCATGGATCAGCCAACATTTTGTGTAGCAAATAATCCTCACTCTGGGTGATGCTGGGCTATGCTACCGACAGGAGTACTTAGGAAGAACAGACTGGCTCTGTGTCGTAGTGCTTGGAGAATTCTGCTTTTGGAAAAGCTCGACTCCTGGGCCGTGTGCCCAGAACTATTTGTGTGCTTCGCTTCAGATCATGTCCGGATGAAACCCAGAAGCGCTGAGGAGAACAATGACTGGAACCGCAGCAGAGCTCCTGAGTCACTGCAACACTAACTCCAGTACCCATTGCCACTGTGGTTTTGACTGCCCATGGCTCCAGCATCAACAAGAGGTATGGAAAGTGAATGTCTTCCAGTAGTTCAGACAAAATAGATCACAGATACAAAATATAAGTCTCATAAGAAGATCAGCTCTCCATGCTGCCAGAAAGGGGGGAATGTTTCATGGGTTTTTCAGCTGATCTCAGAAAAATATGCTGTGAACACACCTCACATATGGGACAGCACAAGAGACACAATTTTATTAATGATTTTCTGTTCTGCAAATTCATATTGGAGAGGGAGTTTAAATCATTGCAAAAGATGATAATACATGATAACTAGATAAGGCTAGAAACTATAGGTGTTAAGGATACCTCAAGTACATAAGTGCTCTACTGAATAGACAGCCTGACCTAAATTTCTTTTATTTCATATAATGTTAACTGAAACTTTGCCAGTTAAGAGTTATTTTATGTAGTTGCTGTGAATGTGTCTTTTAGGTTTCAGAGGTGCCCCAGTGGATGGGCACGTTCTTTTTTTTATTATTATTTTTAATTTGTTAGTCATTTGTCTGATAAAATTCAGCCTGAGGACAGATTCCCATGTTGGTCTGATCTATCAGAGAAATATTAAAGGAAACCAAATCTTATTAATTTTTACACCCTTCTTTGATTTTCTTTATTGACCCAAGATGAGTCTTTTAGCCCCATAAGAAGCTGACATGCAGCTACATATTTTTAGTTCATATTTTCATTAAATTTGAAATGATGATTATTTCTAGTGGTGTAGATCCTTACTTTTGTAGAAGCACCATGATGGAAAAAAACTATTAAAAACATATGAAAGAGGTAAGCATATGGAAAATAGTGAAAGCATTTTTTTATGTAATAACATTTTACTTAGGATGATTGAACTGCTGGGACAGCTAAATCAAATAATATTCCCACCTTTTGACTTTACATAATGCTACAATAGCTTGTCTTTGGATTATTGCCTGTTCCTAACAAAGAATGCCCTCCAGATCCCAGTGGAGAAAATGTCAACAGCACAACAAGCTTCAGAAAATGGCTCCAGTGGATTCTGTAGTGTATTCCTGATTTCTTCTGATTATCTTCTCTTTTAATTTTTTATTATATGTTTTTAGCTTCTCTTTCTTAAAATGTACTGTATTTTTAACTATATCTCTGAGTTACACTTAAAATTGCTGTGTTTAAGGAAGAATTTTATTTCCCTTATTTTTAGGGAATTTTCTACTATATATTAGATAGGAGTTTGTTTAAACTCAGCTTCAGAGTTTGCTCTTTAGAAGAGCTATTCTCCTTTATTATTGATAAAGGGAATATTTCATAAGTGAATATTCTCATAAGATGACTATATTAAAGAAATGAAGTATTTCTGAACATGAAAATATAATTGGAAAAACCTCAGAGGGGAAAACTCTTAAAGTATTTTTCAAGTTGTTTCAAAAATCAATTAGATTTCAAGGGGCATGTGTCTAATTGTGATTCTCAAAATTATTCATGGGGAAATTAACTTCCAAAAAATTAATTACACTATTGACATCTGTTCATATTTATCTAGAGTTTATGAGATAGACCAAGATTGTTGCCAACTCCTGGGATTTTATTACATGTCTTATGAATTTCTCTTGAGAGTTTTTCTTAAATATACTCCAATATACTGTTTCAAACCTAATGAAATCTTCCCCAACTATAGTGGTTCCTATTACTTTTTGCAGGACTTAAATGGAACTAATTTTAGCTATGGTACAATAATTCCCTACAATCTTTGTCTTTACAGTGAGAGTTTACTCTTGAGAAGTATGAATGCTATCACCAGATTCTTAAGATCTTGTCAAATATGAGAAACACATGCATCTATGCTTAATAGACACTTTAGCAAATGGTTTAGGAAATAAATTAAATAAAATATCTATATTTAAGAATAAACTGCATTTTGGGTAATAGAGAAAGGATGAAGGTCACAGGGAAAAGGGCTTTGAAGACACATGGATTTATGTGGAATTAATCCAAAAGCATCTTTGACGTGATAATAAACATTCCAGATGCTCCCTTCAAGCTATTAATATAAACTCTCTGGACTTCATTAACACATATAATACAGTTCCACAAAGATGAATATGGGCACTGAGCCAGAGTTTGAAAAGAATTATCTTCAGGAGAATTCTCAAGGAGTTGTGTTGTCTGGGGAAAAATCAGTCAGGACAGAAATCACAGTGGAGGTCTTAAGCAGTTAGATCAGGGATTAATTTCTGCTGATTTTCTCATTAGTGATGTTGTCTGGGTATCACTACCAATATGAAGAAAATCAAACTTTGTTAGTAAAATTTAGGGCACCTGGATAAACTTGAATTAATATATAAGTTGTGAATGGAAATACACTAGTATATCATAAAAAGCCCTGATTTGGGGTTTTTTTGGTTGTTGTTTTGGTCTTTTGTTTATTTATTTTGTTGCTGATTTTGGATTTTTCATTTTAAACTAACACCTATGGAGTGCATTTGACCTGGAATAGATCACATATTTTTTGAATAGCAAATCCAACCTGTGAGCTATGCAAAGTCAAACTTGCTGTATTTTTTATTTATCAATCTCTTACTACAGTTAGTCAAAGTGTGTTTAAGCCCGGAAAAGATACCAGGCAAAGTTAAGAAAACACCAGTATGCAGGAACTCACTAAGAAAAGTGCCTTTATTAAAGGTATCTGTTGCAATAGTCTTTAAACAATTACTATGTCTTTTTGCTTTTGTAGGTCTCTAAAAGAAAGTATTAGGGAGTGTACTTCAAGGTAATTTTTTAAGAAGCAAAAGAAGTTGGCACAAAACTCTATATAAGCATGAATAAATTGTCATCATGCTGTCAACATTAATTGAAATCAGTCAAAGTACTATAAACAAAGAGCAAAAATATAACATGCATTTCACAAAAATGCCTATAGGTAGTCCATATTTTACGCATACAGAACCCTTCCATAAAATCACAATAGCTTAATTGTCTTTCTGTTGACTTCCTGCTGTTTCACAACATTGTTCCACTTGGCAGAGATATTTTCTGCTAGCAGCTAAATGTAATTTATCCCAGAGAAAGAAACCAACCTAGAGTTTCCCTTTGAATTTTCTGGATGTTGAACAGTCAAAGATATAAGAAAGAGGAGCAGCTGTGCCAGTATTTGTGTTAATTGATGCTTCTGCTCACTGTATACTTAGGCATAAGAGTTTAGTATGTGCCTTAAGTACAGTAGTACTTTGCAAAGTGATACACTTCTGGTCTTTTTATTTACTGATTTTTATTTACTGACTTTACTGAATTCCTAGAGAGTATTCTCACCACTGATTACTCCTCTATATCCACTTAGTGCCTCTGCTTCTTATCTATTTCTGCAGAGCTACACAGTTTCTGCAAGGGAGATGGAGAGTCTCCTCTAGCTGTTCTACAGAATATTCTGATGAACTCTTCCTTTTCTTAGAAATAAATGCAACATAATACTTTTACATATATTTTCCTGCAGGAAACAACCAGGGGATCAGGCCCAGCCAGCCTGGGTTTAGGAAAGACAAGTCCTGCTTGATCAATCTCATCTCTTTGTATGACCAGGTGACCCACCTGGTAGATGAGGGAAAGTCTGTGAATGTAGTCTACCTGCTCTTTTATACCATGGCATTCTCCTGGAGAAGCTGGCAGCCCACAGCTTGTACAGGTGCATTCTTTGTTGGGTAAAAAGCTGTCAGAGAGTGGTGGGGAATGGAGTCACATCCAGCTGATGGCTGGTCACCAGTGGGGTTCTCCAGGGCTCAGTACTGGGGCCAGTCCTGTTTAATGTCTTTACTGATGCTCTGGATGAGGTGATTGAGTGCACCCTCTGTAAGTTCATGTGTGGCACCAAGTTGGGTGGGAGTGTTGATGTGTTGGAGGCCAGGAGGGCTCTGCAGAGGGATCTGGACAGGCTGGATCCATGGGCCAAGGCCAATTCTTCGAGGTTCAAAAAGGGAAGTGCTGGGTCCTGTATTTTGGCCATAACAATGCCCGGCAGTGCTACAGGCTGGGGGCAGAGTGGTTGGAAAGCTGCCCAGGGAAAAGCACCTGGGGGGGCTGATTGACCGTGGCTGTGAATGAGCCACCAGTGTGCCCAGGTGGCGGAGAAGGCCGATGGCATCCTGGCCTGTATCAGCAATAGTGTGGCCAGCAGGACCAGGGTAGTGATTGTCCCCCTGTACTCAGCACCGGTGAGGCCACACCTTGAGTGCTGTGTCCAGTGCTGGGCCCCTCACTGCAGGAGGACATTGAGGGGCTGGAGCGAGTCTGGGGAAGGGCAATGGAGCTGACAAAGTGTTATGAGGAACATCTGAGGGAGCTGGGGTTGTTTAGCCTGGAGAAAAGGAGGGTGGGGAGAAACTTTATCACTCTCTACAACTACCTGGAAGGATTCTGTTGCCAGGTGGTGGTTGGCCTCTTCTCCCAGGCATGTAGTGTCAGAGAATATGGCTCCAAGCTGTAACAAGGGAGGTTCAGATTTGACTTAAGGAAGAATTTCTTCACTGAAAGTGTGGTTAAGCATTGGAACAGACTGCCCAAGGAAGTTATGGAGTCATCATCCCTGGAGGTGTTCAAGGCACAACTGGACATGGCACTTAGGGCTCTGTTTTATTAGGCATGGTGATGTTCAGTCAAAGGCTGGACTTTGGGGATCTTTTCAATCTTAATGAGTCTATGATTGTATGAGAGGAGTTTAAGACTGACAATTCCTGGTTCTTGTGTTTCAGCCACTGGAGAATTTCTCAGTCTGAAAGGTAGGGTCTGGCAGACCTGGCTGGCAGCTAATACTCACTTGAATTTACATTCAAACTGTGTACTCCATTTTAAGTAGAGTTCCCCAAGTGCTTTATGTAAACCAGCCCCTCTTTTTTGTATCTAGCATGTGTGTCTATCACAGCTCTCTTGGACTTTGTGCTAGGCACCAGTGAATTTGCACAAAAAGTTACAGAGGTATCAATTAAGAATATGCTATGCTTTTTTTCCTGTAAATGTAAAGCAGGCTGAGTTTCAGAATTCTCCATCTAGTCTGCAAAGCTGAATCAAGAGAAGAATTTTCCTTTTTGTGTGCTACCTAACACCTGTGGGATTATCCCACCTGTATGAACTCCCTCCAGTAATTCCACTTTTGTTCTCTCTCATGGAAATTGTTTGGCAGCCTCACTTTTAGACTTTCTTCTGAAACAATTCTCACTTGTCTGACATTTCCTGTCTTTTGCTCATGCTGCTCGAGGCCAATAAAATAAATCTGCAGCCAGCTCCCGGTTTCTTTGCACTCCTGTGTGATTCATCTCATGAATCCCTTATCATGTTAAGTTGTGAGCAGTGGCAGGAGTCATTAGTCGTTTTAAAATTTCCTTTCTTTTCTGAATCTTTCAGCACCTGACCCATTTGCTGGGGAAAACTCCAGTTGCACTTTTATGGTCTGCTGAATATCATATGTCTCTTCAATGTTCTTATCATGATTTGGTCCACAGCCAGGTTCTGAATGTTTAGTCATTTATACGATTGGCTTATCAGATGCTGGTGAAGCCTTTTCAATAGGATGGACATCTTGCACATTTGGTCTCCTGGGCCATAAATTTTCAGGTTAAAATTTTAATATTCTGTTTCATCATGAAACAGGCTCTTGCTGTAGTCTGAGCTGCTGATTATGGATTGGGATTGATAGAGATAGAATCATAAAATGTTAAGGATTGGAAGGGACCTTGAAGATCATCCAGTCTCAACCTCACCTTCCTTGTACACCTCCCACTAAAGCAGTTTGCTCAAGGCCTTATTCACTGACCGTGAGCACTTCCAGGGCTGGGGCATTTGGAATTTCCCTCGGCAACCTGTTCCAGTGTCTCACCATCCTCACAGTAAAGAATTTCTTTGTGATATCTAACCTAAATTTCCCTTCTTTCAATGTCTACCTATTGCCCCTTATCCTATCACTCTAGTTCCTGACAAAGAGTCACCCTTGGGCTTCTTGCTAGCCCCCTTCAGATACAGCCCCAGCTTTCCCAGCCTGTCTTTGTAGGGATGTGTTCCAGCCCTCTTGTCAATTTCATGTCTCTCCTCTGGACTTGCTCCAGCAGTTCCATGTTCTTGTGTCAGGGGTACCAGAACTCAGCACTCCAGGTGGGGTCTCACCAGAGCAGAGTAAAGGGGCATAATCACCTTCTCCATCCTGCTGCCCATGTTCCTTTAGATGCAGGATTTGGTTGTTTGTCTGGGCTTTGAGCTAACACTGCTGGCTCATTTTGAGTTTTTCACCAGCCATCCTCCCCATACGTAATTTTTGCATCTGCATGTGTTTTTCAGAGCTGCATAAATCCTCACATGAATTACAGCATCTCACAACACTGGAATTGTCTCTGTTACTATCAGCTGAGCAGGTTTGGAATAGCAAATGAGAAATAACAAATTCATTGCAGTATTGGGAGAAAAGGTATTTACTGTTTGGGTCAAATTGTCACTCATTGACAGAGTGGGAGAAGAAGCAGTGAAGAAAGAATAGAATGAGTAGGAAAATTTTATGATGTTGTGAAATATGTAAATGAAAAACAATGTTATGAAATTTCAACTAATTCAAGGAGGAAAGCTTATATTGATCTAGATGCCAGAGGGTGGCATACACAAGACCTAGAGTGTCAATAAACTTGGTGGGCATTATTTAAACAAAACAGAAGCCTTTGACCATATGTTTATACATACATATATATTCACTTCAAAATGCTAAAAAAAATATAAAGATTAGAAATTTATGCAGTAGAGAAAGCAGAATATATATCTGGTGAGATCGTCTATGTAAAATATTTTTACCTGAGCTTTCTGAGATCTATTCTTAGAAAACTGGAATTCACTCTTTCCTGAAAATCCTTCTGGAATTCCTTTGGCCCTGGATTTTTAAATAGAAAAAGCAAAATACTTTGGTAATTATATAGTGGGTTGTGATGTCTGAATAGATGGTATTTTATTTTAGAGAAGAAAAGCAGACCAAATGCAAAGCACCTTTGTCTGCTTTGAATAGTTTTGAAAGGTAGTATGATCTGTCGAGCCACAGTTTGAAGAAACCTGTGAACTTGTGGGGCAAAATTAACACATAGCTATAGAAAAGCTAATATATAATAATCCACAAATATTTACCTGGCAGTTTAGACATATAGAGATATGACTCTGTAGAAAAGAAAGCACTGAAAATATTTCCTTGAAATACAGGCAGACAAAACTCAGTGTCTGGTCTAGATATCCAAAACAGCCATGTGGGCATTCAGGTCTCAGGAATGGAAACCATGTCCATTCGGTGTGGTATGCAAATCGTGATAGTGGGTTTAAGAAAGGTGAAAGTTTTAACTCAAGGCCCTCAGTGCTGAGATATAGTGCCAATGCTGAGCAAGACAAAAATCTTGCCTAGGAGATTTTGTACACTTTAGTGCGAATAACATAGTCAATACATATAATATTTGCTTATTTTATTCTAGTGATTTATCCTAGACAGAAGGCANGAAAACTCCAGTTGCACTTTTATGGTCTGCTGAATATCATATGTCTCTTCAATGTTCTTATCATGATTTGGTCCACAGCCAGGTTCTGAATGTTTAGTCATTTATACGATTGGCTTATCAGATGCTGGTGAAGCCTTTTCAATAGGATGGACATCTTGCACATTTGGTCTCCTGGGCCATAAATTTTCAGGTTAAAATTTTAATATTCTGTTTCATCATGAAACAGGCTCTTGCTGTAGTCTGAGCTGCTGATTATGGATTGGGATTGATAGAGATAGAATCATAAAATGTTAAGGATTGGAAGGGACCTTGAAGATCATCCAGTCTCAACCTCACCTTCCTTGTACACCTCCCACTAAAGCAGTTTGCTCAAGGCCTTATTCACTGACCGTGAGCACTTCCAGGGCTGGGGCATTTGGAATTTCCCTCGGCAACCTGTTCCAGTGTCTCACCATCCTCACAGTAAAGAATTTCTTTGTAATATCTAACCTAAATTTCCCTTCTTTCAATGTCTACCTATTGCCCCTTATCCTATCACTCTAGTTCCTGACAAAGAGTCACCCTTGGGCTTCTTGCTAGCCCCCTTCAGATACAGCCCCAGCTTTCCCAGCCTGTCTTTGTAGGGATGTGTTCCAGCCCTCTTGTCAATTTCATGTCTCTCCTCTGGACTTGCTCCAGCAGTTCCATGTTCTTGTGTCAGGGGTACCAGAACTCAGCACTCCAGGTGGGGTCTCACCAGAGCAGAGTAAAGGGGCATAATCACCTTCTCCATCCTGCTGCCCATGTTCCTTTAGATGCAGGATTTGGTTGTTTGTCTGGGCTTTGAGCTAACACTGCTGGCTCATTTTGAGTTTTTCACCAGCCATCCTCCCCATACGTAATTTTTGCATCTGCATGTGTTTTTCAGAGCTGCATAAATCCTCACATGAATTACAGCATCTCACAACACTGGAATTGTCTCTGTTACTATCAGCTGAGCAGGTTTGGAATAGCAAATGAGAAATAACAAATTCATTGCAGTATTGGGAGAAAAGGTATTTACTGTTTGGGTCAAATTGTCACTCATTGACAGAGTGGGAGAAGAAGCAGTGAAGAAAGAATAGAATGAGTAGGAAAATTTTATGATGTTGTGAAATATGTAAATGAAAAACAATGTTATGAAATTTCAACTAATTCAAGGAGGAAAGCTTATATTGATCTAGATGCCAGAGGGTGGCATACACAAGACCTAGAGTGTCAATAAACTTGGTGGGCATTATTTAAACAAAACAGAAGCCTTTGACCATATGTTTATACATACATATATATTCACTTCAAAATGCTAAAAAAAATATAAAGATTAGAAATTTATGCAGTAGAGAAAGCAGAATATATATCTGGTGAGATCGTCTATGTAAAATATTTTTACCTGAGCTTTCTGAGATCTATTCTTAGAAAACTGGAATTCACTCTTTCCTGAAAATCCTTCTGGAATTCCTTTGGCCCTGGATTTTTAAATAGAAAAAGCAAAATACTTTGGTAATTATATAGTGGGTTGTGATGTCTGAATAGATGGTATTTTATTTTAGAGAAGAAAAGCAGACCAAATGCAAAGCACCTTTGTCTGCTTTGAATAGTTTTGAAAGGTAGTATGATCTGTCGAGCCACAGTTTGAAGAAACCTGTGAACTTGTGGGGCAAAATTAACACATAGCTATAGAAAAGCTAATATATAATAATCCACAAATATTTACCTGGCAGTTTAGACATATAGAGATATGACTCTGTAGAAAAGAAAGCACTGAAAATATTTCCTTGAAATACAGGCAGACAAAACTCAGTGTCTGGTCTAGATATCCAAAACAGCCATGTGGGCATTCAGGTCTCAGGAATGGAAACCATGTCCATTCGGTGTGGTATGCAAATCGTGATAGCGGGTTTAAGAAAGGTGAAAGTTTTAACTCAAGGCCCTCAGTGCTGAGATATAGTGCCAATGCTGAGCAAGACAAAAATCTTGCCTAGGAGATTTTGTACACTTTAGTGCGAATAACATAGTCAATACATATAATATTTGCTTATTTTATTCTAGTGATTTATCCTAGACAGAAGGCAGAAGAAGCTGACTGTCAATCTACTCAAATAAAGAAGGAATTTTTGCTCTATGTCCAGGACTATGCTGTATAACTGGCATTAGTTAGAATTTTCATTGATGACATGAGCAATGGAAGAAAGAATATCCTTATTACATTTGCAGGCAATACCAAGCTGGAAAAATGCAATAGAGGACAAGACCAGTATTTAGCCAGGACCCTGACAAATTGGAGAGGAGATATGAGAAAAATAAGATGTGATGCAGTAAGAATAAGCAAAGAGCTCTATATTTAGCCAGGAATGTCTACTATGTAAATGCAAGATATGAAACAACTGGTTGCCTTGTGGTTCTGCAGAGAAGGATCCCAAGGTTGTAATGGATCATAGCTGGACATGACACAGCAACATCACTGCACATAGTAAGAAAGACAAACTGAATTCCACCAGACTGTATCATAATTCATGTCTTTAGTAAGACATCTGAAGAAAATCTTTTGCTCATCAGCATCACTTTAGCCAGAACACCATCTGCAGTTAAAGGACTATATTTTAAGACAGGTGTATATTCATCTTAGGGACTATACTTTAATACAGGTTTATATTGGTCTTAAAGAGAAGATCAGTAAGCATGGATGGAGGCTGGAAAATATAATGGATGAGGAAAGATGTGAATACTGTTGTTGATTAGTCTAGAGAAGGAGAGATTGATCTGGGATATGATAACAGGGTTCAAATACTAAAAAGTTATTGCACAATGAAGGGGGAAAGGGAATATATTAGCAGTGGAACAACATTATTGTGTTAAAAATAATTGCCTTACAATACAGCAAAAGAGACTTAGGCTAGACATTTGGAAAAACTTTCTAAGAATAGTGAAATACCAAGACAGATTGCCTAAAAAGGTTGTGTAATACTCGTCTACATTGTTACAGACTTTTAAAGTTTGTTTAAACAGGTATCTGCCAGGAATTTTTTAACTAAGCACTTAAAAATGAAATGTACACATATACAAAGATGCTCACAATGAAATAAAGTTGCATTGGTGGTACTGAAGACACCCAGGCCCCTGAAACTGGTATCAGCTATTCAGCCAGTTGAATCTATTGCTGTGTAAGAAACTCTTTTGATGTTTAACAGAGACTTGGAGTTTGACTGAGCATCCTTGTGATTCAAGCAGCAATATGTGCTGTGTGCCAGACAACACATATCCTGCCTATTGCCCTGCTACAGTTAGTGAACTCTTTTATGACCTTGGGGATACTGTTGAGGATAGACAGATGTTTTGGACCCATTCCTGGGCATCTAATTTCCACAGAATGATGTAATCCTGCCTGGAATACTTCTCTCTCTGACACAAAATTGCAACCACTATCTGGGTGGGAAGGTGAAATGTTGCTGTTTAGATATCCTTGTCTTTTCTTAGTATATTTATAGACTCTTAGAATCTTTAAGGTTGGAAAAGACCCCTAATTGAGTCCAACAATTAACCTAACACTTCCAGGTCCACCACTGAGCCATGTCCCTAAGCACCACATCTACACACTTTTTTAACACTCCCTATGATTGTGATTCCGACACTTTTCTGGACAGCCTGTATAAATGCTTGGCAGACATTTCAGTGGAGAATATTTCCTACTGACATCTGAACTAAATGTGGCCTTGTGCAACCTGAGCCTGTTTCCTCAAAAATGGCTTGATTTCCTGCTTCTTTTGGGTAGAAGTGACCTGGGAGGTGACTGTCCTAGTTTTGCTGGTGAGAGCCTGTATTCGTGTGGTAGTGGTTATAGATTGCTATTCTATACCACTAAAACCATCCCTGGTGGCATGGCTTCGAGGTGAAGGACAGGTGAATGCACCCTGGAAGAGGTGCCATTGTGCTCTGTTTGTCTCTTGGGCACCTTGCTGGGACCAGAAGCGTGCACCTCTCCCACCACTGCCCATCCCTTCCTGTCTCAGGAATAACTCAACTCCAGTGGCAAACACAGTTGAGCCCAGTGGTGTGTGTGTGCTGCAGCACTGTGCTGGGAAGAAACTGCAGGGAGTGGAGTGGTGGAGGTGAGCCAAGCTGTATCCTGTCAACCATAGCTGAGCCCAGCAGCTCTGGAAGTGGGTAATGCAATGTTTTACTCAATTGTAAAACAATTACACTTTTGGGGTGTTTGTTCATCACTCTTCTTCATCTCAGGCTCAAAGACAGAGAAGTTGGGGAGACCATCCACCATTTTGTCTTTGTTTTAGTGGTCACAAAGACCTGAGGTGGTGAACAACTTTTTTGTATAAAGCATCTTCTCTTTTGTATACTTTTGTCATTAATATTGTTGCTGCTACCATCCGTTTCTCATTCCATTGCTGTTTTCAGTAAATTATTTTCTCAACCCCTTGTCTCTGCCTCTCTGTAGGGGGGCTGGGGGAAAGGAGGAGCAGCTTGAGTTTAATCCTCAGCCATTTTTTCAAGCCACCACAGAGACCCAAATTCCAAAGCTGTTTGTGCTCTCCACGTGAGCCACCCACAGCAAACCTCTTCAGATCACATGGCATGGGAGATCAGGGTTGCTGCTGAATTTGGTTGAATTTGAATTGCAGTTATATTGTCACCTAAATTGAAATAAAGAGCATTGCCATCTGGAATAGTTATTAAGTGGCTTTGAGGTCTTCTGGGGAGATTGAATGGATGCAGGCCTCCTACCACCAATATCTCTTAGATTCCTGATTGGTAATGTTAGCTAATAGGATCCAGTGTTGGGACTCCACAGCAGAGTAGAAGCAGACTTTATTTTCCTCTTATGTGCACTGCAGAGAAAGGAACTAAAAATCTGCCAACATCTCTAAACAGTAACATTTTCTTGGAATTCTATATGTTCTGCTCATATATTGTAGCACAGCATTTAGCACAACAACTGAGTTCTTAAAATTAGAAGAGAAAAAAATCATTGAAACCTGAAGTTTTTTCCGTTTTATCCTAAAAAATACCAAAAAAACCAGAACTGCAAAAATTTACTTTGGTGAGAAGCCATCCTTCTAAAAAGAGTCAGAGGAATATGAAGAATGAACATCTGAAAAATGAGAAAGAGACATATCAAAGAATTTGAATTAAGGTTAATTTACAGGGTAATAAGTGTGGAATGTGATGGCATACTGATGATTGATTGAGGAAAAGATAGTAAAGTGAATCTTAAACATAAATTTAGAATAAGGTAAAACCTCAATGATATACAGTGAAATGTAAGTGGATGGGAAGAAATGCACCATCAGTTGCTTATCTGTGGTTTTGGAATTTAATGGGAGGAATTCAATAGATGATAATTCTGATGTGAAATATTTCAATGATGGCTCTGAAGTTCTATTTGCTAAGATTAAAAATTTTCAAACCACTAAGTTTCTGTAGACTCATCATATAACTTCAGATAGTTCGAAGTAATACAGAATTGCTACTCATGTAAATTTTTTTCTCATGAAAAAAATTTAAAAGAAATATTTTAGGGTATAAATTGTCTAAACTTAGCTAAAAGTGTAAGATTAAAAGTCATAAATTTATACAAATTCACTCCAGCATTGCTTATTGGCTTGTAAAAACTGATCTTTTCCTTATGCTTTGAAATATTTTGTTTACTCTGCTGTTTAGTTATCCTGTTTTTTGTTTTCTACTATCTGCTGCAATTCCCCTCCCTGTTACAATTCATTATATTCATACAGCTCATGAGATCTCTGGTTTCTTCTTGACATTTCCCAGTTCAAGCCTTGTTACTCAAATACAAAATAATATTGCAGAGCTAATAATGAATATTGCCATTTATGTCAAATGATTTTGAGACTAATGCAAGCGTTCTAATTTTTAATGGTCTGTTGGTAATTTCTCAAATGAGGATATGCTTTCACAGAATTAATAAAAAAGCCACCCACTATCATAGAGTAAACAGTATTTTATCACTATTTTTTTGGCAAAGCTTTTCTTACAAAACAGTGCTCACTATGACCATCTGTTCTTATTTAAGTGAAACCAGTTTTTTTTCTGATTTAGATTGCGGGCTTTCTAATTTTTTTTTTTTGATGACATCAGAAATAGAGCCTATTTTTTCAAAAAGATTTTTAAATATTTTCTGATTTTAAGGATTTTTAATGCTTTTGTAGAATTTTTTGCAAAAATTAATAACAAGAAAATCTCCAAAGCTTCTTAAATTTTATTTATAATTTTATTTATATATAAAAGACCAGGTAATTTGAGACAAAAATAGGACTCTTTGGCAAAGTTTGTGCAGAAATTAAGAAACACTAGATGAGACAAATGTTTCATTAATAGTGAAAAAAAAAGGGTGAGACCAATACAAATTTTATCAGTGAGTCACCTATGAGATTTCAGATGATCAGTGAAAGGTAAATTAAGCTGCAGAAGGAAGGGAAAGTTTGCTAAGGAAAGTTCTCTCAAAACAAAAAAAAAAAAAAAAGAGAAGCAGAGATCAATATAAATTTTGTGCAGCATACTTCAGTCAGGCATCTGGTAGGGTTCTGTGTGCACAGTTGGACATTGATCCAACTTTCTCAAGATTCTGTAGCCCTGAGCTTTAGGATTAGCACTCTGTGATCAGTGTCTGATGATGAACAGTGAGATAAAAATTTTTAATCAAAATTCTCCTCATTTATATGCCATCTTATCCAATTGATACTAGCTCTCTGAGCTTAATTTATTAGTAAATATTGGGCTCTAAAGTCATGAATGCTATACTGTAGAGCTAGGTTGTCCCAGCCAGCTATCCCATTTCTGCCTTCCCTGATGCAGACAGAAAACAAAGTATGTATTTTGAAACACTAAGCTTATTTTTCCTGAAAAATTCCAACCAAATGTAAATTTGCAAAGCCCTTTGGACAACTCTTTCAATGTTTAATCCACATCTGCCATCCGGCTGCCTTAAGCACAACTGACGAGACATCTTTTACAGTTCTTTTACGCTATTTTTACTCTACTCTTGAAATTCCTAATGAAATCGGTGTCAAAATGCCCTGATAACAATGACTGGTGTGGGGAGGGAAACAGTATCTGTGATGGGACACCCAGACACCCAGAATGACAGGAGCACCCTAAACAGATTGTGTTAAAGAACAAGACGAAAATAAGCCAATGGGAGAGTATTCAGTGAGTCCTAGTGACTTTGAAAAGAAATGAAGGCACAATGAACTAATGCCACAGGAGCATTAAAACCTGGAAGGGAGTGTTGGCAGAGGCTTTGGAGTGGGAGGAGGAGCAGTGATGGTTAGCATAGCCAAGCACTGTCCCACAGCATCCCCAGTCCTGCCTGTGGCCTGTGGGGCAGAGACAGCCTTCATCCAGCCAAGGACTCCCAGCACAGGGGTGGTGACCTGGGGGTGGTGTGGGGGAACCCCTCCTTGGGGTGGGAATGGGGCACCTGCCTGCAGTGCTGCCCCACTGGGTGCTGGAGCTGAGACACCTCCACATGAGGCTGTGTGGTTTGTGCTGCATAACTGACACTGATGTATAGTTCACTGATCAATGGTTATTTATGTAGGATTAGCAAATCAACAAACTGCTCCCATCCTGATTTATTGGTAGGGGGTACACTGAGCACTTCCCACACAGCAGTCCCATACATCTGAGTTTACATCATATTTTTCTGCTCTGAAATCAATGCACCCTTCTCCATAGTTCACATGTTATGTTCCCAGAGGTAATACTTTTTGTTTCGTTTTTATTGAACACATCTGGTTGCATTCTGACAATTTCAGAAAACAATCTAGAATGCTTTACCTCAGTTCCTTGCTCTCTGTACTTACTGTCATTAAGGTTTTTTCTAAATTTTAATTTTTACCAGAAAGATTTTATAAGCTAAAAATACTTGCTAACACTGGTCCAAGAACTTTTCATATTATTAATCCTTTCTCTTTTACATATTAGCTTTTAAAATTGTATGTTGAGCTCTGTCAACAAGACAGTTTTCAAGTAATTTAATTTTTATCCTGCTGTTAGTGTATAATGCAATATTGAAAATGTCATAAAGTAATAAGTCATTACTGACTGAAAACCATTGGAATGTACTGTCTTCCAAATATACTATGCCAGTTCTTTTGGAAACCAGATTTGTATTGCTGTCCAAAAAGACCACAAATTTTTTTTCTGACAAGACCTTTGTCTTTGGACAGAGCTGACTTGTTTAAATTCCAGGATTTATCTTTATTTGCATGAATCCATGAATCTATTTAAATTTTTTTTATTTTAGCTCTTATACAGGTTAAGCTAGCTAGTTTGCAATTCACAGGATTATTCATTTTATTCTGTTTAAATCTTGGATCTACATCTGTAGTTATCCAATCACTTGGAATTTCTTCAGTTTCCCATACAGGGTTCTGAAAGTTCCCAGCTGGTTTTCTTGGGGCTCTTGGGTGTCAGTTATCTGGGCCTGTTGATTTGCAAATGTATAATTTCAACAGATGTTCCTTTACATCTTTCCTTGCTACACATGGCAAACTTGCTGTTACAGCAGCAACAGCATCTGGGATACATACAACCTCATGCCTCTTTCCACAGTGTCAAATATCTGTTAGACATTTTTGCACTGGTTTTTTTTTTTTTTTTTCTTTTTTTTTGCCAGAGATACTGTGATGGACATGTACCTGTACTCCAGTCCTCTTAATATTAGCTTTCATTCTTTTTCAACTGGCTTTCAAAATCTCCTTTTAACCACACTGGCTTCCTACCCAGAATAAACTTTTTTCCTGTCCTTTGAATTGTGGTTTATGGGTTACCCCATGGGACATGCATGAACCATTCCTGCCTTTTTTTAAAAGACTCTTCATTAAACACATGCTAGTTATCAACAGTTGCTTTACAATTGCTAAAAGCGACCACTTCAGGGTTCAGGTATGCTGATAATTAATGCTATGTTCTGTTCTCATAACTGAAATCTTACCAAATTAAAAACACTGCCATCATTTTTAGATAAGTCATTGCTACATTTCATCCAGGAGTAATAATGCCCAGATATCGAGTTATCTCACACTGCCTACTCTTGACTACTTGACATGTCTAGCAAAGACCCCTTGACTTGAAGTCACTCTTGACAGCTATTTTTAGGTTTTCCTGCTATTGCATCTCAGCTGTGGTTAAGGAACAGTTTTTACTGAGCATGAAACTTTAGGACTGCAACAGAAAGGTACTCTCCTTAGTTTTGTTAACCAGAACTTCCATCACTATAATCCTTCATAGTAGCGTATTTTGATCCTTCAGTGGCTGCAGTGTTTTTTAGTGAATTATTTTAGTGAATTATTTCTTCCTTTCCCTCATCCTCTCCTGATTGTTCTAGTTTTCTAAAGGCAAATTACAGGATTGCAACATTCATGCAGTTAAGATTCACCTTGCCACTTTGCAGCAATACCTGCTCTGTAGTTCTTCTCACACATAAGTATCTCCATGCCACTCACCACGGACACAGCCCAGACTCCCAGTGCTGTTATATGGACATTAAAGAATGATGTCTTCCTTCTGAGCTCAGGCTATTATGAGGTCACAAATTTTGTGTACCTATATATGTATATGTCCTATAAGAACAATGCTAAAATTATTCTTCTCTATTTAGATAGCTGTAAAACTTTTCTGGCTTATCTTTGCTGCAAAGAAAATTATTCACACATTCATATGTGTCTTCTTATGGCAAATGATACCACCCTACCCATTGTAATTTTTTCTCTCTACTCACATAAGACAAGTTTTTATTTGTAGTAGATACTGCCTTTTTTTTCCCTCAGATTCCTGCCCAGCTTCTTGTCCAGGAGTTAACACAGGTAATTTTCAAGTTTGGATGATGGCTCTGGTAAGATGTTGAATTTATGATTCAAAAAACTTACCACAGATAGCTTCTAAAATGTCTGGCTTCTATGATCTCACTTTGCCAGTGTAAGTAAGTAAAGATACTCTAAAGCAAAAAAACTGTTTTAAGTCTAGAACTTGCGTATATCTGTTAGTTCATTCCAGGACATTGTCCAATAGGAAGGAGGGACCTCTGAATCTCAGCAGGTTCAATGGAGGTGTATGCAAAAAACTCTGCTGTTTATAACTCCTGACTCATTAAAGTCATTGTAAGCATTAATAATGCTTCTTATTCCATGACAAATATGAAGAAAGTTTTGGTAAAAGTTTCTGTCTTTACAGCCAGGAGTTTACTGTAAGTGTGCACACATGAAGATCATGAAAAACATGAACTAAATCTACATTCAGGTATGTCATACCACACATGATATAGTTAGTAGAAATGCAAACTCTTTTTATATCTACATTCAGGTATGTAATAGTATGTATGATATCCAAGTATGTAATACTACACACAATATAGTTAGCAGAAATTCAAACTCTTTTTGTTTGTTTTTTACTTTGTTTTTGTTTTTGCTTCCAACTGAAGCAAAATTTGATTTGGGGTGTAATGGGGAGTGAAAAAAACCATTTTCAGAAATATGTTATTAATTATAATAATATCCTGAGACTCAGATAATGGCCTTAGTATGTCTTCTTCACTTTTTCAGAATGGGCAGTTTGGCAAAATCACAGATATCCCTAGTTACAGATAGTTTTCTGCTGTGTTAGGAGCATCAGAAAATTATTAATGATTATTGAAAAGAAAGCATTTCATTTAATTTCTGCATGAAATAACTATAGAATTTTCCCCTTGGTTCTCTATATTGAACTACAACTTTTGTTTTGAAAATTAACTTCTTAAAAATGAATAGGCAAAGTACTACTTAGAGAATGAATACAATATTCCATTTTAACACCTGAATATTAATTTAAATAGGTCAGAATATAACATTCAAAATAAATGGCTGTCTAGCAACAATGCATGAGGCATCCCCACTGTGAGGTATTTACTGTGTTTTGAGTAGCTTTCCAGTTACTGACACTGAAGGTGATACTGATATATCACATCTAACAAAAACTAGATCTTTTGGCAGAATAGTTCCCATAATCTAAAGACATAACAGGAGAGAGAGAAGATATATAGTGGACAAAGGGAAGAGAGAATCCTATGACCTCACAGGAAGACATTATTTATTTATGCTGACAAAGGTTGCTCTGCCACTGAGATTTGGAAAGGCAACACAGCTACAAGAATGAATGATAGACCCTGGGACTAATCTTGGATCTGCCAGACCTCTGTGCCTGGCAGCAAATCTGAGGGGAGAGAAACACTACCCATGGTAAAGGTGATAAGTGCTGGCACAGCCTGAATAAACTGAACATGTATAAATCCATGGGACCAGGTGGAGTGCAGTATGGTGAACTGGCTGAGGAACTTACAAAGCTGGACCTCATTGCCACAGAACAGCAAGGAAAGTGCTGCACCCACCTTCCAACATGGGTGAATCATCCTCAGAGAAGGAGAAATCAGGGGCTCTAGACCAGTCAGCTTAACCCTGTAAAAAGTTGTGGAGAAAGTCCTCCAGGAAGCTGTGTCCGAGCACTGAAATGCCAACAGAACAGGGGGTCTAATCTTGAGGAACTTTGTTTTCAGATCCATATATAACTTTAAAAATATATCCCCTATTTCTTCTTTAGTTCCATGCCCTATGTTTTCATTGCCTGGCTTGTGGCAAACAGATAGGTATGTTATATTAGAATATGTCTCTTTGTCTACAGGATAAACCTCACAGACGCGTTGTGGATGATTCAACGTTTGTCTCATCTTCTCTCCATGTATTCCTGACAGCAGACCCCAATCTTGTTCAACTGGCTGAGTTAAACTCTTCCATATTAACCAAAGTCATCTTGAACTTTCCTGTTACTGATAATGAAACACTGAAGTTGAAGGTTCAGTTTATAAGAGCATGTTTACTTAGATACTGTATTTATTGTTGGGAAAATTACTCTATTGGCCTGAGAACAGCATAGATACTTCATGGCTGGGGAAATGCCAACTGTACATTAGATGATTTTTCTCTTGGAAAGATTAAATGCACACTATTCCATTCCAACTTTATTTGTTTCATTTCTGTCATCAGCTTTGGCAGTTGGGTCCCTTTATAAAATGGTTCTACTCTTTAAACATTTGTATTTGGTAAAATTTTAGTATGATTAATAATTGGAATGGCTTCAGATTGCTCATTTAAATGTCATTGTTGCTTTTATTTATTTGATTAATTATTTTATTTACTTATTTTTGTTTATTTGCTGTTGCCGAGGACTTCTATTTCATTGATACAGAGTTTGGATTTGGTACACACAAAGTTATAAACTAAAATAACATAAATAGCATTAAGTCTAAAAGTTATAGCAATTTTATAAAAGGTCAGTGAATTTTATATTATAAATCGAGTATCGAAGTATAGCTTTAGAAAAAAGGAAATTATATTTTTGTTCATGTCAGTTCAAAACTTGTTTTAACTTCATCTATAGCAGGTCACATTATTCTGTGGGTTGCCTTCTTGCACTCTCTTGACTACACTTAAAATTTGAATTTGTGTGGTCAATCATTGTCTTTGCTGAGAAGTTATTTCTTATTCCCTGAGACACTGTGGTATTGGAGATCAGCTTAGATATTTGAACTGACAAATCTCTGGTTTAGCACTTGGTTCAGCAAAGAACCTGAAACTATAATTAGCTATAAGCAGCATTGTTTTTCATGGGACTGATCATATCCTTTTAAGAAGCATGTTCTGTACTTCTCTTGAGTCTGTAACCAAGAAGGGAGGGCTGTGCTTGGCTCAGGAGGGAATCTGTGCTTTTCCCCTCCGTTAGGTGCTCTGAGATGTCCACGTGCCAGGAGTGCAGAGGAATTTGGAGGGAACCTTGGAGAAGAAAGAAAACAGGTAATGCTGACTTGCAATCAGTCATGACCACTTCAGTAACAATTTGTTATGCACTTTTGTCAAATCAGTGACAAGTAAGTGTGTGAGACCAGTATGCTTGATTTACCAGCAAACAGTGCTGTTATGGCTACTTCACAACCCCTTTGCAGCCATTATCTCCTAAACAACTTCTGTTCCACCCTGTACTGAACACCAGCACTGCTGCTGGAAGGCAGATTGCAATTTATAAGCATGCAAAGTTTCTAACACAAAATTCAGCTGAACTTTGTATCCCTTGTAGATCAAATCCTTCTTGAAAAAGATTACCACCATTACATCAGCATGGAAGCAGCATAAGCATACATGTTTGAAACTGCAATCTACAGATCAGAAGTTATTTTTAGTCTTGAAAGAGACTGTTATTGAGATTCAGTATCTGTATAATCCCATCAAATTCCTTGGAGTGAAATCCCCAACATACACTTTTCACCTGAAGATATCTTCCTTGCCTTGCCTCATCTTTGCCTTGTCTCATTTTGTCATGTCTTTTTCTTGTAACCAATTCCCCTTCTAATGAAGACACATCTGGATTTAGGGAAGAAAATGAGCTTTTTTTGCACACAGTCTTTTGCACACCATCAGTGAGCTCAGTCTTCTGCATGTTCTGTCCTTTTTCTTGCCCTCTGTCTCTTGTCTATTCAGCAGTTAAAGCCTCTTGGAGAAGGAGCTGCATTTGTACTGAACAAAGCTATTTTTCAGTGAGCTCCTGTGGCTTACTGTAAGGCCTATAATATCAAATAGTTTAATGTGGCAACAGTTCAGTAAGGACAAGGAAAAAAAAAGGCATTTAGGTCACATTCCTAGTTTCTGAGAAAATACAGGGGGGGTGGAAGAAGGAAAGGAAATAGACTTATGTCTGGAAAAAGCTAACATACATAGCTAAGTCCCCCAGCATGAAAAAAGAACGGTGTCACAGACATAGCTGAGGTTAAGAATAGACATGTTACATCATCTTCTGCACAATGCAGTAGTGGGAAAAGGGAGGAAATGAGGACTTAGGAGAGGAATAAATAAATTACAGCCAGATTTTATAGAAAAAGGCTAGACTGGATGCTCCTTAGGAAAAATCTGGATTGTGGGCTGTGTTAGAAACAGGTAAGGAAAGAATGGAAAAAACTACTCTAACACAAAGAAAAGAATAGTTGGGGTTACTGATGACATAGAAGAAATGGTCAGAATCTGAGAACATATAGGATTTTTTTTTCTTTTCCTTTTGTTAAGAGATCCTGTAATTGCTTCTGGCATTTTAGTGACTGTGGCAAGCTGTGTGGCAGCATTTAAAATGCCAGGGTCTTCCTAAGCCCAATGGGGAAAATGTATACAAAAAAATTACTTTCCCACATCTATAGTCAATCTTGTCAAGTGAAAGTTCTCTTGAAAGTGAATTTTACCTTCATGACTGTACCCTCTGGCACCTCCTTTAAGGAAGCAGCTCTTAGATTATAACAGGCATCACAAATGGGTGGGTCTAATAAGATCTGAAAGGGAAACTACGAATCAGAAAATCTTTTTACCTCAAACACAACTTCGTTCAGGGCAACATTGTCCATGTGCTGACCTCCAAAAGACCAGGTAAAGGATTCCTTCAGTTGCCTCCATTGTCACAGTGGCTTCTTGACCCTGCTGGCTTCCTCCCACAAACTTGCTGGTGCAAAGCTTTTAGGAGACTTTGGGCAAGTTGTTGGTAACGGCGGCTAGATAGAAGACACTGCATACATATACAACAGGAATAAAGTAAGGATGATTGAGTAAAATTGACTTTAGCATTTTAAAAAAATTGTGATGTTCAAATATAACAATATATAACACTTTCTTTTGAAGAGTGCTTTTCCTGCTATATAAAATAATGTGTGGTATTATGCAAAGCTAAAATTAAAAAAAAACTGTCTTCAAATAATTGCACAATGAGACACGAAGTTACAGGAACAGACAGTGGGAATTTGTGTATTTGCATGAATTTTTATGGGATAAATAACTAATATTTAGATTGTGTTGGTTTGGTTTTTTTTTGTTTTTTTTTTTGCCAATTAAGAGGAAATAGTTTTATAAGTATGCTTCCTATAACAATTTCAGATGATCGCTTCCTATAACAATTTCAGATGATCACTTCCTGATTTCAGAGAAGTTACTTTTTCTCAGTCCTCCAAAGTAAATCAGTTCAAAGAACCTCATCTTAATTCAGCTGTTAGAAATAGAAGTCTAAAAATATGTAAACATATGTAAAACCTGCCTTAGCTGCTATTTCAATATGAAAAGACACTGTCTCAGGCTACTCAGAAAATAAAAATAAACTTGGAACAGACACCTAGAAGTCACACACTTTACAGGAGTCCTGCCTGGAATGACCTATCCAAGTCAAGGTCACTATGGCTGAACTCTGAGACTGTTTGGGAGTAAGTTTCAGTTCCAAGGAGAATGGGAATACTCATAAAATCAGAATGGTTTGGGTTGGAAAAGACTTTAAGAATTATCTAGTTCCAACCTGCCATGGACAGGAACACCTTCCACTAGACCACATTGGTCAAAGTCTTCACTGTTTCCATTACTACCATGATTTTACAGCGTTTAAAGCCCTTCTACAGTATTAAATGTCATTTCCCAACCAAATTCATTGTGGTAAAATTGCAGTAAATCCTCTTAAGAAGAATTCTCTTAGTTTTCACTTTGCATTTGGCAAATGCAATAAAACAGATAACATCATTTGGCCTCTAGTCACCAGGCAGTCCCACAGAAATCTGTCTTGCCAGCAGAGCAGCTCAGAGTAGCTCCCACCTCCTCGGCACTGGAAACAAAATTTAAATTCTACCATCATGTTTAAGTTGAGACCCTCCTGTTCAATGGATGGGGAAGAAGGGTAAAGGATAGTCAAGTGTGAAGGGAGACAGATGTTGTTGGTAATCCAAGACTTCTGTATACACTCCAGTCTGCCCACTGGCGGTGGTTGCTGCTGCAGCCAGCAGCCTTGCCAGGCTTCCAGCACAGGCAAAAAGACTGAGAAATCCATTCTGATGCTGCTCCGTGCCACTGTCTTTCCACATGTGCCAGTATAAATTTAAGCAAGTGTAATCCACAAGGATAAAGTCAGGCATCAGAGAGTAAAATCCCTCCTGTGACTCCCTCCTACCCTGAGGGGATAACCTCACTTGGCTCCCACTGGCACCAGTGATCTTGGCCAATAGATCCTAAATCCCTCATCAGTGGGAATTCCACACAACCTTCACTTTAAGCAGAGGGCTGAGTTAGATCTTGCTGGTCCTTGATGCTCTGTATGGTAGGAAGTCAATGACCTCGCTAGGGTAGGGGAGAGAGAAGGACAGGGGAGTGGCATTGTGGAAGCATGTGTTGCCTCAGAAAAGACATGAGACACTCCAGCAGTTTTCTGGAACTAAAATCTCCACTGTTTTTACCTAACTTAGCTGGGAATCTTGTCCGGAATTCTAAATACCAGTTTTTTCAAACTACATACAAACATTATCTCCTTTTAAACAACATTCTTGAGTTACTCTCCTTGTTTATGCTTGATTATCTGCATGAATTTTTACACTGGGACTCTAAAAGCCACTAATACCATACCAATAGTATGTGATTTAATTAGTGTTCAGTATGAAAGAAGATATGTTTTTACTTGCAGTTTTACACTGGATTTTTAAACTGTATTCCTTTCTGGAAAGATATGAGCACATCAGAGGCAGTAGTGGAAGTGAGAATGATGGTGAGCTATGTGAAAAATCAGTATTGACCTGATTTTCATGCTGGCACTTTGCCTTCCAGCCTGGAAGTCTTCTGGAAGGTATTTTGACTTCCTGTATGGATTTTAGACACCTAGTAGAAAATAACCTCCTTCTTGGCATTAATCCTGGACATTTTGGGAGTACATTTGAATTTATGATTCAAATTTTAAAATAATTTCTTAAAACTACATTTGATAAACTAGTTCACAACATGCTTATTATTGCATCAGACTGAAAGTCACACATAATTCAGGTGGTTTAACATAATTTCATTTACTGGTTACTTTATGTCTATGGTGGCTGCAGCAGATTCGCTGAGATTTTGCCTTTTTAGCCTTTCCCATCTTTAGCTCACCTACTCACCACCCCATTGCTAATTTTCTTCCCTTTCACAGTTACTTTACCAGCATCTTGCTTCACCAATCCCTCCTCCCTTTTCTGAAGCTCCATTACACCACACTTCCATGTTGGCTATTTTTCACCAGCAGGTGCTGATTTGTTATCACCTCAGTGTGGAAGGTGCTCAGATTCTGTGAAGCATCATTTGAAATGTTATTTGTTAGAGATACTACAATGAAGAAATCTTACTTCCCTGTAGATGCTGGGAGCCCAAGTTTTAAAACACTGAACAAGCCCCCAGTGAACTAATAGTTTTTAACCATTTGCACAATTACTTTCATTTCAGAACGTTAATTCTCCTCCTAAACATCGTTTGGAGACAAGCAGAGAACTGCCCAGCACTCTGATCTCTTTGTTAAACCGAGGATCTTTGTCACCATGGCACTTGTGTGTGTTTGATTGGAGAATTACTCTGCTTTAATACAAGCAGAGAAGACAGTTTCTGGAATACCTTGTGGAAAATTATTGAAATTCCTCAGGTTGAGAAGAAGCTAATACATCTTATTTTAAGTGCTTTATTTAGCTAAATATTAGAGTGGAAAGCAAGTGTTGGTTGTGATCAGAATTAACTTTTCAGGCTTCCTAGAGCTCTATTAGAGAGATACCTAAACTTAGACTGCAGAGACACCCACCCATTTATTCCATAAAACAAAGCTTTCCTGATGATGAGCAAGAGGTTTAACCTGGGAGGAAGTCATCTGATCCAGATAAAAAATATTAGCTGAGGTAAGAAGAACTGTAAAATAGACATCAGGATATCTTTTTGAAGCATAGCTGAGCATTTAGCACCTAAATTAAAGTGCTGGCACTGAATTTAATTTATTAAAAAATGTGATGTAGATTTCAGAACTATGTCTTCAGTTTTACTGAAGATTAAAATTCTATTGCACACAGACGTAATGTCCTCTTTCTTCAAACCATATTCCCTTTCCTAAGTTTGCCATTGGTGTTCTTGGAGTACTTCTATTTTAAATATTCTGGTTTGCCCACTAGCACTGGCTTCCAAGACATAAACCAGAGGGAAAAAATGTCAATAAACAATGCATAATAAAAATTATAACTCATAGATCTGTGGTATTCTTAAACAGATGCCCTCCTCGCACATGCATAAACCTTTCTCCTAGAAGATCTGAATGCCACAGCCACATGTGTTGCTTATTTACTTGGTGAAATTTCTTGTTTTCTTTTGTGCTTTGGCTACTGCTTCTTGTCCACATCTAAACTCCTTTGTTGAACACAGCAAATGAAAATAGCACTATCAATTAGTCATTGTTTCTTCCTTCTCATCACTGGAATGTCTTGTTATTAAAATAATATACCAAGCCATGTTTTGCCTTCTGTTATTTGCATATTTTTGTCCCATTCCATTTTCTCTTAAAGAAAACATGTTGATTTTCTGATGAGAATGCCATGCACAGTCTTCTGGTGTGGTTAAGAGGTTAAGTGAAAACAGATTCAAAGGAGGTTAAACAAATGTTTTCACATCACCATGTAATTTTCTCAGGTCATTCCTAAAAGAAATTTGTTCTATTATTTGAAGTCAATTTGTCTTACTTCAGTGAAATGAATTAGTTTTTACTTTCTTTTCTTAATGAGCCTAAGAAGGAACAGATAGATGAATTTACCCTTTATGTAAGACTGAATAAATCTTGAATCATTCTGAAGATGAGTAGGTACTTATGAAATAGGATATATTTCATGGTCAGTGCTATTAAAATTTCAAGTTTCATTTTGTATTCTGCTTGAACAGAAAAAAAAAATTCTCTTCTAAAATGATCTTATGAGATAGATCTGTGGGCTTTTTTATGGTATCCAATTTAAAGGGATCCCATTCTCTGCATTGGCAATAACCTATTGATGCTTTAAGGTGGAAAATGAGGTTCCTTGGCAACCTTCTTGAATATTGTGCTTTTTATTAGTACAGAATGTCTTCAGCCTTGTCTGGTTTCACATGGAACAGGAAGTTGTTTATTTAGGTAGACATATCTAGCTGACACTGGGGTATCTTTGTGTTACTATCTGCATCTTGAAAAAAAATTACAAACTTGCCTTTCACCCCTTTTTTATTGATTGTGAAAACCATGTTGTTTCTTAACACCAGCCTTAACAGGAAAGACCCCTGCAGAAAAAAAGACATTCTAGAAAGTGGACCAATTATCCCCATCAGTCTATGGGTCTTGTTGAAAAGTGTGGTTGAAAGTGGTGCAATGTTCCACTGTCTACTCCTGATAAAATGTCTCCACAAGTGCTCTGCTCTTCTGATATGACTGCTTCCAGGAAAATGGTCTGAATCCTATATGATTTCTGTACTTCCTTCTAAGATACAATACAATTAAGGGAGAGCATCTCTTGGGAGCACATGACATATTTTCTGATGCTTTATCCAGTGCTGAAATTTTACTTTTATTTTGCAACTCGAGAAATATTAAAAATATTGTGTCAGAATGAATAGGAAATGTTTTTGTCACCACATTTCTCCAGTTGAAATTTTATGGTTCTGAGGACAAGAAACATTTGCTGTTTGCAAATTGAGGGGCTCCTCCTTCAACACCTACTACATATCTTGTGCTGAGAAGCACTGATCACCAATATACCAGACGAAAGAGAGGAAGAAACAAATGTGAGAAGGAATTTCAGAGTTTTATCAGACTCTGAAAGACACTAGAGATATTTATGGTTTATATAATTTTGAAGGTAAAAAAATAAAATTAAACTCAGAGTTTATTCTGTTAAGAATCTCATTTTTTTTTAATATAGGGATAGTCACTGGTGTTGTACATATAAGAAAAACATGGTTTTGCTTACAAAAGCTGTCAAGGGGAGGACTTTGAGAATTTTCTTTGCAGTACATGTTTCACACCAATGTTGCTGATGTGAAACACAAACATTTACATTATGAATCACACAAAGTATCATCGTAATATATTAGAAAAATTAAAGCCTTCCACAGAAAGCATGCTTTATTAATAAATGACAGTATTAGGAGTTTACCTGTTAAATGCAGCTTGCTTTTTTTTTTCCTGAATGACAAAACCCAATGTTTAATTGGGTTTAATTGCTCATATAAGTATTGGGAAATTTTTCTGGGTTCCTTTATAATTTTTACAGCATCAAAAAACCTACAAAGCTCCCAAAGGGCCACATTCTTCTTGTGGAGCTCATTTGGAACCAAGCATCACAGAATCCTGAGAAAAGACAGAATTTGAAAGTAATAGCTGATACATAAAGCCTACTGACATAATACATTGTGATGGATCTTTGCCCTGGCTTAATGAAACACAAATGAGGAACACCTTTGTTTTGGAAATAGTAGGTGTGATTGCTCAGAGTCATCATTTATAGGATATAAATTTACAGGATATGTAATAAGAATGAGACAGGACACACAATGAAAAGGAAACAGTATCATAAAATCATATTTCTTTGAGCCTGGCTATACTTACTCATCCCTTTTTTAATGTTTTTGGCTATTTCATCTGAGCCGGTGCTAGGCTTTGTCTCAGCCAAGAGATTTGGCAATCTCAGGTATTTGCAAATTTCATTTGAATAAAAATCCAATAAACAGAAATAATACTGGCAAAAATTTAAAAGGAGAAGGACACGTTGACAAACAAGCCCTGTGACAAAAATGAAGGAACTTTCTCAGAGCAAGCAGCAAAATAATGCAAAGCTTGATTTCAGAACATAACTACCCGAAAGGGAAGGACTGTGGAAATTCAGGTAATTGATTAACATAAGGCATAAAGAAACTCAGATTAAGTCCATGGCAACAATTTTTTTGTTTACTTGCAGGGCTATATTTGCCATAAAGACAAGAAAAATCTAATGTAGACTAAGGTATGGGAAACACCAGAGGCAAAACTGTAGAAATATCTGTCTGATCACTCTCAGCTGGATCTGCTTTCCAGCATCTTTTATGCAGTACAAGCAGATTTCTGGTGAGAGCAGTGTGTAGGGGTAAAAACACTATTAACAAAATCTGTACAACAGATCTTGTGAAGGCATTATCCCCACCTCATTATCTTTTCAGATTAATCACTTCTGTAGTGTCAAAAAGTAACTACATAGATATGTCAGAAGTCTAGGATGATTTTGACAAGACAAAATTGTGTTTAGACAAGTGTGGTCAACACTATGTGTCACAGAAAGAATAATATTATTTTTTCCCTCCTAAATGCTTATAGCCATGCATTTTTTCATTAGTACGTTGTTGAATTCCTCAAAAAAACTAGCCTGAATTCCTCCAGCATTGGGTTGTAAATAGGACAAAGTCTGTTGCCTCAAATGCTTCCTCTCATCCAGGTGATACCAGAAGATACAGTCTGATATTTGGGCCAGAAATTTTCAAAACCCATAAAAGATCAGGAATTGTGTCTTAGAATGAACTTTATTGTGTCTCGTGGTTCAACCTCAGCTATAAATTATTATATCTATGGATGGGTCTTAAATAAATGTTATTTTTAACGAAAAACAATCACCTGAATGTAAAAATTACTGGTGTTTCCATGAGATTCTTCCTTTGTAGAAGAATGTAAGCTAAAGAAGAGAGTTTCTTGCATTCCTGAAGAATTACAAGATCTTGCTAATTTGAGAGAGCTGGAAGACTGGCGGCTGCATGTTTAGAAAAGACAGAATGGGTTTTTATCAGAGGCAACTCTTTCTATTCTTTACATGACTGTTTGCATTTATTTTGCACTGATACTTTGTCCTGTTATATATTTTTCATTAATGTATGTCTTGATGCAGGTTTTATCATAATAACCTTTTCAGAGCTATAAGATCTTGTGTTCAGTGACCACAACTGAACTCTTAAGCAGGAGGCAAAAAAATTCGGAGAAAGGAAATAAAATGAGTCTTTTCATCATGCTCGTCACAGTATGTCTGCAAGAACCTGAGTTTTTAGTTCCTGTACTCATTGCCATCCTAGCAACTGGAAAAAATATTTTTACTTGTAGTGTCCATGTTTGTGCTGGAAGGTGACTGGGATGCAGCAAATCAAAGCCAAAATAGCCATCTTACAGAACAAAATTTTAAAGCAAAATCACATTTTAATGTAAATTTTTATATGATACTACATTTTACAGAAGTAGAGGCGTCTCCTAAAGCCTAGGAACTCCAGACTATGCTATTTTTTTTTAAGGCCAGTTGGATGCTTATTTCTTTCCTCTTGTTATGCACTGACTATATTCCTGTGCCTGCTGCAGTAGGAATAAAAGCTGAGAAAGCAGAATCGTGGCCTTAGGCTATAACTTCACCAGCCTTTGAAAGGGATTAGCTGGTCTAACTGCCTGCAATAACGTGGGATAGGGAATCTCTCCAACATTGCATTCTTTGAACATTATAAGGAAGACACTTGTGTTAATATAATGACTAATTCCTTTATTTTGGTGCACAAGAAAAATTAGTGCCTCATCTTTAGTTTCCACCAATCCTTCTTCAGACTTTGCTTGCAGAAGACTCCCTAAAAGCAAACTTCATATAGAATTGGGCAAATGGTAATTATGCATGCAGTTAAAATGATACAAAACTGTTTTTATTTGAAAAAGTCGGGCAAAGAATAAAATACAAAGTTTGGAAATACTAAATCTCATTACCTCAATAAATGTGTTAATGAGTGATTCCAAATTGTATTACTTATCAAAATTAGGACTGTATGCAAGGGAGCATAACAAAATAGACTATAAAACATCTTTTTGAAACACACAAATAATGTGAAAAACAGTACTTGTAACTTTGAACTTCACTGTTGTTTTCCTGTAAACAATTCCCTTATGCAGAATACACAGTTAATATCTGGAAATTTCTATATGAAATTTTAATGTGTAACTATGTTAATAAAAAGTGTAATTATTTACTATCGAGTAAAGGGTAAGGAGAGATGTTGAAATAGATTAGAATTAAGTTAGAGAATGGAGTTTTCTATCTTGTACATTCCTTGTTCTCCAATAATGTTCATTCCATGTGTCCTGGATGTGAAGTTGACTCAGATCCATGGTACAGTCTGGATCTGAACGATATAGAAAAACACTAAATGATTCTTCTATTTCTTCAATAAGAAATCTGGAACTGGATATAGTTTCTCAGTCTAGTGGAAATTGAGCTAGGCAATTCCCATTCTGAACTAGGTTATCACAAATAGCTTTATCCAAGTATGGAAAATTAACTAAACCTCTTTTTCCTCAGAGACCAAATGGATGCCTGTACAAAACACTCTTAATGTGCCAGAAGAAATAACTTGTTGTTGGCTGTGTCCTGGATAAAATGAAACTGAAAACTGAGTAGAAAGAGAAAAAAAAATCTACATTTTTTTCTTTTACCTTTAGTTTCATTTGTAATCACTACAAAATTATTGCAATAGTTTTTCCTCTTTACATTAATAAATATAAGTAAATCTTACCTTTATGGGGTTTTTTGTCACTTTATATCTGCTACTTCAGCTTTAAACAAATTTAGCTTCATGTGTAGGATGAAAATTTTAATAATTGTCTTTGAGATAATATCAACAGAAAGAGAATTTGTTTTTTTTAGCATTTATATGAAAATAAAGCCCAAATAATTCTTGATTTATATTTTAATATTTACTTCTCTGAATCTTCCTCTTAGAGGAGATAAGGATGGGAAAATTTTGTTTGGGAGTATGTTGTTTCTCTTTGTTGTCAGACATTGATATTAATAATAATAAACTGCTCAAACTTGAAGATAAATTCTCATTCAAAAGGAGTTGTTCATACTGTATCAGCTTCCATGCTGTACAGCATTTATTTCTGCTTACAGCACTGCCTGTGTTTCTTAAACCTGAGCCATCTCTTGGTTCATATTTGCTTGGAAAAGTTTATGAACCTGAGAAGAATTTCAAAATTTCAACAAGCCTTTAAGCTGAGTATTACAGATTCTCTTTTGTGCCATACTGTGTATTTTATTCCCTGTACTAATCAAATATCCAACATGTAATCATAAAATATCTGATTAACATCAGATGCAGTGATCTTGAAGTCATACTCTTGTCTGATTGACACGCATGGTGAAGCTAAGTCATGTACTGAACAAGATATCGGTAGTAAAGGGTTCAAATTAGACTTTAAATAAATAACTCAGAAAGATTTTGTTCTTTTGGAGTCTTGTGAACTTGTGCATAGGGTTGAGGTTCCTCTCATTGAACTTGAGCCATCTAAAAGCTAAGGCAGGCACTCTTAGATGGCTACCTAGAGACAAGCCTGCCCCAGGGTAGTGCAGCAGGCAGAATCTTGGCTTCTGTCTCACCACAGGGTATGGTGCCATTTGAGGATGACTGTGTCTATCCACTGAACAGGAATACCAAGCAACCAGTGTAAACAGAAGGCTGCACTTTAGGGAAGAAATGAGGATTTGATTTAGGCAAGTCCTTGGACCCAGCTCAGCACACTGCTCTCTTCTGTAAGCTCCTTGACTTGGCTACAAAGTTTGTACATGCTCGTAAAGATTTCTAAACATGCAAACGGTTATTTATACACTAAGATGTACTTGCCACTTACTTTTATGAAGGAATTTGGGAAAAAATAACTTTTTCCCATAGTTTGCATTTGTGTTTGTTTGCCAGGGATTGATTGCTTGGAAGTAATTGATTTCTAGTGTGATTGCATTTCTAAGGTGGACCTGCTCCTCACCAGCTCCCACATGGTCTTGTCTAGTCCCAGGGGAAATTACCTTCCCAGTAGCACACCAGGGGATGGGAATTGAGAACTAGTTTTCACTCTCTTTGTCCTATTTAAGTCCAGAGAAGAACATTTTTATTTAGGAACTGGAATCACCATGATCATTGAAGCCAAAAATATTTTTATTCAGTAATTTTGTGAGAGAAAGATTGCTCTCTAAAACCACTGCTGTTAGCAGTAAGTAGAAAGATTTTATTATGTGTGTGTTGGCATTGGGACTGTTACTGAAATAGGTTTCCAGATTCTCTACCTGAAATATAGCATGAAGAATTCAGCTTTCATGCAGTCATGCACCAATGTCTATATGTAACAGATGTTTTAAACTCTCAGATTTAAGTAATAATTTTGATTATGACTGTATTGATATAAACCGGGCTTGAAAATAAAACAGCAGGATTATCTAGGGAGAATGAGTGTTAGAAATGAAACCCCATGTTTAGTGAGGCGTTCCAGCTCAAGTGTGGAGGGCCTTTTGTGACTGAGATCCAATGTGTCACTTTTCACACATTCTTGGATAGGGCTGTGTGTACCAGGGAGGCATATGGAAGAAGCAGAATCCAGGCATTTGTTTTAGGCTAGCTTGTATGAGAAGCTGGATGTTATAGCACAAATGGGATCTGTTGGTAATTCTTTGCTGAAATGCCAAGTACCATACCTGCTATTGGCTCTGTTCAGTGGTGCAGATAATTTCTTTTCTAAATATCCTCAAAAGTATTCATTACTTGAAAAATTATGGTCTTGTAGATGTGATTGTGAGCTCCTGCTACAACTAAGTAGATAAGGTGAAGTGCAAGGTGATTTATCAAAATAATCTGACAAACAATATCCATACAGTTAATTCAGACACACAGTTCTCATTGATTGAATATTATTAATAGTATGACAGGTTTTTAGAGTCATCACAAGGAAACATGAATTAATCAAACCAAAAAGCTTCTTCTTTTTGTAACCTGAACTAGTCTTTCCATCAGGAGATGGAAAAACTGTAAGACTGAAGGTGTTCTGTTTTCCTTAAAAATAATCTAACACAGACTTTCAAAATGTTTAAAAAATTATGTGAAGAAGTATAATTCAGTTTTCAGTTTCTAATCAGTTTTGACTGGCTTGACTGAAAAAAGGTTTCTCTAACAGTCACATGATTTCCTAGTTTTTACTGATTTCAAACTATAAATATTTGGAATGAACTTGAAAAATGTTCTTAAAGGGAAGAATTAATGTCAGTTCGTGTTCCTTCTTCTCCTTTACTAGATAAACCATATTATCAGTGAATGAAAAACACACAAGTTTGAAAGTTTTGCAGTGTTCTGTGCTACTTGCTTTTCAGTTCAGCATTTCTTGCAGGCCATCCTGAAAGTAACACCCTGATTTGATGTTATCAATGCAGTAATTGACACCTGTAAGGAGGTTTACTATTCCAATTTACAACCAGAAATCACTGTTGCTTAAGCAGCACCAGACCACACACATAGCAATTTAGAGGACATGGATTGCAGGTCTTTGAAAGAGGTCTTTGCTTTATAAATTTTTCTTAAAATCTCATTTGTATACCTTCTTCCACCTGAACTCCATGACAGAATGATTGGATATTCTATCAGACTCAAAAAAAAAAAAAAATTAATCTTCTATTTATGTCCCTAGCAAAGACTCATGAAGATAAGAGGTTGGTGGGACTAGAATAAGAGCAGAAGACATAGTACAGAAAGGTGAGGGTGAGAGTGAGAGCAGCAAGGGGAGGCACTAAATAAAGGTAAAATATAAGGGAGACTGAATTCAGAACAGTCAGAGAAGGACAAAACGACAATAATTATTCATGAGGGAGAGCTTGCCAGGTGGAAGCTGGGGACCAGAACCATAAAGATTGCTTGAACAGGGCCGAAGGGTGGTGAGTAATATCCTTACTGAGGTAATATTAACTAAAGTGAGCTGATAAGTGTGATTTGCAATTCTGTCAATGTACTCATGTCTTCTCAGACCTACTAAAGGTCCTTAAATTCCTTGTGTAATTTCTCCAGTGAAAATCTTTATTTAAACTGGCAAAAAAAGTGTACCCCTCCTTATGTCTTGTTCATGTCTGCAAATGTCAGCTTCATGCTTGTTATAATGTCCTAAATTTTCCTGTCCCTTTTTATTTTCCCCTTTCCAGCAGAGTTTTGGCAAGATTAAATGTGCAATTTTAATCAAAAGGAAATTAGTTTAAATTAGGGAAATTTATATTTCACCTGGGGGCAGAGAAATCCAATCTTTAATTTTCACCAGCTGACCAGAGTTCATGGTACAGAATTGGATTCAGTTCATAGAATCTGCCTGAAGCATATATAAAGGTGTTATTTGAGAGAATTCTGAGGTGATAACAGAGTAAGAAGTGAACAGATGAAACATTTGACTTCATTTAATACTGAACTGACAGCAGTTATGTGGCTTTAGAATCTGTTACATTTCTGTTAACTAAATGTAAAACTACTTTTTCCTCGCAGAGATATCAGAGTACTTTTGATTTAAATGGCAGCATGTGAAATGAAAATTCAAACAGCCAAGAAATCAAAAAGAAAAAAAATATTAAAGTCTTGTAATGTACAGATATATTATTTTTTAATTTTCATTGGAATATTTTTGAAGGAACATGAAAGGACATAGTCATGGTCTGTTAATCCCACAAAATCTCTAATCATATAAATTCAATTTCCCAAATATCTTTCTAGAACGGGAAAGTCTCCACAGTTTACGGAGCTTTAAATTTCATGTAAATGAACCAAAGTGATTGGAACATATATGTTGAGATGTAAGAGGTGGAAGTTTCCTTTCTCTAACTGCATCACATAAAAAGATCAAAAAAAATGACATTCTCAACAGTACTGGAAAATGAGTATGACTTGAGAATAAATATTTAGATTATAATTATCTGGTAAATATGTCCAAACTGTCAATTATGTTCTATTTGTATAGCGTCATGAAGGGTGAGATAAGCAATGATCTATGCCTTTAAAAAACAATGAAGGAGTTAAATCTAAGATATTTCCTTGCTTAGCTGAACTTCCGAGATTAACACATGCTTTAAAAGGGTCTTAATCAGATTCTGTTTAGTTTACTTTTTTCTCTACAGGTCCCCATTCCTGCCATCAGTCTAGTACAGGACAGGCAATTGTGGATATTCAGACTGGCACCAGAAATGGTCAGCCTATGGAATTAAATACTGGAAACAGTGCAAAGAATGAGACTGGTGAATGAACAAAAAAATTCCTCCTTGCAGAGCCTGAAACGGTTGCAAAGTCAAGTACTAAAGAAGAAATGTTTGAGGAAACCCATAGAAAACAAATTCTAGACAGGTTACTTGACACTTTTGATGTCAGGATGTGGAAAAAATAACTCCATAGAAAGAAACACTTAGATGAAACTTCTGAGGAATAGCTTACCTTCAAGTGCAATTCATAAGAGAACACTGCATTCATTGATGGGACTGGCAAGCTGAAGAAACAGTTCTCTATATGATTAAGCTCAAAATAGCTACAGGAAAAATGACCAACTACGGGCAATTTGACTTCAGGAAAACTATTTGGTAGGGTGTATGTGACAGCTGAAGAGCAGCTGAAAGTTGCACTGGGCAGATGATAAAACAAAGAGGTGTGATCAAGAATTACGTTGTTTGGGGGACTGAATACAACAGACAGCAAAAGAACAGCCCTACAGAGCTTTTAAATGGAGGTGTGTAGCAACATCAGAATTGCAGCTATTAGAAAAGTAAAGTGCCTGGGAGAAGGGAAAAAAAGTACAGAGCAATTGAGAAATACCTGCTGTGAGAGAAAAATTCAATTCAACTCAAATACAGGTTAAGGAAAAGGGAAGAAATGTGGCCACTTTATTTTAATAAATTTAGAAATTTTCATAAAACTGGCATTAAGATGTAAGAATATAAAGCAAAACAGAGGAAGCAAATTTTCTATGTCTTAGCTTTAGCAGTATCTGTGTCAATGGCAGTGGGTAGACTGTGGATGGAATATTTTTCATACATTGCAAAAATGCAATGGCAAATAGAAGGAAATTTGCTATTGCACAGAAACCATGTAATAAAACATAGCAGCAGTCTTCAGCATAATCAGCCTCAGATTCAGTTTACCCAGGTTCTGGCCCTTGGAATCTCATGGCCCACCTGTCTCACACAGACATTTTCAAGCATATGGATGGGTCTCAGCCAAACAATTCAGACACACCATTTCACCAGTCCTTGGCTTGGATCTCTAGGTCCCTGTCGTAGCCAACTCTCAGGTCCTCTGGTCTCTCTAGCATCCAGCACAGACTTATGGCTGCTTCAGTAGCTGTCTCCCAAATCTCATGCATGCATGCAGAATACAGAGTCCTTCTCTCCAGGAAAACCAACAGAGTTTGATAAGACAGGGCAGGCTGGACTGATCAGCCCCAACTGTTTAAGCATGTGGTCAGCCAAGTGACCTGACCAGATCCTGCTTACATGTGACTGTCCCCTTTAAGCCCTATATTTATTTTCCCATCCTTGTTTGTTCCTCCACAAACTACCTGTATCCTTCCCTTTCTCCATCTTTTGTTCTTCCCATAAAACATGTCATAGTAAGCCTTGCAGAGTCCCAAGATTCTCTTCTGCACCAATAATCACAGAATCACAGAATGAGTAAGATTAGAAGGGACCACAGTGGGTTATCTGGTCCAACCTCCCTGCTCAGGATCATCCAAAAGCACATGGCACAGGCATGTGTCCAGACACTTCTTGAATATATCCAGTGAGGGAGACTCCACAATATCTCTGGGCAATCTGTTTCAGTGCTCAGTCACCTGTACAGTAACGAAGTTCTTCCTCATATTCAGGTGGTACTGCCTGTGCATCAGTTTCTGCCCATTGCTTCTTGTCCTATTGCTTGGCACTGCTGGGAAGAGCTCAGAACCTTCCTCTTGGCACCCTCCCTACAGAAACTGATAGACAGTGATGAGCTCCCCTCTCAGTTTTCTCTTCTCTAGACTGAGCAGGCCCAGCTCCCTCAGCCTCTCCTTGTAAGAGAGAGGCTCCAGTCCCTTAATCATATCTTTCATCCTCCACTGGGCCTGTTCCAGGAGCTCCATGTTTCTCCTGTACTGAAGAGCCCATGTGTGCCATGTTTGGGTATGTGTGGGAATAGGCAGTGAGGTGAATCAGAAAACTTCTTGACTATTCTCATCATGATGGGTTTCATGGACCTCCCAGGACACCTCTGGAAAGGCCTTATGGGGAGCTCAAATCTCTGATAGAGTTAAAAGGGAGTCTTCAGCACAAAAACACTGAAAACACAGCAAGGGGGTAAGGATGTAAAAATATATCAGCAAGGAATAAAACACTATTTTTCTGTTGACTAATGAGGTTTATCCACCAGTCACCAATTAGATTCACTAGACTGGAATATGGAATCTGGAAGTCAGACAAAGGCCATTTTATTCATAATATTAAAATTCAATGTAAATAAATAATGTTAGTAGCTTTTCTCTATTAAAATCCTTGTGTGCTTTCATAACTGCAAATACATTTTTGATAATTATTGATTTTCATGAGAAGAATACAGTTCCTCTACAGAATTGTAGGCAGGTTTGGATTGTATTACATTTTAAATTAGGAATCTGTCTGCTTTTTGTTAAGTTTGCAGAAAAGGAACAGTACAAAAGACAGGTTTGTTCACTTCCTTTTTTAATTTTTTGTATATTTTTGTGCAGCAGCTTGTCTATGATTATCCATTATTTTTAAAAATCTAGACTTTGTGGTAATTACTGGAATATATTGCATGAAAAGGCAGCTACTTGTTATCGTTAATAAAGGAGCATGGCATCAGAAAAAAAACAACCCTGTTAGCATACTTAACTGTAGAGATTTAATCAAAACACTTTTCAATGTTTCAGATAAAGTATATAAAAGCCTAAACACATTTATTTTTAGAAAATGAGATAGAGCTATGCAGCTGGGCTTATAAGATCATTTGTTTATAATGTATGTCATTTCAGGACAGAAGAAAACCAAAGACCAAATAACGAAAATGTAACTGTGTTGAATGTGATGCAAATAGGACTAAGGGAACTGGAAAATGGCGGACTATCCTGAGAGCAAATAAAAAGCATTAATACTTTGCCGTGCATATCATATGGAAGCCAGTAATAGAAAACAGCTAACAGCTCTCTCTTTTCTCATTACGTGAGAGAGAAGACCAGAAAGTATTGAGTATCTAATTAAAATCACTGCTTAAAAAAGGCAAGAGTAGGAGAAAGCTCAAATTAGTCTGTACTGACAGCATGGAAAAGCTTTATCTCAAGTTTGTAGAAGGGCTGGTTTTTATGCCTTCATAAACTATTCAGTCAGCTGAGGCATTTTCAAGAAGCTTTGGTGTATGAAAAAACCTAATTTGTTAAAATATGTGTTTCTGACAAAGCAGAGTATCAACAAATTCCTTAATTAAAAACAAATGTTTTGATTGCACTTTTGACAAATGATGTTTTTTCTGTCATTTGAGCTTGCATTTTCTGAAACCAAGGTAACTATAGTAACAGATTAAATAAATGAAATAGTATGTAAAATTTTGTTTGCCTAAGTTGTTTCTATTTTTATTGTGAAGATTGGTTGAGATTTTTGTCTTATACTATGCATGGAAATTCTATTGACAGCAAGCAAGCATCTACAGTTTTTGACACATTTTGACACATAATTTTGCTTTTCAAGTATGCCTATATTTATATTTCAAAATAAATTTCTTAATTGTCAGAGATATGTATTTCTATTTTTATTCTGTTTTCTAGGAAAGAAAGTTATATATCTCAAATAACTCCATTCTAATAATCTTGGGGGGAAAAAATGGTTTAGTAGGTGGTCCCAGGGGATGTAGAGAATTATAGAATCCTTTAGGTTGGAAAAAACCTTTAAGACCATCGAGTCCATCTTCCAAGTCCATCACTAAACCCCATCCCTAAGTATTTATTGCAGTGCAGTAGGCCTTCTGATGAGGAAATGAACCAACAGACTAAATATTGACATTTATCTTGACCTTTGCAGTTGGAACAGTCAGAGGGATGCATAAGAAGAAAGATAGAGTCAATAATAGAATCTCAGATTCCTTGGATTGGAATAGACCTTAAGGATCATCTGCTTCCAGCCCCTCACCCAGTGCCATGGACAGGGATGGCACCCACCACTACAGGTTGCAACGAGCCAGGTTACAGTAGAGAGGCACATGTCATGATGATACATCACTCTGGAGATCAAAGGTTGTTTAGGTACCATAGTAACATAATTCTTTAGCATGCCATCCCAGATGGATGAGTTAACACATGGAGCCAGTAAAGGTAAGGCTGACCAGCTGGAAGTTCTCGGGGTCTTCCTTCTTGTCCTTTTGGAGACCAAGGGCAGCATTTGCCATCATCCAACCCTCAGGCACTCCTCCTGATATCCAAGACCTTTCAAAGATGATTGTGAGTAGCTTTTCTATGGTGTCCACCAGCTCTCTCAGGATTGGTGGATGCCCATAGGCTCATCAGGGGTCCATGGACTTGTGGATGTCAAGTTTGCCTAAATATCCTCTAAACTAATTCTCCTTGACCCAGGGGAAGTCTTCCAAGGTTCCCATACCCTGATCTCCTGTGTCAGATATTCCCAAGGGCTGGTGTTGTCAGTGAAGACCAGTGCAAAGAGGGCATTCAATAACTCTGACTTCTCTGCATCCTCTGTTGCCAGGGTCCCCCCTCCACAGAGTAACAGGCCCACATTATCCTTAGTTTTCCTTTTGTTTTTGATGTATTTGAAAAAGCCTTTCTTGTTGTCCTTGACATCTTCGACGAGTTTTAATTCCAGATGGGCCTTGACCTTCCTTGTCTCATTTCTCCTTACTGTGACAACCTCTCTATATTCATTCCAAGTGGTATGACCCTGCTTCCATCTGTGTGTTTCCTGCTTACACTTCAGTAATGACAGGAGTTCGTTATTCATCCTTGCAGGTCTCTCCTCCCTTTGCTCAATTACCTGCCCATCTGGATGCATCTTTCTTGAGCCTGGAGGAAGTGATCTGTGACTATCAACCAGCTCTCTTGGACCCCTCTTCCCTGCAGGACCTATCCCCATGGGACACTTCCAAGGAGACCCCTGAAGAGGTGAAAGTGAGCTCTCTGAAGTCCATGGTTGTCATCTTACTCATTGTCCTGCTCCCTCCTCGCCTGATACTAAACTCCACAGTTTCACTGATACTGCAGCCAAGGCTCTGCCCAGCATTCACATCCCCAAAGTGGCCTTCCCTGCTAGTGCAGTAACAGCACACAATTCCTTGTAGGATCCTCAATTACCTATGCAGGACATTGTCACCAATGCTTTCAAGAAACCTCCTAGACTGTTTGTGCTTTGCTGTGTTGAATCACCAGCAGATGTGAGATTCTATTTTTGGCTGTTTGGACTTGTTCAAGGTATTTCCTCTTAAAGTCTTTACAGACAGTTCAGGAGGGACCAAAATATTGCTAAAACCTGAAGTATTAAATCAGGCTCAGATGATTGCTAAATCAGCAGAAGAGCTCACAGTTCTGTACAAAACTATCTACTGCCATGACCTGGTTTCACCCAGAATGATGGTACCTGGTGATGGATATGTTATTACACAAAACTGTGCTTTTTTTCTACTGATATAAAAAATTAATGTCATTGAGCAGAGTCATTACAACTTCCACAGAAGTATTATGTCTATGTGAAACAGGCACTGAATGCCAAGACTGGTTGAGCTAAGCATATCAAGAAGCTACAAAGTAAGACTGCCAACTTTCAGCTTTTTGCTCACCTCTGAGACATTGCTCTTACCTATAGGTAGAAAAGTAACAAAGAGTTGGAGACCATTCTATCTCATTACATCAAGATTTGGGATAGGCTTTCCATTCTTGCTTGCTTTCACCCTCAGGCAATATACAATGCAGCTATTAAAGCCTTAATGAGAGTTTTATAAATTTTCCTGACACTGCTTGAAGCAGTCTCACTTATATTACAGGTGAACCAAAAAGAACTGGTCCATTTAATATTCTGCTCTCATTTACATTATGTTACCTATAGTACTTTATTTCTAATATTAATATCACCAAAAATCCACATTTTCCCTCTTCATTTACTTGGGAAAGGCTATAGGGAAATTCTAATTCTTTTGTTTTACTGGACTTGCATTACAGTTCTGCAGGCCAAGTTGGAACAAATCACTGACTCTCAAAAAGGCAACTTATTTTCTTTAATATTTTGACCTTTGCAAGTTTCTCTTTGGCTATTTCTTCCAATGTTTAGAAACAGACAGGGAAGAGAATATTTAAAATGTATAACAGTAGCTAGTTTTAAAAAAGTTAAATAATAAATATTTTAGCATTCTCAGTTAAAGTATTGTTTTTATAATTGGCTAGTTTAAGAGGAAGAGTAGAAGCATCATAATATGAAAGGAAAGCAAATTCAGGGTGAAGTCTACTGCTTGGATGGAGACCAAATGAACAGACTTCGTAAGCGGTTTGTAGAATTTGTAAATTAATGTTGCAAATTTGTATTGAACTTCATGTGTGAAAAGGAAATTGCTTTATGACTGCTTCATTCTTTTGAGAAGAGACTAAAAAGCAGAGACTTGCCTTGCTACTTAGCATATAACAACATGCAAATTGTGAAGCTTTATTATGACTCTTTAGTACCGTTTATTCAAATTGCCAAGTTTTCTGCTTCTTAGGCCTACTCTGCCCTTATCTTTCCAAGGAAGGGTGGGACAGAGGTGGAGACTATTAGAGACAATTTATCTTCTCGCTCATCAATTCACATGAAAACTGATTTTTTTCAATTCTCCTTTTTTTTTCCTTTCCTTAAGGAAATTCATAGATACTATCTCATAAAGAACATCCATCCAACAGCATCATTATCTAAAATGATTTCTCAGCTCCTGCAGGTCCAGTAAATCTAGAAAACTGTTTCCTTTAAGCATTCAGGTGTAAATTTTGTACGGTGTTCTTGGGAAAAAACATAGCTTCACTGTCTCCCTCACACTCCAATACAAGAATATTTTAGTGCTGTTGGTAGGCACAGCTTCACCAACACAAACTTCAATCCTAAAATTTGAATATTTAAGCATATTCTCTTTCAGAAACACTGATATAAAACCAAACTTAATGAAGCTTGTTCTCTGTCTAAAAATTAACTATTTACCATCAATGGGTAAAATGAGATAGGGATACAACCCAGTGAAGACATAAGCAGCCTGTCATTCTGAGCGTATAAAAAAGACAGGAGAGAAACTTTCTCTAAGTATTGAACTCCAAAATATTTGTGAAGATAGACAGGACTTTCTTCAAAACAGTTACTTTAACCTCATTTGGTATCTGCAGGTTTACATCTAGATCCATGTGTTTCTAAACAAGAATAGCAAAATAGTACTGTTAATCAAGATGAAAACAGTGACTGTTGTAAATAAGGTAATTTTTTCATTAAATCTAAGTCCAAATCAGAAAATGTTCCTCTGGTGAGGAACTTCAGTATTACCTCATAACCATCCTCCTCAGGACTTTTAGCAGGAAGGAGAGAGAGATGAGGATCATGTCTGTGTAAACAGATTATATTTCCTTTTTTTTTTTAATTTGAGAGATTAAATATTGCTTACTTTTTATGTTATCCTATTGCTACAATTCTTCTTCTATGGGAAGCTGGCACTCAGTCATCTCCTGAAACAGTAGAAATTCTGTAAATTTTTTATCCAGAATATTTCATTGAAACAACATTAAGTTACCATCTATGTTAATCCATTCAAACACTTGCTGAAACTTTGCTAATTTCGAGTGTATGATTATGGCACTCTTGTGCCTTCAATGGAAAAAGAATCATTCCATGAACATTGTTATTTTAATTTTTTTCTATCCATTGCCTTTCTAATTATGGGGGAGAAGAAGGATGAAAAGGAAGTGAGCTAGAAAAAGCTGGAGAAAGATGGCAAGATACAAATAGAGACTTAGATATTTAGTGCTGTACAAGATTTAGTGCTGTGCAAATTAAAACATTTGTGTTTTAAAGTCTTTCTCCTAACAGAAAGTTTATCATTTTTCAAAACAACACTGAAAATAAACCTCAAATTTTTCGCTCTTGAAAATGAACTGTTAATGAATTCAGATGTCTGTGGCTTCTCAGATACTTATGCAATTTGACAATGTTATCCCTCAGCTAGTATTTATGAGCTGCTTCCTGGACTGTAACTCCACACACTGCCACCAGCTGTCTTAAAATGAGGAGGAGTTTGTCCCTGAGTTCCACGAGGATGGAATGGAGAATACTCCCAGCTCAACTATAGCACATCTCCTCCTCCTCTGCCAGCTTTTTTCCTGTCCTCTGTCAACCTTCACCGACCTTGAAGATTTCTGTGGCCTTTGGGCTTTCTGATCCCACAAATGGAAAAAATTGCATATGTACCTCATAAACACTATCAAGACTTGTCCCACAGAAGTTAGAATATCTGTCACATTTCTTCAGTGACAGAGAGAGCTTGCAATGCCTCAATTAGAGCCTGCCTGCCAAAGCACAGCTTCAGCCTCACAGTACAGCAATGGCAGATTGGTGCAGCAGTGGAGGAGTCACATTTTAATTCACATACATCAAGCTGATATTTCAGTGCCTTGGAAAATGTCTGTTAAGTGGAAGAAATCAGGGTGAGATAGTAGAAATCATCTGCATGCCATTTTATTCTGGCACTAGAAAATTTCCCAATTTATGGTTTTCAGCTTTACAGAATACGGGTACCAGTCAGGCATATTTTACATGATTTACAGGCAAAACTCAAGGTTAGGTGTTTGAATATATTTGCATGCAAAAATACCTGTGACAGTGATGCAGAAAGTTAATCTGAAAACAAGTAGTAAAAATATCCATAAAATTAACATGGAAGTTCATATTGAAAGGTTCCTTCACTGAAAAAGTTAGATTATTTCATGATTAGGCAAAAGAACATCTAACAGACTGCAGATGACATTGCTCTTCAAAAACGAAGGAAAAGCTTTTCTTATAGCATCTGGCATAGCTAGAACAAAGTGAACAGAAATCACTGCTGGCATTTTAGAATACTTACTTTTTTAAAAACGTATCAGCAATTTTGTGGATTCTCTATTATTCAAGAGAAACAGATGAGTTGATTTGGCTTATATCTTTTGGCTTGCTGGCCATGGGAGAAGAACTCATTTAGTCCTAAAGGTCTTTTGACCATGCCTTAAAACTTCCTGACAATAGACCTAGAAAAAATTTATCAAAGATTATCAAGGGTCCTCTGCTCTGAAAAATCTTGTTCCAAAGATGGCCATATGTGGCTGAGAATTGCAAAAACTTCTTTAGTAAGAAAACAAGTATCATTACAAATGGTACAATTTACCAGAGAAACTTTGCTTCTTTCAAGTTTTCTCTTCTGAGTCCCTTTTCTACATCTATTAATATAAATGACTGTATCTTATACTGTATAGAGATTCCTACAAGCAACTGAAAATACAAAAATGAAGCATTTTCAAAGCAATTATCTCAATTAAAAGATAATAGACACTCATATAAACAGTTAAACTTTCTATATATCTGTGCCAATGAAAAGCTCTATTAAATACTTGGAGATATTTGTAAAATGAACTTTTTCTTACACCAGACATCTTATGAGAGTGTAAGATTTCCTTAAAGGACTCTTGTCCCTTTCTATGGTTTTTTTTACATTGCAATACTCAGGAAATGTTTTCCTACTGAAAAATGTGAGTAGAAAACAAAGGGGAAAAAGAATATGACAAAAGAGAAGCTGAATAATGGCTGATAGCAGAAAGAATATAGTTAAGGAGGGTTAATAGGGCAATAGATATTGTTTAGAAAAAAATGCCATCTGGGTTTTAATACCATCACTGACTGCCGTTGCTCCTACCACTGATTTAGGAGTGCCATTCATTATTTCTGATAACTTCTGCCATCTGTAAATAGAAGCTGATGGCGATCTATCAAACATTAGTGAAATATAGACTATGAAAATTATTTTGACACCTTCACTTCTGTACTATGCCTTTACATGCTTATTTTACAAAGTTTTAAAACAAGTGTTTCAACAGTTAGGGATGGGTGAGCACATAAGCTAAAATAACAATGGAATTTAATATTTCTTTAAACTTGAGTTGGACCTTTGCTTAGCTTATTTGAGGTGATTTTTCATTTGTATGTGCTCTAAACTTCCTGGTTTCAGCAGGCCATAAAAACAGATGTGCTGAAATACAAACACCATGAAAAGCTTGCCTTTGTGGTGGTTCCAGCCTGAAGGGAAGCCAAAGATGTTAGAAATCCCTTGAGAAACCCTATTTCCAGCCTACTTTTTCAGACAGATTTGTCTATAACGTCTTTTATGACTGTAACTCAAGATGGACAGTAAATAGCAGAATTCACACACACTCTACTGTCACTGTGCCACATTTCTACAGGGTGGTGAGGACAACTGCATGGAGAAAGGTAATTGTTTTCCCTGAAGGGTGTTCCATAATTTTAAGCTTGGTTTCAGTTTGATTTTTTTCATTAAAGCAAAAGATATCAACACCTTTGTGAAAAGGAGAGGCTCTTCACTTTGTGCTGTGAGAGTACATGAAGGATCCTTGAAATAGAGCCTGATGATAGAAAATCAAGAAGAATTAAATCTGGTTGATCTGATTCTAGTCAGAACTTTATTGAAATCAAATAAACTTTGTGAATCATTGTGTCCTGAACTTGTAAATTCTGCAGGAAACACAGAATTCTGGAATATCTTTCATTCTTTTGTGGTTCTGGTACTCTAAGAAGACACAAATTTTGTGTTAGTTGGTATTCAAGCATGTGGAGACCTTAAAAGGTACTCCCAGTTAGAAAGCTAGGAGAAGCCTCTCAGTTATCTCCTTTTGATAACAACTCTGGTTCTATCAGGTCAAGATAACCCTTGATCTGTTCCTTAGGACAGCCCCCTGCCCTCTCTCTGTCTGTCAGCCTTTTGGTCACTCCCACCCTGGTTCCCTGTTGGCCCCTACACTATAACCCCACCCTTCTAAAACCCTCATGTATTTAACCTAAAGCCCTAGACCATTGACCCTTGCCTTTGCCTCTGAAGTCCAGGACTGTGCACACACGTGGCTGAAATAAACATCTCTGTGAAACCCTTACAGAGGCCATTCCTGTTTTTTCACCTGTTTCACCTCAACAGGAACCCCTATCACAACACAAGCACAGCTGATTCAGATCATCTTAAAAGAAACTTCTGTGTTTGGTTCAGCTACACAAAACCCAAAGCCTTGCTCTGTCTCTGTTGTCCATCTGATGTTGTGAGATAAGACAGAGGATGCATAATACAACTGAGTCCATCCAGCCTGCCAGCTAGAACCCATGTGAGCTGGGCATATCTGATATACATCCACAATGCCAGATGAAAATCTATAAGAGATGTGGAGCAGACAGATATCAGTCAGTAAACTCAGCATCTTGGGAATTTCTAGAGTCCTGGAACACTTCTAACACATGTGTAGACACCTACCTGTAGAAGATCAGGAGCTCAGACTTAGATCTTTAAGGTGAATCATAAAAAAGAAGCTATCACTGAATATTCTTTTGTTCAGAGATAGGTTTGGGATTACATTTATGTCTTGAGATGGAACATAGTTTATATCACCCTAGAAATAAGGGCACTTAAATTATTACTTAATTATGCATTTTTTCTGCTGTCACTTTTGTTATAAAAAGCTGCATGTTTTTAGATATAAACCTCCAATACAGAATATAAGGCTTTGGAAGCTTCACATTCCTTTTGGTTTTACCATGCAGACTCAGCAAATCAGAAAAGTGCAACAAAAATAGCAACTTTTGCTATTACATTTAGAACATGTTATTTCCTTTCTGTTTTCTTTCCAACTTGGGTTACCATCATAAAGGAAATGATAGACAAATCTGTCTGCAAAAATAGGCTTTCTCAAAAAGATGTGGTTTGGCATTGTAACTTGTGGTTTCTATTTTGAATCCCTTTTGAAATATGTAGAAATATTGTTGGTTTCCTGATAGGTAATAGTGTCTACATTAAGGTCCTTTTAGATTATCACACACTAATAAATAAGTAAACTCCTAAAAGTATGTGTTGTGCTGGTGTTCACATCTGCCTCTGGCTCATGAACAAAGTCACTGAGGTGTTCTTTGCCTCTGGATTGTAAAGTTACAGATAAGTAAAGCTTAGATTTTCATATTTTCTTCTTAGTGTTTATATTAGACACTTTTGAAACATCAGTTGTAGAAAAATTGAATCTAAGATGCCATTTCCTGAATGCCAGAAAGGATCACTTTGATAATTTAACTTCACCTCCAACGTCACTTAAGCCATAGGCCTTCTCTACTTTGACCTAGAACATGGCTCTCAGAGATATATCACATCTTCTTCTCAAGGGTTCTTTTAATTGTTAAAAAAATATTGCTCTGATAAATTAGTTTCAAAAAATGTTCACCAAACAAGCCTTCAATTCTCTCCTAAGCTGAATTTGTCCAACTTTACCATCCAAGGACTGTTCTAGTGCTTCAGATTTCTCTGACAACTAACTCTGTATTGAAAATAGTTTTATGGCTGTAGCTGCAATGCTAACTTCCTCTTGAAATATTTATATTGGTCTCTTCAAATCTTTAATTGTAAAATATTGTTTCTAATCCTCCAGGCAGTCTTCTAGCTTTTCCCTGAGTACTTTTACATATCAACTTCTTTCCATAAATGTGTGAACTGATTTGGGCTGAGATAATTTTCTACATAGTAGCTGGTACAGGGCTATGTTGCAGATTTGTGCTGAAAACAATGTTGATAATATAGAGATGTTTTCATTATCAGTGAGCAGGGCTTACACAGAGGTGTGGACTTTTCTGCTTCTCAGCACACCCCAGCAGTGAGTGGGCTGGGGTGAGCAAACAGCTGGGAAGAGCCACACAAACTTACCAAAGGGATATTCCATACCATAGGATGTCCTGCTCAACAATAAAAGCTCAGGAAAAGGGCGAGGAGGAAAGGGGATATTTGGAGTTCTGGCATTTGTCTTCCCAAGTAACTGTCTCAAGTGGTGGGGCCCTGCTGTCCTGGAGATGAACACCTGCCTGCCTATGGGAAGCAGTGAATTAAATCCTTATTTTTCTTTGCTTTCATGTGCTACTTTTGCTTTATTAAACTGTCTCTATCTCAAACCACAAGTTTTCATGCTTTTATTTACCTTTCTATTCTCTCTTCTACCCCATTGAAGAGGGAGTAAGTGAGAGGTTATGTGTGGTTTAGCTGTCTGTAGGGGTTAAAACACAAAAAGGTGGATATCCAACTGTCCACAATATTCCAAATGGACGAGTACCTATGCCAGATGTGGATGCAAGGCAGCCATTCTGCTGAAACACCATTAAGACCCGAAACAACAATTCCAATGTAGTAATTTTGTGAAGCAAAAAAAGATATTATGTACCAATTCTGGCTCTTCATGTACTTGCCCTTACCTTTCTGATGTCCTCTGCTTCCTTCTTATTGAATTAAAAAAAAAGCCCTTTTTAGAAAATATTCTGTTACAGTTCTGTAGGATATGGTTGACATTTTTTGATATGGAAATGTGAAGCATGATGTCATGTTTTGAGTTTATGGCCTGCCCACCAAAAATCTTATGATTTACATTAGCCTAAAGAAAAGGAGATCCTTCAAAGGTTCCTGTCCTTCAAAGCACAGCCATATTTTTTTAAAGAATTTTGTGAACAGTAGATAGGTTATAGTACAAAATAGATAGTATGTATACCAAACATTTTGCTAAGGTAGCAGTGGAGAAAAAATTTAATATGAGCAATGCAATTGTTGAGGGAACACTGTATTGGTAACTAATTTAATAGCAAATATTAATGTCTGGACTCAGTATAAAATTGTATCAGTAAAATGGTATCCAGTTTTATCTGGTTAATTTTTGGAAAAATAGGTAATCTACCAAATGCAGAGTATCTGGTCATGTTCAGGTCGCCTCTGGGATGCAGCCCACTTCAGAATTTGCTCTAGAACTCTACAGTTCTTCAGAGAGCAGCACATGAAGAAAAATGTTATATCCAGTTGAAACTGAGCCAAGAAAACAGAAATTACTTATTTGAATCTCTTTCCTTCAGATGTTAGCAACTCAGCATGATGGCACATTTCATACTGAGGGAGCTTGTGTCATTGTAGAGTCAAAGGGAAAGGAATCATTGTCTGACTTGTCAGCATCACTTCAAGCTGTATGCACGATATTCCTTTGAGATTTCTGAGTCTGTTGCTAGCCAGACCCAACCCTTCTGAATTTATGAGAGCTGACAGAAACGTAGTTTGAGTGGCATATCTGCAAATTATTACTATAAATTTCAGGAAATTAATGTATCTGATTTCTACTTATACCACTATGTTACCTATTTCATACGTTTCCAGTAAGTCATATGGATGTTTTGCTCCTGAATCTGAAATAAGAACTGTTTCATTAGCCCTCACCAAAGTGCATTCAGATCATGGTGCCACGTTCTACCTGCCATTGGGGTTTTGAGCTGGATCACCATCAATCTTCAGTGTTATGATGCTAAGTAGTTACTTAATTGTAACAAGATGCTGAATTACTGTCTGAGTTCTCATGGAGGTGAAGAATAATATGACTTCCTTTTCATAGAATTTATAAAATTCATAAAATTCAGCTTGGCTTAGCTGGTCCACTGAGCCATGCAGGTAGGATAACTCCACTGCTGGTGAGACACAAAGAATGCCTAGATCTCAAATTCACATAGTCCTACCATCAGTCATTTCATCAGCTCTAGTAATATCAGTATGAGATTTGGATATTTCCTCTATGACCTGAACATTAAAAATCATTATTTAAAAAGACTGGAGCAGCTTTGCTTTTAAATGAGAAAAATGTTGAAAATAGGCAGATGTCTATTTTCTCAAATCATATATTGTTCTTTCAGTGAAGACATATTTCAACACCTTAGAAAAAGACTTGGGTTTTCCACTATAGTATTCAAATATCTAGTGTTAGAGTGCAATCAATGTGTTGTGACAGAATGACAGAAATAACTTTGTCCTTATTCTCTATTTTTTTCTCTTAAATGTGGTAAGAAGTATTTTCAGGTAGGCTTAGTAGGCCTGTAAAGCTAAAGCAATGTGCATTATTTGTTAATAGTGTTTTTCCAAATCAGGTACAAATCCCTCAGTAAGGAGTCCAAAATTAAATTTAGAAGCTGATGTAAATTCAATGGAAATAATCTGATCTCAAACTAATATGTTTGAGTTCATCCTGTCTTGCTTTAGTGAGTTAATAGAAATATCAAGAAATATTTAATTGTCATCTTGAAGCACTGGGGAGAAATCAACATCACCCGAGAGTGATTCAACATATGCAAGAATTGGAAAGATAAGCAGGAGAAATCTGATTCTCACTTGCAAGTACATGGATATGAGTAAAACTGTTTCAAATAATATTGTAGATTTGGCTGTGCAAATTATTGTGTAGACAAGAACTCTGGTGGCCTCAAATATGGGTTAAGTTTTTAAGAAGATGTGATTATGCATTTAAAATACTGGACAACTCTGGCAATCAAAAGAAAACAACAGGCATTGAATGCAATAAGGTTATTTCATCTAGTGTATTAACAATAGAAAGGAAGAGGTTCCTGCTCTGCACATCTGCAACAGGAAGAAATTTTGTATTGATCATCCCTGCAAAACTAACTTGAAAGAAACTAGTTAGAGCTTTTTTTCTTCCTTGAACACTGTATTTGGAGCAGAATTATGGATGTGATGAAAACATGCTGCTGAAGCTGCAGCCAGTGAAATTAAAGCAACCAGAAAGTTTGAGGAAAATATAAGAAAATATCTCATGCAATTCCAATATAAATGGTAAATGACAGATGTGGTACATGTAATTTTTCTCTAAAAATATTGGTGTCATCCCTTTTCCAGTCTAATTGTCTCACTGTCTCCTGTGAACCATTTGTTTATAATTGTCTACTTGATTTTGCCATGGGGGTCTACGTAACCTCTAAACTTTGAAGGAAAAAGTGAGACAGAGGCAGGAATACAGGGGTCACATATGCAAATGCTCAGTGACTGAATGATATATTTGTGAACCTTTCTTAATAGATACATTATAGGAAAGGTGACAAATTTATGACATGTAAGGTCTTATAATGAACATAAAATCTTTTCTGTTGAGACTGTTTCATATCTATTCATACAATAAAGAATGGCTCACTTTTTCTTTGGTTGTTTGCTCAACTTTCATGCAACCTTATAATAAATAAAATAGTTTTAAATAGTTAAAATAATTTAAAAACTTCTGTTTTTATCAAGGAGAAAAAAATCACAAATGCTGTGATTTGGCATATATGTAATTCATTCATTGCAGCTGGAAAAGGTTATCAAGCTTATTTTAGCTGGTTTGATATGGTATTTGATATATGACTGATATCACCAGTCCTGACTGGTGATTAATTGCAAGTCAAAAATATGTGCTTAAGTGGCATTCAAATAAAACAGTCCTAAAAGAAAAATTTATGACAGATTGGAGTAGGTGACCCGTGGTCAGTTACTCTGGCTGTGAATATTGCCATAAGGTATGAAAATAGTTAAAAATATCTGTGTGCTGCATGTAATGGACTTCATCTTGTCAAAAGGTCTGCTATGTATGAAAATCTGCTTTATGAGGGAAAAGTATGCAAGAGCAATGTACTGTGAGTAATTTCCTTTTAATGTTTTTCCACAGAGAAAATTCAACACATCAAATGTCAAACTATTTGAAGGGTAAATAAACAAGTACATTTAGAGCAATGAAAAACAGTCTTGATGGCCCAAAGCATACATGGATGTTAAAAGATGTACAACTATGCTATAAACAGAAAAAATGCTTTTAATAAAAACTTGGAGCATTTTATACTTGTCTACTTTCCTTGGTGAGTAAAAGGAAAATAGATATGTCCAATTCAGAAGCTCATTTAAGGCAAAAGATTCTTATAAAATTAAAGTTTATAAAGCTAGGTAAAAATATTTGTAAAAGGAAATGAAAACAAAGTGTTTTAAGTTCAAAAATTATTTTTAAAGTGAGAAAATTGGATTAGATAAAGCATAAAACATTGCTCTGCACAATATCTGTCTTTTGCATTGCTTTTTATGCTTCACATAAAGGAATATGAGTCCTTCAAGTTCATCAAACAGACATACAAGAAATATAATAAACAGCTATAGTTGTTTGCATTCACTAAATTAATTTTCTTTCTAGACTGCAATAATGGTATCTGCTTGTTAAATAAGTAGTGTTTTGTGATCAGTTTAATATTTGTTATAAGCAGAACAATCACAATTTGAAGTGCAACTATGCACAGAAGGCATTACATCACCGCATTTTCTAATTAATTCCTTCCAGTTTCCACAATCCTCTTTCTTCCATATTAAGCTAGCTCAGTTTATAAGACCAAAGATCAATGTTCTGCAATATCACGATTGCAAACTGTATTCACAACCCCAAAAGTTAACATCTCTTCTCTCTCTTGTACCTTCCCTAAATGTTATGCTGTTAGTGCATAGCTAACAAACTGCTTGTTGGAGGAACAGGTTTTTTTTCTAGAAACAAGCTCATCAATGATAGAAAACTGTAGTTGTTAAGAAAGGCAAATGTAGAAAATGAATGGACATATGTGGTCTTGTAGATAGGAAGTAGTATCTTATTATGGGTTAGCCCACAAAGATATTTCCTGGTGTTCATCAAGCTATTGCCTGGAAAATCAGCTTAGTTAAAACTGTTAGAAATTAAAGACAGCTAAATAACAGAATGAGAATTAGTTCTGGCAGAAAATGTCCGTATCTGCGTGACAATATTATTGGAAAAAGAAACAGGAATAGTTAATTAACAAATAGCTTTCTGGAAAGAAACTTAACAGATATAGCCTTCTCAGCATGAGTGCTAATATGCTTTGTTTCAAACCCTGCAACTTGTATGAATATTTCTTTATTAGTGGGTTTTAGCATGTATGAAAGATGCCAGACTGGGAGCTTTGGAAACCAAGTTTATTTATCCAAAGGAAGCCTACAGCCCTAGCAACAGCAGTAAGAACCAGTGTTCACTTCCTCACACTGAGAAGCCTGTTCTGAAGAATTACTAATAAAGTCATAAAATAGGTCAGCTTCCATGTACATTAGCCTTTGCCCTCTTTGCAGAGGCTGCCAGCAGGAATGCCGATTAATGACAGCTGTGTTGGACATTTGTTGACTGGGAACTAAACCGAGCTTGCGGATCCCTTTCACACAGCCTACAAAACACCCAGCAAATGGCAGTCTCTTTTTGACCTTGGACTGCATTAGAAGTATTTTCCAATGAGAAAAACTTCTCAAAAGTAGTAGATTGCTCAGCAGACAGAAAAAAAATAGGGGCTTTACTTATTCTTTTCTTATTCTGTAATCTTATTCTAGGCATGACATTAACCTTTGCAAAGTTTAAAGAAAATAGAAAATTTATGGGGCTATGTCAGACAAACCCTTTTTGTGTGACAGCAAAGATATTTTCATGAGATTATTTGTTACCTCATTCAGGAAAACATTACTAAAAATTATGTCAGTTTAGAAAGGGGACGTATTTCCAGAATATTTTGTAAAACATTTGTTTTTTCTTGGATTTAAAATTTTGCTTTGAAAATATGATAATTTTGTTATATCAGAATGCACAAGAATCCTTACAGAGACCTTAAAAGATCCTTTTCTGAAATTAAGGACCCTTCAAAAAGCGTAAGTAATAGAGTACTATCCAGGGTAAATTTTAGAAATATTTACTTTAGACTAAGTTTGAAGGTATGTGTGATTAAATAAATCATAAAGATATCCTGCTGCCTTAAGGCAGGGTTTGGCATGACCAGTGGCCATTCACACCCTTGACAAAACTGTATCTCTGATGCTGTGGGAGTACTTAACGCTTGAATTCCCCCCAGTGCTCAGCAAAAGTGTGGTTATTCTGGTGCTTTTGAATCAAATTTGTCTTATTTTTGGGTAGAGCTTGCATACGCCTTTTTAAATGACACTTCACTAAAATGTGACCTAACAGTATGAGGTTTCCAGAGTCTGAGAAGCAGAAAGATTTGAGTTCACAGACAAACATACTACAAAGAAATTTTTTGGAGAGAGAAAACAAATGGCAAATAGAGAAGCTGACTTTTTTGGATGTGCACTTATGACTATTTGGCATCTTTTCAATACAGTTCCATCTTTAAGAACGTAGGTTATATTCAGTCACTTGTTGGAGAGCCAAACCCTTATGCCCTAAATGAGGGACACAGTGAACACCCTTCCCTGGGGAGAAAGCACAGACAAGGCCAAGAGAAAGGACGTCCTCACGGGCTTGCATCATGAAGTTTCCTCATTAATTTCCCCTCTGGGCCAATGAATAGTTCTCAGAATATTTCCTGAGACCCTGAAGATTCATGCGGTCTCCCGAGTCCCTGGAGCAGCCAGAAGCTCATAAAATCACTTGCCATTATTGTACCCAATGCCACCTGACTAAAGAAAGGCATGAATATCAAGAGGCTTCCTTATTTTTGCAAATGCAAGTATTAATTATAGATGTCTTCCTTTTTTAAATCAGTTCCTCAGATCGACTGGGCAGCTCAGGCACAGACAAATTGCTGAATGGCAAGAATATTAGGTTAAAGGACTATTGCCATTAATATAGAAGTATTCTTGCATACAAGTGGACAAGAAGTATTAGGACCATCATTATTATGCCACTTGCACGCACTCAGTAACATAAGTGTATCCCAGGTTTCAAAAAGGTCCTAAGAATTTGCAATGTTATACATTGTGCTATGGCCCAAAAATATGCAAGTCTAGTACTGGAAAGTTGTTTCTGTTTCCTGGTTGACATGAATTGGCAGAAACCTTTACTTTTTATCAGATTTTGCATTTCTGTGAAGATGGGCAAAAAGCAATATGCCTGAAAAATGGAGGAAATTCCCAGGAAGCTAAATTCCAAAACATGAGGCACGCCTCTTGAATCTACTCACTGGAACATTTGGTAAATTTGTCCTGAAACATTTTTTGGCTTGCAAATTGATTTTGCATCTACACAACAGTGTCCTTTGCTAACATTTTGACTTTACAATTAAGCATATTTTGTCTCTCAAGTCTTACTTTCCTTAGAGGGTAATGGTTGTCATCATTATGTTAATAAATCAGAAACTTTAAAATTCTCCCCTTTATTAATTTTATCACCATTGTACTAGATTTACATTTTTCTATAGGATTACTTCACCAATAAATAACAGATTCTTTTTTCACTCATTTAATTAATGGTTTGAGCAAAGCTTCATCTAATGAAACTTAATGTGATGTAATGTAATGTAACTTCTGTGAAGTTCAGTGAAGTCATGACAACAATGACCCACCTGACAGATTTATAGAAGAGCATCACAGACCCCTTGCTGTGAACCTGTTTCTTTCTAGCAGACTCTGGCATGTACAGGGTGGATGTTCTACGCCCACATTGCTCCCTGACATGCATCCATCCAGGGCACTGCTCAAGTGCTCACCCACGCCTGGCAGTCAGGGAACATTCTCATTTGCTGAGTTTAGACTTCTCCAGAAAAATTATGCTCTGGGGACAAAAAGAACAATGAAGTTTCAGTACAAGGAGAGGAGAGAAAGGTCATATTGAAAGCAAGTTTATTATCATTTTGATCAAAGAGATTATTTGCAAGGATCTTAATTTGTACTTTCTCATCAGTTTATTTCTGTCTCCACAACTTTTAACCCATCTGCTTCATCCTCTTGCAGCCTGCCAGAAATCAGTTTCAATTTACTATTTTACTTTCTACTAAAAACATATCCTGATCCCTTATTGCTCCTTCTCATAAGTTTGCTGATAAACAGACATTACATACAATGTTATCAAAGGATGGCATGTGAATCTTGCAGGACCCAGGAGCATGGACTCATTCAGATGTGTGATTTTTTTATTTCTTTTTAATTCTGCAGTTATCTGGTCTTCTTTTAAGTTCAGTTTCAAAGCCATTGAATTTTTTCTGTGGTGCTTCTTAATTGCATATATTGGATAATACTTATTCAGACACAAAGAATTGGTCAGGGACAGTCAGAGGCTATTTGAAGGATTTAAATGGTTTTGATCCAAATGGAGGGAGGGCATCATCTGAGCAAGCAAAAAGAAGAAAACAAACACTGAGTAGTTTATTTCCCTTCTGAATTGCAGGTAAAAGGCATGGACCAGCATCTGCAGGAAAACAAGTTTTCCTCTCCTTTTGCAGGTCTCATTGTTTGATAATAGTCAATATTCAGGCTTGTATATTTAGAAGGAAATAACTGTGAACAAAGGAGGATGACAACTGGAAGATCTGCACTTTGATGCCTCTTGCAGATACTCATTAGTCTTAGGTTGTATGCCTTATAGATCTTCTCAAAACAAGCAATGTGGCCCCATATCATGTAATCTTTCTATGGAAGGATACATTTTCAGTAGTAGAAATATTTTGAAGCAATGTTTTCATGCCTGGGGTATTAGAAAGCCTTGTTGAGAATAAACATAAGAAATATGAGACATAAGAAACAAACCACCCAAGCAACCTGTAAGTCTTTGTTGTGACTGTACAAAAGGAACATTTGATTTTGTGGTCAATGGACTTGATTGAAAATTCACTTTCAAGTCAAAGGGAATCATTCCATTGGCTTTCCATTCTTAACTAGAATCTGGGCCCAACAGAACATCCTTTAGAACTGAGCTGCAATTGTAGCCAGTAAACTGGTAACAGCGTGCAGGCAGCTTCACCCAGCCATCGATCTTCTGGTTTGTTGCAGTCTCTTCCTATAGGTATTTGATGAAAGCTGTAGATGCTAATGAAGAATTAACACAATGGCCAGGGGTACATGGTAGAGAAGGTTAGAAACCTCTGTATGTCCAAAGCATGTAAGTTTCAGCCTGACCTTGTATGAGATCATGTGCAAGGTAGCAAGAAGGAGCTCGGCTATGGTGTAATTGAATGCTTGGTAGAGGATTTCACTGCATCAAAAGAATGTACACAGCTTTATTTCAAAGGTCCTAGGTGTGGCCAAGAGTTTTAACTGAATGAAGACTGATATCCAAATGGGCAGCAGTGCAATGCTTCTGTTGCACAGGATTCTGGCTGATGGAATCTTTCCTCTCTTAAATCTGTGAGGTGAAAATGTTCCTATCTTGCATGTATTGTATTGAAAGAGATTTTCAAATGTTTCCCCTATGTACACTGTCTCAGCAGAACAATGTTGTGTAATCACTGGTAATGAACCAGAGAGACATTTATAGTATGAAATCCAGAGTCCTGATACTCATCCAAAGTGTTGATTGGAGTGTGGGAATGCAGTGACAGGAAAAACTAAGTTTGATCCATCAAGGTGCAATACTGAAATCAGACAAAAGGAAAAGAAGAGCTATGACTTGAGTAGGTCAGGCCAGCAGCATCACCCTGAGAAAAGCTCATTTCATTTCTTTGGCAGCTTTCCAAGCTTTTGCTTCAGGCTTTGTAAGGTCTGACATACATGGTACACTTAAAATAGCAAAACCACAGCAGCTGCCCTTAAATCCAGACATGAGTAAAGGTTCATTTTGGTTGGTACAAGGTCCATTCCACACTTCATTTTCCATCCAAAAGACTCATAGTCCTCTGCAAAAGAACCAAGGAAGAAGCATTGCAATGCATATTTATCATGGGCATCTCTGTGTCTCTATGTGGGTTGAGCAAGTTTTACTGCCTCTAATGTACTTCCTCCTTTATTTATGAGTCATGTGGGAGATTCTAAAAAACTTTATCAAAGTGAAATGAATTGCTGTGACATTTTTATATCTCTAAAAAACTTGATTCATCACAACTAAAAATTTTTAGTGCAATAATGTTAACTTCAATCAGTGAAACTTGCTCAGAGAAGAATTTTTTATCAGTGAAAAAAAGTCAGATACTGGGAAGAGAAAGGATGAGATACAAGTTTGGGATCTGGGATAGCAGCAGATCCTTCTCTAAATCAAACTCTTCTATTGTGAAGAGTACAGTGCTCACAGGCCCTGTAGAAACATGTGGATTAGAGGATAGTAGTGGTAGCCTGGAGTGTTTTTACACATCTGTGATCTTCTCTAAGACTAAAGACACTTTCAAAGCAAGAAACTGTGTCTAGGAAACATCCATATTTTTTCAAAAGCTTACAATGACAATAATTTCCAATAAATATGCTTCTCCACACAATTTTATGTTTGCAGTGTGAACAAATATATTTTTTGCTTTCTAAGTGACATCAGTAAAGTGAGAAATAACCCCAAAGCTGTCTGAAGCGTGTGTTGTAAAGACAAAGCATTCAAACATACCTGAAGGGTGAGGGTGCCAATTTCCATTAAAATTAATGGAAACTTGGCATCCTGATGCTCTAGGTGGCTTCTGAATATCCCACACCTCCTTTTCTCTGTGATTGTGAAGTAGGAAGAATTTTCTAGTGTGGAACATTGTTTGAAAAATAGCATGCATTAAACAAAAATGCAGTTTGCATTTCTGACTCATATAAAAATAGCTGCTTCCCAGGGAATACAACTCAGTGGAGGGTAATGATCTAATTGGGTTGTGGTTTGAAATCCAAGTTTACTTAAACATAAGATAAACAAGGAAAAATCTGTTTAAGTTTTCAAACTGCCTCTAACTGTCAAAACACAGATTTCTGAAGAAAGTCAGTGGGAAGATCCTCTTTCCTGAAAAAATAAGTGCCACAAAGATGAAGATGCTTACTGGAAATTAATCACTTGTGGAAACTGTAGAGCTTAGCTCAGCATTTGGTAGTCACTTTGGTTATTGGACTTCACAACACAACCAGATGTTATAGTCCTTTCTCTAAATCCAGCAGGAATCTGTGCAATCTTCTGCACATGGAAAAGAATACAACCATCTCACATTTGAAATATAAAATTAGAATGGATACCCAGTGTTCCTCCAGTCAAAAAAGTATTTGATTGCTGAATAATCCCAGAGATATCAGAACAGGAATTAAGGCTTTAAAATGACTAGCCCCAGTACTAGTCCTGGGATCCACTGACATTCCTAGTAAGGGAAGATACACAGCCCTCGAGATCATCTCAGTGCAGTCCTTTTGCAAACTGGGATAATACTAGTCCAACTTCCACAATGATTACAGGCAAGGAAATAAAAGTAACTCCTTGTGATTTTTTGCAAATAATCAGTCTTTGATGCCTTATGAACTGCTGAGTTGGAGTTTCTTTGTCTGGAATGGCATTTCAAGAACAGCAAGTGGCTTTCTTTATTGGATCTGAAACAACATTTTTGGGAATACCATATGCTGTGAAGCATTTCTAGCAGATGATTATCGAACAACTGCATGGCAGAGAAATAGAGCTGACCTGAGCACAGCCTCTCTATGAAACATAGTATAAAATAGCTTTTAAAAATTTTATTATGAATTCTTCATGAAAAAGAGGGAAATATATAGAGATTATTTTAAATATTTTATTCCCTGATTACATATCTGTCTACCTGGGTTTGGCCAACTGTTTTCTTAAGTATTGCACCGTTTTTCTTTTTTGTTTTTTTCTGTGCCTTGGTGCTTTGTGCCTGTTGTGTTTTGCAAGAACTCCATAAAGCTCTATTGTCTGTGGCAGCTTCACCCTGTTGCAAGGCTTGGCTCCTACATCTAACTTTATGTTTCCTTCTGCTAGCTGATTACTGCCTGCCATGGCTTCCAGCAAACATCCCTTTAAAGCTAGCTTCTCTCCCCGAAACCCCTCTTTGTGAGAATCCCTTCAATAAAGGTATAACCTCATCCCACTGCATCAGGAGCTGAGCCATGACAGATTTTCTCTGCAGCAAGAGGATCACGTTAAAATAAATATCCATTACACTGTTATGTCCCAGCCTAGAGTAGCGAGTAGTGCTGAGTGCATCAGAAGGAAACACAGGTCCAGTTATGTCCAGTTATGCTTCTACTAACTAGATTACTGATATGGAGAGGTGACTTCACAAAGTACAAGCTTGAGTTGTATGAAAAGAAAGTAGGCAAAAGTCAGTGACAAGTAAGGGTAAATGACTGAAGACTGATTTTCATCCTACAATCACCAATTACCACTTTTACAATGTAACATGACCAATGGGAAAATTGGCCATGTTTCATGCTTGTGGGAAATTAAAAGAAAGAAAATGAAGACATGTAATCCTCTCATGAGTTAAGGATGCTATAATAAAAGATCTCATCATGATTATTGAACTACAAAGTGTTGGCTAATCCAGAGTTCTTTCTTTTTTTGCTGATTTATTTGTTGAATTTCATAAATTTATCTCTTTGTAAAACCTTAACTATCAAAAGAACATTTCTTAGTTTTTTATGTTAACGGGGAAATTCAATTATTTTCTAAACATATTGGATTAATTATTGTCACTATTAAAACAGTCTATGTCACATAGAAACAAGCAGATGTACTGCTGTAAACTGAAAAAAGAGTGAGGTAGGGATTTAGCTCCATGAGTCCATGGGGTTTACAGAAAACATATATCTTCGGCTAATAAAGCATATCAATCTGACTGAAGTTTCAGAGCTGATGAATCCTGCAAAGGATGATCAGGCCTGGTTTGTTCAAAGAGGGAATCACAGTAAAAACTAAATACTTATTTTATGAGAAATTACTTCATTGTTCATGTTTACTTCCTACTTACATTCATGCTTACATTATTATTTAAGTACATAGTTTAATATGCCTCTTTTGGGCAAGTGTTTGGTTCCTTTCTTTTAGTATTTTAATTTTTAATAGAACCATGGAATGGTTTGGGTTGGAAGGAGTCTCTAAAATTCTTCTGAAGGGACCTGAAATTTCGTCAATGTTGTCGCAGAAGTACTAGGGTGGATAAAGAAGGCTTATTCAAAATTACTATTTTAAAATACAAATCTAAATTAAACTCCTTTTTCGAGTCGTTCTCCAAAGGATAATCTGCCTGTCCATCTTCTGTTTCACGTTTACTCTCTTTGTCTAAAGAAGCTGGGAAAGAGATTAGCCCTCATGAATATTCTATCTGATACTAATTCATGTTTTTCTTGACAAACTGAATACTCTGAAACAAAGGGGAAAGACACCCTAGTAAAAAAAATTAAAATTAACTGAAAAAGAGTGGTGACCTTTGAAGACAATTCACAAGATAGGATATAAGTGGGACATGTAATTCCTTTAAGTAGGACAGAGAGGTACAGTGTCTACATTGTTCTGTCTAAATATGTGTCAAACTTCTTGTCTTTTAATTTCTCTCCCATTTCCAATTTAATTTGATTAAGTTTGAAAAATCATTTAGATGTAGCAGTTTTTCAAGGATCCCTATAGGCTTTGATACAGATGTGTAATTGTTTATGTATTTTCTGTAGGTTTTCTCCATTTTTATCCAAGACTTTACTAAAACCATGTGCAAAAGATATGTATAAACTGTCAAGGGATCTATCTCCAAAGCATGTGTCCACACTGTTTCCAAACTGGGATATAATCCTTCCAAATGTTATGGAATTGGAGTGGTACTGTAGTGGTCAACAAAAACTAAATATGATTAGAAACTTTATACAGAGAAACTCTTAACTGTATTTAAGAAAAAAAAAAAAAAAAAAGAAAAGCTTTTCTGATTTGAGTTGAAGATTTCTAAGGCTTTAGTGGAAAACACACAGATACCATAGCATTTCGAAAAAAATATCTGCATTATAAAAAATCGAAGTCTGGGGCATAAGTCCTGAGCTTGTTGTATAACACAGTTTACATGGAGAACGAGTAAACCCTTCCTAAAGAATACAGAGTTTTTTTGTAATGTCTGAAGCTGCATTTGTGTTAAATGTAACTTGAATATGGATTTCAATGACACTATTTCATAATACATGAAGACATCTGAATATTAAATTACAGAATATAAGCAAAGAATAAAAATAAATGTCAAAGTTTTGCTTCTGAGAGATGTATTCCATGTTTTCATTAACAAAATATCATAAGATCTTTGTGATGAATATTTTAGTAAATGTCATCTAAGCAATTAAAAAATGTAATATTCTCTTCCACATACATGCTACTGGAGCAGCATAGTAATAAATAAGAATTATACAAATTGACAGCTCACCCTAATCTAATAAAAGGCCCAAACTAAATTGGGATCAAAATATTCAAGCTGTGATTCAAAAAGGCCCTTTAAATAAACACATGGGAAAACTATTAGAAACAGAGAGGACTCTGATAATACATGACATTCCGCTTATGGAAAAAAATTCTTTGTTTAATTTCCTAACACAGGAAGCTTTCTGCTACTAGTTATTACCAAAGCATATTCAAAAAACCAAAATGTCAAAACATCACTGTTTTCCCTATTTGAACTATTTAAATACACAGATTCAAGAGACCTCATGAGTAACAGAAGTGATTTATATGAGAAATATGCCATTTTCAGCTACCATACTTGGAATCAGAGATGAAGAAATGATTGCAGCAATAAAACATGACTAGATAGTAATAACAGAATATAATAGCATATAATGAATTCTACTTGAATGGTTCTAAGCACCTTTACACTTATTATACACATAATGATAGAAATTGCTTAAAACTGGAAGGGAGTAGGTTGAGATTAGATATTAAGAAGAAATTCTCTACTGTGAGGGTGGTGAGGCATTGGAACAGGTTGCCCAGAATAGCTGTGGATGCCTCATCCCTGGAAGTGTTTAAGGCCAGGCTGGATGGGACCTGGAGCAATCTGGTCTTGTGGGAAGGTGTCCCTGCCCATGGTGGGGGTGTTGGAACAAGGTAATCTTTAAGGTCCCTTCCAAACTAAGTGATTCTGTGATTCTACATTGATTATCTAAGGACTGCAATGGATGTAGAAAAGATAAGTACTATCATACTTATAATAAAAATAAACATCCTGAAATGTATTTGCCATAGAAATTTGAATAAAGGCATTCTAAAGCCCCTGTTCCCCTCACCTGGTAGTACTCCCTGCCTTGGACACAGCCTCTAGGTAGGAGTCACATTACCTACCATCCATGTGAAAGAACAGTTGTCTACTTATAGTCCTTCCTAACTGAGATTTAATAGTGTTTTTTCAGATTTCTAGAGTTAAAATTAATTAATATTATTTGAGTTTTACTGTATGAAATTAGTACAGTAATGCAAATGGCTCACAGTCTAAAAGAAACCGCACAAGTTTTGTGTGTGCTTTTATTTATCATGCAAATCAGCAATAGAAAGCCAGACACACTCTTATCTGGTACTAATTATTACTAAATGTGGGTGATAAAGGTGACTTTGAAAAAAAAGTGGTAAGGGCTGTGGTGAGAAGCTGGGAGGGAGGGATCTTCTCTTCCCACCCTTCAAGGTTGTGAACTTCTCAAATAGCACTGCCTTCTCAGTGTCCAACAAGAGAGGAAATAACAGCAGCAGGAATCTGAACAAAAGGGAAGTAGGATTTTAGCAGGTGATATGGGAATTGGTTGTGATTTTTACAGCTTGTTCAACTTACCTGGACCAAACCTTTCCTAGTGACACCCTAGAGAGAATAATAAAACTCACAGCAAGCAAAACTGAAAGCAAGAAAGCAAGCAACAAAATGCTTGAAGGAGTAAAGCAAACTATTGTGCAACACTGAGCTAGAAACTTGTAGAAATTACAATGGATTCATTAACATCCTGGAAATGTTACTGTATAATTAGAAATTTGTGATATTTCTGAATTATCACTGATAAAAAAAATCTTGTATTTATCTGGAAAGTAGTGTAACCTTAAATTTTATAACCATGCCATCAACATTTCTGTCATTTTAAAGAATATTAAGAAAGCATGGCTTTATTTCACAATGTGGGAAAAGAGGGAAAGCTACTGAGAAAGGAACAGATACTAATTCTGACACAAAATTTCAATATAACCAGAAAAATTACATATTCATGATCCTTGATTTGCTTTTCAATACAAAGAACTCCAAATTTTGCAATAAAATTGAGCATTCAGTAGTCAGAAGCTGTTGAGCTAATAGACAGCAGTGGTATCTGGAGCAGACTAATGTGTACATGTTTCTGTCCCTTAACATCAGGAGGTTTACTGGCTGAAAATCATTATGAGTAATGATTTATAAACAGAAATAATATGGACTTAATTCTTTGGGTCTGGGACTTGGTTAGAAACAATTTTGTTTTGTTCAGCAAATAAAGAATGAAGCACTGTTTAAAGGTATTTTTAGAGAGCATCTTTCTCTAATTAAAACCATTGCAATGACCACAGTATTTCAGGCAATCTACGTATGATTCTACAGGAATGAGAACAATTTTCTTGTGAACTGCTTAGTCTTTTCCTATTTCAAAATGCTGTTGGGAAGAACTGGAGAGAAGTCATACTCTCTCCTTTTATGGTAAATGAGATTATAGAGAAAGATAGACATCAGTGAGCACAGCTGTATGCCAAAATGGAAGCTATTGATTTTGAAGGGGTTTAAGGTACTGCACAATTAAATAAGACACAGAAAAGGCTATTTATGGCTCTGCAAAAGGAACTAAATTTCCCTACAAGTACATGGGCTTCATGGAATTTAACAACATAAAACGAAATGCAAATTCTGCTTAGCAAGGCTACAGACTCATGGATGTCATGGTCCTTCAACCTGTAAGTCTAGATGTTTACTGCCATAGGATATGCATATCCATAATAAAGGATAATTTCTTTCTCATGTGAAAGATAATTACAAATTTAAATACTTCTTTTGACTCTTAAGAAGAGAAAGTGTTTTACAGAACATAAAAAATCCTCTCACTTCTTCCTTTTCATAAGAAATTAGAACCTTGCATGAATCTCTATATTACCCATCCTTCAAAATCCTTCGATTATTTAGGAAGTGTGTCATACAGCAGAGAGCTTCAGATAACAGCAAACAGCTACCTAAAGCTATGCAAATGAAAGGCATCCCCATCCTATAACAACCTGGAAGCATAAATGTACAGATAAACACCTTAAAAATAAAATTAAACACATTTCATTGTTTCTTGCAAATAATTTTTAAAAAGAAAAGAAGAAAAAAAGAGAACATGACTCTCTCAAACATCCATCTACTTGAGTCTGAGAAGATGAGACATGTCAGTCAAATCATTCTCAACATGCAAATAATCAGGCTTGCTATCTGACAGGCAACACCCAAGTCACCATCAGGGCAGTCAGAATTTTCTAAATAAATTAACAAGAATACTTCCTGCCTGCTGTACCAAACATTTTAAACAGTAGTATTTAAAGTGTATGTATGCTAACCTGATGTTATTGCAATGAACCTCATAATTTATATCGTTAATCAAGAATATATGCAAAATATGTAAGTGTGTAATACTTGTGAAATGCTACAACTAAAATAAATTCTATTGTGTACAGCTTGGTTGCAACCTACTTAGTCTCTCTGTGTAACATAAAGCACTTAATGTGACTTCTTGGCAGAATTAGATGATTAACTTTTTATTTACTTCTTTTTTTGTTTCAATTTTCTTTTGATCATGATGCTGAATCCACATAGACCTGACAAAATATATTTGAGGCCCAATATACATTTCTGCTCTCACACCTTTTCCTCGCCTTCATGTCTCTATAAGTCCTACTGCAACCTTTCCCCTTTGCCAGCCCGGGATCCCAGGTAAAGACTAGTGGAGAAATACCAACCTGGAAAGATACCATGCTAGTAGAAAAAACAAGAGGCTCTGTTTGCGGTTGGTTAGGGAGCTTTGGGTCACCTTGTTAAAGTTACTAAATTTTTTGTGTGTGTGATAAAATCAATTAAAATTTCCTTTTCACTTTCAAATTGCATGTATCCTGCTTACAGAGTCTTTGAACCAAATAAAAAATGACCAGACAAACTGACCCCAAATATATGAGGTAACATCATCTTCCTTTGTTCTGCTGCTTCCCCTGTTTCCTCTCTGCTCCTCCATCTTGGAGCTTTTACCTTTTTTCCAAGACAGCAGTAGCAAATGAAACCTGGAGTATTTGACCCCTTTTGCTTACCACTTTTGCAGTCCCATGACTGTATCACTACAGAAATATCAGTCAGAAATTATTTTTCCACCCTGTCTTCTGTGGGTTTCTGCTAGGAAATGGCTGGTTTAATATACCAGACACTCAAACCCATTTCAGCCAATGTATGGAAATGTCATCCATAATAAGGTAGCTGTTTTCTTGAAGTTGAAACCAAACCTCCTCCTGTATAGTAATATAAACATAAAATCTAATCCCAGTGTTTTGATTGCCTTTGTTTTTCTATAGATTCCATATCGGTTTCAGATCAAGAATAGCTAGAGCAGCCAAAATGGCAGTGAAACTAGACCTTCATTTTGCTGCTAATAGCCCTGAAGGGAATGAGAAACAAACAGAGAGGATGATTTAGTGAGATTCACTGCTTCAACAGCTAAACTTAGATTGATTCCCTTAATGGATTTCTGACAATGCGAAGATGATTTCCTTTAATACAGCATTTTTATTTTAAGGCTAATTGTAATTTCTGGGTGACTTTGTGTCATCAAAAGAAGTTATGGATCTGTTGCAGAGGTGGATCTGGTATCTTGCAGGACTTCCCGAACTTCCTGCCTCATTGTTGAGAGATGTGGAAAGAGTCGCCAGTAAAGAATATAAATCTCACTTGGAATGAGTGTGGTAATTGGTTGTGGACCAGGACAACCATTTCTGAAGAGTGTAATTATGATTCTTCATTGAGTAGTGCCAGGAAATTGATTTGTGGTTATTACAGCAGAGAAGAAAGTGGTTCCCTTCACCCATACTTCCTGCCCCTTCACATAAGATAATAATTTATTGTTGTTTCATTTGTTCTCTGCTGCTTAAAGCTCTCCACTGGAATTCAAATCTGCTTTAATGTGGCTTCAAGTGTCCCATATTTCTTAAGAAGCGTGGTGATCTGTGGCAGAAGTTCTGGTGGAAACGGCATTTTGGTGCCAATATACCAAACACACTGGAGCTATTCAAGTCCTTAGTACCCTTTGCAAGGTTTTCTGGTTTCATGAGCCATTTTCCTGGCATCTTAGAATGGCTAAATTCTGGTTTTATAAGGGGAAAGTACTGGGGTTTTTTCCATCTTCTAATCCACTCTATCACAAGGCAGCTTTTGCGCATGTAGCTTTATTCCTTAGGGGAAACACAGTCTGAGCAGATGATGCAGAATGATGATGCAAAGAAGCAGCATTTATTTAATTTTTGTCTATGGCTGCCTTTTATTAGGTTGTACCATCACTATAGAAGTATTAATTTTGGCTTACAATTTCAGACAATTGCTGAAGTAAATATCTTATTCTTTTTAAACAATGATTTTATTTATTATAAGTCAAAATTCAGTGTCCTTCCTCCTGCTTTTGTACTGGCTTGACAACACAGGTCTCTGAATTTACCCAGGCTTTTCCTGGGCTCTCATGATGTTATCTTGTTTCAGCTGGGGCACCAACTGTCTAGCAGTCAGTTAACCATTGACTAAGGTTGTTGTAGTTCAGATTCAGTTTATACTAACTACAAGTAGTTATTCTGTGTGACACTAACTGTATCTGAACTAGCTTAAAATGCAGTGCAGAAGATCCCAGGCACAAGATGGTAGCAGATCTCTCAGACTAGTAGCACAGATCAAACATCCATCTGTAGGCAGGAGTGCAAACTTGGGAGCTGAGAAAGAAAAGAGGTTCAGATGGTAGAAATAATGAGAACACAAGCACTATCTAATTGGGATCCAATAAAAAGAAAGAACATGTGAGTAGGCTGTTTTAAAAACAAGAAAATAAACAGAAGTGGACCCCAAAAGAAATGAGATAAAAAGGATTCTACGGACAGCATGCACCTCCTGAGGAGAAAGAAATCCTCATAGTAAGCATCATGCTCCTTCTAGTGAAGACTGAGATGCTAACTCATGTAAGCACCAGACTTTTTAACCTTTTCTTCTCTTTTTTTTTTTGAAGAATTTGTCAAGAAATTGTCAAACTTAGGACCCAGAGGCATACTGGCATGTTGAATATATTACCATAAAAAAAGAGTAGATTCTGGGATGGTTTTGGGCAGCAATTTAACCTACTTTATTAAAAGGCTGTTCATATTGATTAAGAATTTTGACTGTAGAACTAGTTATACCTGTAATAATTTCATGGCTTCTCATATAGACTATGTTTCATTTTGCCCATAACAACAGTAAAAATATTATCATTAAAGAAAACAGCAGATATTTAACCTAATGTGCCCACTTAAATATGGGAGAGTGAGAAAAAAGAATCACAGAAATCTTCAGATTGGAATGGCCCTTTAATTCTATTTCCAGCCCCTCTACCACGGGCAAGGAAACCTCCCACTAGACCAGGTTGCTCAGGTCCCCACCCAACCTGGCCTTGAACACTTCCAGGGATGGGGCCTCCACAGCTTCTCTGGGCAAGCTGTTCTACTGCCTCACCACCCTCATCCTCTTTCACCCTCACAGTTAAGAATTTCTTCTTAATATCTGGTCTAAAATTACCCACTTTTAGTTTGACATCATCACTTCTTGTCATATCATTACAAGTCCCTGAAAAAGTCCCCTCCAGCTCTCTTCTCTTACCCACTGGAAGACTGCAGTGAGATCTCATTTCTCATCTCAACAACCCCAAGCCTCTCAGCCTGTCTTCGTAGGAGATGCACTCCAGCCTCCTAATCATCTTTGTGGACCTCCACTGGACTTGCTCCAAGAAGTCCACATCCTTCTTATGATGGTGTCCCAGAGTGGGATGCAGCACTCCAGATGCTCATGAGAGTGAAGCAGAAGGGGAGAATCACCTCCCTTGCCCTGCTGGCCACGCTGCATTTGGCACAGCCCAGGGTGTGTTTGGCTTTCTTTGCCCATTGCCAGCTCATGTTGAGCTTCTCATACAGCAAGTGCCTCAAGTCCTTCTCCTCAGGGCTGCCCTGAGTCTATTCTCTGCCCAGATTTTGTATGTTTGGGATTGTCCTGTCCTAGATGCAGGACCTTGGCTTTGGCCTTGTTGAGTTTTGTGGGGTTCCCACAGGTTCACTGCTCTAAGCCTAACAAGATACCAAGAACGATAAAGAAAATTTAACAAATTAAGGAAGAATTCATTCTTCCTGGTAAAGAGGAAGGAAAAGAATTCTATTTTAAGATGGAGAGAGATGGACATTTTGTTTTGAGTAAATGCTTCTAATATTTCTATTATATAGACTACATAAAGGTATTCAGAGTTAAAGAAAGGAAAAACACAAAAATTCATTATTATTTTTTGACAAAACTGGAAAATAAATTAAGTGCTTCTAACTAAAGGCAATCAGAGAAGAAAGCTCAGTGGTGAACACAAGTATGACAAATGGAAGTTAGGTCATAATAGTTATTACAGAGGCCTGGTTCCTCCCAAAGGAAGAGGTTGCATTATAGAATTACAGGATGTTCCAAAATAAAATGTTCATTAGAGAAAAGCAGATGAGGAAAGGTATATCTTTGAACTGTAGAAAGTTATAAGCAATCTCAAATGAAAAATAAAATCAATTTGCCAAAATTAATGTAGAGCAAATGTCTAAAAACCCAAAGTTGTAACATAAAGATTCTTGTTGCCAAAAAAGTACAGAGCAGAGGACAGAAAAATATCACAGCTGCTCTAAATTAGTACAATTGAGCTGGTTTCATTGGAGCTACAGTGATTTGTATCATCAAAGATATGTGAAAGAAGAGTCTAGATAAAAAGGGAAGATGAAAGATGACAGCTGTATTCTTAAGCAGAAAATCATGGAGGAATTTAAATAAGGACTATCATAGATGATTCCTGTTAGAGCTGTGGTTTATTAACTGTATCTGATCTCGAATTCACTTATGCTTTGGAGCTTTTAAAGCTAGATTCAAATTTAGAGCTTTTTGATTTGTTTTTCCCATAAGAAAACTTGTAAAAAGAGGAGTGGAAAAGAAATGGGGGGGGGGGAATCAAGTAAAAAGGGGGATGACAGCGGAAGAGGAAAGAACAGGGCATTAAGAACTTTTCATAATACTTCAGAATAGCTATTCTTTGCTGTTCTGAGCCAGAGTGACATTCCAGCCGTGATCTCTCTGTGGCTTTGATCTGTTTTGTGGTCACTTCCAACCAGCTGGAGTATAATTCTTTAGGAAATATGGCTCTGTGAAAAAGAACACTACAAAATTTGTATATTACCTCCTATACTAAGCAAGAAAAATGTACATCCTGTGTTTCATTATCTTCTTTTAATGGTGATTGCAGGTTTGGGTGAAGATGCAACATTGTATTTCTTTACAGTTCGATTAGAGGACTTGTTGTTAATTCCTATGTAACAAAGACTCAGGTGCTCAGATGAAAAAGTCAAAAAAAAAGCAAAGAAAGCATTCAAGAATAATAGATGGTTTGAGGGTGTGATATAAGTACAGAATATCACAGAGACTCAGAGCTTAAATTCCCTATGTGTGTTGGAATTTACGTTTGGAAATTTAATGGAATTCAGATGCTGGTTGAAGTTGCACCTTTGTCCTACTCTTTGACACAGTCCCTGCTGACAAGATAGGTTTCACTGACCTCTGGTGTCTACACATTTTTTCTCTGCTATGTAACTCATTTTGGTTCCAGATAAAGATTGCCTTGCAATGTTTCAGCCACTTTTTTTTTTTCCTTTCTTTAACTCAGGGATAGACAAATCTGACAGAAACACCATATTTGAATATTAGAAATTCCAGATTTAGTAAGTTGTAGGAAATAACCTAGAATTCATATTTAGTGCTTAAGTTATATGCAGCATGATAAATAAATTTTCTCTCATGAGAAACTATGGAGAAAAAGGATTTGTAGCAATTGTTTTATTCCCTCACATTTTACTCAGAAAAACCAGTTGTTTCCATAACAGAATAGTTTTACAAACTACTGGGTCGCATTTTGTTGTCTTTAACACTTTTATTGCTTTTGCTTTTAAATGTTCCTTTATTTTAGGAAATCCTTGTGGAATTGATTGAGATATTAAACCAAAGCTTAAACAGGTCAGAATATAGGTCAGGAAGAATAATTTGGGGCAGAAGAATCTGTGGAATCAAGCTGTAGTACAGTTGTTTAACTTTTTGAAATGAGAGCTATGATCTTTTGAAAATGTAACCTTCTTTTTTTTACTTTAGTGATTTAGGTCCAAATTCCATGATCAATCTGGGCAGCGAAGTGCCATCAGCACAATGCATCAAGATGGTTTATGATTCTTTTAACAAAAATAGGGCACACAAAGGTGATATCTATATCCTTTCCTGCAAGTGTGATACAACTTTCAGATCAAAATTTTAACAGATTAAATAATTTTTTTTCAGTCCTGTGTTAAATAGTATGACAGATAACTGCATGACAATTTCACTGCTCTTTAATGAAATCTAGAGCTACATTTCTAAATGCAAAGCTCAAAGAGGACCTTGTCTCCTGTAGCCAGGCCTTGTGTGGTGCAGTCACTATCCACTACCCGTGGCAATAGGTCTTGTCGGGCTTTCTTAATGACACATTTTCCCCCCCACAACTAGAAATCATTCTTTACTTGCTTCCACCATCAAAATTGCTCTTCATCAGCCTACTTAGTATGCAGTTGGGTTTTTAAGCATTTGTTTTCTGTAATTTCTATAGAGAATACTATTAAATTTAAAAAAATGTGGTAATAATATGAATCAGAAAACATCTGGAAACACTATCAAGTAGATCTGTTTTTCAAATACTCAGATTATCAGAGAAAAAGCCAAGTATGGTACTTGTTTGATTCTTCCCTCGTTTCTTTGCAGGGTCTCTACATATGATGAATGACACAGTCTTGGAGGACAAGAAACAAAGGGATAGAGATACAAGGTGGTTTATTTATGCCTGATGGAAACATTGCAGATGTGCTGTTCAGGACAACAGTGCTCTTTGCTGCAGTCCAACAGAGGTGGGAAAAAAACTGCTAGACACCCAAAAGTATTTGTCTCCGTCGTCAATGGAAAAAGGATGGTGCCTGAAGGGGACAAATCAGAGCAGCAAAGTTCTGTAACTGACTGTAGCAGTCATCTTTGAAGAGGTATATTTCATTATATTGACCACAGATGGAGCCCCACCACCTTACCTGGACTTTTATTCTTCCAGATGCCTGAAGAAAAATATAACCTTCTCAAAAAACTGTTCTTTTATTAATGAATCCTATATAGTTTGGAGGTACGTCTTTCCTTCCTATTTTACTTAAAAAAAAATAAACTATATATATATATCTGGCAATTAATATCTGTAGTTATTTCTAGGCCACAGAATACCTTCCAAACTAATTTCCATACCTTCCAAACTAATTTCCAGTACCTTCTCCAAAAGTTTTGTCTGGCAAGCAATAGAAATTTCCAACCTTTTAATGAATAAAAACATATTAAATTGGCTATATAGAAAGAGTAATTCTCAGTAGGTCTTGTACTGAATGGAAAGACTTGCCTTAATAGCTTTCCTTACAGGCCTTGAAACATATAGGAAGTACATATACTGTTTACAGGAATTTCATCTCACTCTAGTTTATTAACACTTCTGGTAGCTGATCCAAATTTGGCATGTGCTTGGACTGAAAACCAGAATTTTATATTTTGTTCTCTGGTTTTATTCCCCCTTCTGTTTGATTATGAACAATTCCCATTTCACCAGCACCTAGTAGAATGTTTTGTGTACATGAACTAGAGGTTATACTGAAATAGATGCAAGAAGGAGAGTTATGCTGAAAAACCACACACACATGGAATGACCTCTAACATCTGTGCCGTGGTGGAAAATATTTGTTCAAATGTTAGAGGTTTGTATCCCCTTATATGTGGAGATAAACAAACCATATGAAATTTCATCTTGGCTCTTCACTAGGCACAGGCAGCATCAGCTGTACTTGTAGTTTTCCCTTTTATTTGGTTCCACTTTTAAAAGCTTGTTCCAGTGATGGAGTCAACATCACGTGGACACACTGAAAACCTCCTCAGAACACTCCCAAGTTCTGTGCTAACCTGTACACATATTATCTGCAGTTCAGCACTTAGCAGATGATATTCTGCCTCACACCAGAGCAAAAGAGGGAAAAATGGGAAGTCTCTTCCCTCCACCCTTTCCCTAAAAATGAGATTTTGTTTCTGCTATTTCTTCTTTAGGATCTCAGTTAACTTTTGTTCAAATAAGCAGAACACATTTGTTCAGCAGATTGGTCTTTCATACAAGAAAATGATCACATTATGAATCTCACAAAGTGTTTTCTGGAAAAGGCAAATATGTTCCTTTTTGAAAGAGAATCTGCTATACTCTTGCTCATTATTTGGTGAAAAGAATGCTCTTACCAGCTGCATATGAGACCCCTTTATTGATTTCTTTCATTCTGGAGAACATGAGACACCAGATTCTGCTAGGAGAACGGGAAGTGCGGTTTAGTGTGCGGCTCAGTCTAGCTAGGACAGGGCTGTCGTTGCTGTCATCACTGTGTCCCATTTGTGATGAATGACACAAACACACAACGCACAGACCAACTTTAGTTGGAGTTGCCTTATGGCCGTATGGTTTTGTAGTTCCCTTTGCTGGTCCTTGTAACAATCTGGAAGCAAGACTGTCTGTTTGTGACTGATTTGTTTTGTCTTCACTGTAGTATGCACAAGAATCTTAAGTATTTGACAGAAAAGGGAATATCAAGTATGTTAAGTTAATTCTAGGATGACTTGGAGGGCTATGTAGGCATATTTATTTTGTGAGCAAACAATAAATAATAAAATCAGAACAAAGAAATACAAGCTTAATCAACATAAGTTCCGGTGAAAACTTTTATGATTTTGAGCTCCATCCGAATTCTAGGAGCAAGTAGTTATTGCAGTTTTCCTCATTTCACCACACTCATTTCAACCAGCCTTTAAATAGAGAAGATTATGAACTAGGAAAAAAACTGGAACAACGATCCATATCCTAACTCACAGGCCATAGAATATTGCATGCTGAATAATGCTTCGTTTTGTAGCTCACATAAATTAAGTATGTGGGAATGTGATTATGATAGAAATAAACCACTGAATAATACTCTTTTCTGAAAGTGGTGTTATGTAAAACATTGCATATTATTCCGGAAGTAAATAAATATAGCTTTTAAAGACATTTTTACATCTTTCTGTAGTCAAAAAAACCCAAAAAAAGCCCCCAAAAAAACCAAAAAAGAAGGCTACTAACATGCTATTCTAGTCCATTAATAGATATTCCTTCTGGCTTTAAATGTGTAAATACCTTTATAAAATATAACCATAATATTTCTAATCTAGGCAGCAGACAAATATGCATTTTCCTAAGAAGTTCCACATTAATCTTCCAAGATTGTAAAAATGGAAAAAAAAAATTAAAAATAAATAGAACGTTTAAACATTAAAAGGATTAGAAAAGAACAAATATTTTTCCCACAGCAATTAACTGGATTGGATTGATTATAGTTGGAAGGATTTTATTTCCTTCTGCAGTCAAAACATGGCACAGGTACATAATGGGCTTAATGTACAGTTAAGGACCCTGAGTTAAAATAAGGCACAATTAAATATTTTTATTAAAATTCATTAATATATGTCTTGTGTGTGTATTTTAAAAAAAGAAAAGCAGGGGAAAGTATTTATTTTCTTATTGACTTTTTGTGAAAGAATTCCCTGAGATTCTGCAAGAAACCATAGATTCTATGCTCATGGAAGAGAACCATTTGAGAAGCCATCTTTTTGGAATAGATCTTGTTATCTTTGAAATTTAGCCTTATTTAAGGATTCCACCCCTAATATTTCACTCAAATTCCTTTTTCCAGATGCAATAAAATAAGAGCAGGTCCAGAAATGAACTCATAAGAACTTGTTCACAAGGCTAAGGTATTCTTTGAACATCCTAACCTTTCATCTATGTGGTCTTGGTCAGGTTGGGATTCAGCCACCTTACAATCCTCTATCCATCCTTTTCTGAGGAAGCTGCTTGAACTAAATAATTCAAATGTGTTGGACATGCTCAAATGTGTGGGGGAAATGAACTGCAACTCCTCATCATAATGATGCTATAAAAACCCCTATACTAGCAAGATGTATGATGCCGTCATCCAAAATTGGACCTGGTCCTGATGATTTCCATGCTTATTCCAGTTCTGGTGCATTAGCTGTCCTCATTCCACTGTAAGCTTTTCATCTCAGTGATTACTCAAGGATAAGGGCAAACAAGGAGAAAACAGTGGTTGAAAGCTGAGAACTTGAGCTCTTATCAGATCTCCAGCACATAGTTTGCTGATGAAAAATTGTTCTGGTCTCTTCTGGCAGCTGTGGGAATTGACAGTTACTTATCTTCAAGATAGCTCCTAAAGGTAAACCCTTTCCTACCACAAAAGAGGTAGCATTCAGACTGGTGTAAATGTTTAGTCCAAAGAAACAGGTGGGAGAAACAAATTTAAATTGGAATCTCTACAAGATAATCTGAAAACCGGCTTCTTTTTTACAATGTTTTATCTGGGTATTTATCATAATAGAAAAATTGGGTAATCTTGGAAAAATTGGGAATGAACTAGTGAAGTATCAAAATATTTTATTAAAACTATGCAAAGATGGGTGCTTCCTCACCTTTTTTTCGCTAAACATTGAAATGAATCTGAAATTAAATATTTTTTGGGGAAAAGCCCAATTTTTGTTTTGCTGTTAGTTTCTAGTAATTTTCCCCACCTATCATAATTTTCTGAGTTAGAAGCAAAAAACAGTTAGTGGAAGTCAGAGGTCCTGATGCCAAGGCCCCAAGATAAGAGACTCTACTTAACAAAACTTTGGCCTAGCTTAATATTATAAACAGAACTTAAGTGTAACCATTCAGAGGGCTCACAGCCATATTTTATTATAGAGTAATCAGTGGCATGGTTTAGAAGGGCAATATTTAACTCTGAGAGCACTGCTCTTTACTGTAGGCAAAAAGACATGAATTAAGGCAAGTTATTACTCTGACACTTTTGGATAAGCTAAAATCTAATTAATGTCTGAAACTCTAAGACTTAGTCATAAATATTTCAGTCCTTGAGGTCTTCTCAGCCAGTTATAGAAGTCACTTATTCCTTAATAACTCATATTCATACTTGTTTTAGTCTTATAAATGCCCTTAAAAAGGAAAGGCAAAATGAGGAGTCTAAAATAATAGAATGAGATTTATTAGGGATGAAATTCTCTATGAAAAGTGCAAAGCAATAACTTAGGCAAAAGAATACTAATATGACAGGGGAACAATTATTTAAGTTGCTGTTCTTCAGCAAATTTGACAGCTGGAATAGGTCTCAATCTGAACATGAATGAACTATGCCAGATAAGAATGTTCTAGGATTTTTTATAACATAGCTTTCAAGAGGCATGAAATAAACTTCTGCTTTATCACCATTATTAAGGCTTCAGCTATATCTAATTTTAAGCAGGTCTTTTTCAGTGTGCATCAGTGTAGATCAACTAGAAACTAGACAAAAAAAGGGAAAAATATCTAGAGAACTTGACCTGCAAGGGGTGAAAGAGGAAGGAGAGGAGGAAGAATTTAATAACAATTTTATGAATACAAAATTTCTGAAAAGTCAGTTTGCATGAATTTCAAATCTCATCAGTGGAGGAGATGCAGTGGGAAAGATCTGTTTAAATATCAGGGGATTTTCTTACAATAAGGAGTAGAAGTATACCTTGGAGAGCTTGGGAAACTGGGGAATGCCTGCAGTTGTGGCACTCCTGAAGAGTAATTGAAATAAAGTTTTCAGTGCTGATGAAGGTATAAACGCCTCTGGATGCAGCTGAGATATGGATTAGAAAACCCAATACAACCAATTTTCTAGATTTTCTAAGGGTGTTTATTTATTTTTTATGTATTCTGGTTAATGTTTACTCCTGCCTATGACCTTTCTATGTCAGTGTCCAAAGAAAGTAGACACTGACATTTTGAAACAGCACATAAAATTACCTAAATATTTTCCTTTCACTGAATGCTTAGCAGACTTTAGGAAACTGGTTTGAATATGTTTGCCATATGTACATCAGGGAAAGTGAAACAAATGAAAAAAGGAAAAGTGCCAGGAAAAGGAATAATTAGTCACAGAATGATGGAGGGTATTAAATACCTTATACTAGCTGGGAATGTTTAAAATAAATTGTAAATAATAGTGTAATAAATATGAGAAATTAAATTTAAGCCCAAAACAAACATTTGGCTGAAATATATTTAACTTTGATAAGTTTTGCACATTCATATTTTTTGGGTAAAGTGCAAAAGCATAAATCTTTTTGAAGTCAAGGTCTTTCTTGAGTTTGTTACACTGTGCTAAGACTGATCTTTTAGCTTTTTATGATGACAAACGATTGTGTCTTAACTGGTCATGAGCAAGAATATCACTGAAGACATCAAAAATGTGTATCATGGTGACCTTTGCTAAATTGACACTTCTGCGCTTCCAGGAACATGACTTGCCTCAGAGAGGAAAAAAGAATGCTGGCAGTACTGTGCTTTCTTTGAGCCAGAATATACTGTTTCTTTCAAATGTACTTAAAAATGCATATGTTCTTTGTGGAAAATACTTAGGTGTCCAACACTGCTGTCTGTATTCAGTGATAGAAAAGTCAAGCAGCAAAGGAAAAACTGACCTTCAGTCTGGTTGAGGTACCACTGCTTTATTTCTCAGTCTTTTTATAGCATCATTTTGCAAAAAGAGATGTATCTTATCTTTGCTGTTGTTTCTTAGCCAAAGACCATTTATTAAATTAGTTTACCCCAGTAGGGTCAAGATGGCTGCAAATATTCCAGAGAGGAAAAGCTTGAGAGGCTTTTGTAGGGGAGTGATGGTCGCTACTGACTTTAGGAAAGTAGGACAATTGGACATGAAGAAGAGTGCCAGGTAAAAAGAAAATAATTAAACAAAAGAAGTTTCCAGCAGGAATGAAAATGTTTCCAGCAAGAATAACTGAAGAAGGCAAAAGGTTTGTCTTGGTCATCATGGCTAAACTTATTTTTTGTGACATGGATAAGTCATAGTTCAGATTTCATTTGCACACTGTCTATCAAAAAACCTTCAAATTTACTTCAGCTGTTTAGGAGTATATTCCAGGTGTTCTGACTCTGTCCAGATGTGCAATTTCATGCTTAAAGTATTCCTCTGAAGTGAGACCAGTTAAAGCCAGTTTCAAACAATGACAGGCCTGTCAAGTGCAGAGCTTACATAGCTTCCAACATCAGTGTTCCTGAAAGAAGCAGTTTATCCTAAATGGATCTTACATATGATATTTGTAGGAATATTGATGTAATCATAAATATCTTTCTGTTAAAAAAAATTATAATCTTCTACCAGAGAGTTTGAAAGGCAAAAGATTTTCTATATGATCATGAAACTCAGTGAATCTCATTTTACAGAACTCACATGCTGTTAATCTCCCTAAGACAGATGCACTGTTGCAAACATAATAATTCTGTCAGAACCACAAGCATTCCTTGTATTCTTAAAACTGGAAATCCTTGCAGTAGGAAAGTGTATTCTTTGTGCCAGAGCACAAGATGAGCTGAAAAACCATGCTGATTTTTTGAAGTAGACTATCTTCACAAATGCCAGGAACGGAACATTTGTTGCCTCAAGTATTTCTGGGAGTAGAAATGGAAACCACAAAGAACTGCTGCACCTTGAGAAATAAATTCTTCATTGTATCTTTTTACTGTAGTTATCTTCTTTAATATGTGAACAGTGAGTGTTACTGTCATAAAAAACACCCCAGCAACATTCTTGCTTTAACAACTATTCATAAATCTTAGGGGATATTTAAATCCAATTTCTACATCATAAATAATATGACACATACATTATTGAAAAGTAATCCTTTTATACAGTGGTATTTGCCTGCTTACAGGTGTTGAGAGCACAGACTTCCTAGGACACACCACGAGACACTTGCAGATATGTATTTATACATATTTATACCCAGGCATGAAGGAGCAGGAGTGTGGGACTGTCTTTATTCTGGCACTCGTATTTCTATACTGGCAAAGGATGGCTCTAGCAATTGCCAGTTAATGGCATGCAATAGGGATAGAAGTCACATTTCCTCTCAAAATAGATCACACTCTGGAGTAGAACATGATGTGTAATTTCAAAGGAACATTTGGCAATGTTGCCACTTCCAGCTCTTTCTGCATAGAGAGCAAAGAGCTTATGGACTGTGTAAGTCCATGAAAGAAAAAAACATCTGGTTTCTTAAAGCTTCTGTGCAGTTAATTGAACCATATAAGGAAAAGGAAGGCTTTGGGTATTGGTATGCAAATGTTTATAGCCACATTTCAAAACTCATAATAAGATTTCAATATTCAGATCAAGAATAAATGGGAAAATAACTTCAAAGACATTGCAGCATACCTACCTAAGAACCACCTGGAAGTACTATAGCTGACTTGGCCTAAAAAATCACTCTAAACTTAAAACTATTCACAGAAGGAAAAAATAAAATGGGTGATTTAATTTAATTTGTAGAAAAAGATGTAGCAGGAGTATACAGACAGAATATTTGGTATCAACCCACCATTTCTGTTACAAGATTTCAATGTTTCTTCCAAAGGTAAAATCTTGGATTCTTCAGAGGTACAGCTCAAAAAAGACAAGACATTATTCAAAAAAGAGAGATCTGTTGGTAAACTAAGGTAAATGTTTTAAGTATATTCCTTAATATGGGAAATAATATCACATTTCGTAATAATGTAAGAGGTTTTTATAAGACCATAAAGATGTTTTGGACTGAACATATTTTATCACTACTTAATCTGCGTGCCACATCTTTCCATTTCTACATTTTTCAACATTTTGCATTTCCTCATTTTCATGCGGAGTAGGAGACTATTGGAAATCAACCTAAAAGCAGGAATCCCACTGATGTCAGTGGGAACGGGACTTATCACTGCATGCATTCCTGGTGTGAGTCACACTAGCATAACTGTCAGATGATCACATTTCCTTTACGCTACTCTTTGTAATTTACTTAATTACTAGGATGAAGGATTGTAGGATAATTCAGACAGGAAAGGTCCCTGGGAGGTTTCTAGTCCAGTCTACAGTTTCTTACACTCAGATGCTGAACACATTGATCGATCTTCATTACAGAAATTTTCTCGTGGTTGGTTATACAGATGTCAGTACATCCGAGATAAGAATATTACATCCTTCTTGACCCTCCTATCTTATCTCTAAGAGCTGGGCTTTCATCATTAAACAAAGGCTAATCTATTTAGTTTTTCTCGTGCTTCAGTTGGTTTGAATTATTTTTTCTAATAATTTTACATTCCAGTAGCTTTTACTCCTTGACTGTGAAAAATAATTAGATTCCAGATAGTAGGAGAATGCAGTTAGTATAGAGTGATTATGTACTGAAGCATTTTTTTGTTTGTAGCATGTTGGTTGCATTGAGGTGGTAAACGTGAAAATCTAACTTTTTAAGAAATGGCAAACTATGCTCATCCAACTAATTAAACAAACAACATGAAAATGAACTGTACTGACCACTGTAGAAAGCTTTATTTGCATCTCAGAATCAAGGTGTTTTACTCAGAGCAGAATCTTCTGCAATTTTGAGAGGTTTCAGACAGCATCTTTCCATTCATAAACCTAATTCAAAGTCAATTGCCACAAAAGGGGTGAAACCAGTCTCTCATGGCTGAGAAAACATGCTGTAGGAAAAAGAAATGGGCAGGCAGGCACTGTAGTTAAGATATAATAATCTGTCGATTTTGCTCATGCATGACAGTGGAAAGTTAATACCTGAAAGATTTAGAGAACAGTCTTAGTTTTTTCCCTCACTTCCTTATCTGCGAAATTGGAACATTAACTCTACTTTTTGTAACTCTCAGGAGAGATGGGCTATTCAGGCTGTGGCCTCAAATGGAAATAGGTATGTCAGCATGGCTGTACTCCATGTACAGACACTGGAGGTCTGGAAAGCAGTTCCAATATAGAAAATTTATCCAGTGTACTGATATCTAGGCCCAAGGAAAATTAGTCTATGCCTTTTTTGTGCTGTGGCTCCTGGGCTTCTGTTTATGCCCCATCGCCTGCTTGCATGATGCTTAGAAGACTGGAAAGAAATCATCATGCATGTCAGCACATTCTGGATTTGAATAGCCAAGAGATGGAGTCTGCAGTACCATGTCAACTTAAACACCTCTGAATACAATTTGAATGTGTAAGTTAATACCAAACAAACAGAAATACAGAGAATTTAATCGACTTGCATCCTACATCCTGGAGACTGAGTCTTCCCCATCACCCACCATACCATCCAAGCCAAAGTTTTCTTCCCAGTGACTCCCCTTGTCTCAGCATTAACACACAGGAGCTTTGTGTTTGACTAGAAATATTTCACCCTTCCTAGTGGAAATTATCTGCACCAGAAAATCATGTCTTATGTTCCCAGATCAGGTTAGAATCACAGGTGCTAAAGTGAAAAGGGGCAAATCTACCAAACATATGTGGTGAACATATTTTACAACTAATGTAAAAATATCTAAGAAACTGTGAAGAATGTAAAAACTCCAGGGAAGAGTTCCAAAAAATACAAATTGCCTGTTCTTCTCAGCAAGGGTCCTTGATCAGAGTTCAGATGTTAATACTGTGAACTTTACTATTCCTCAAAAAGCAAGTCCAAAAACTACACCATTGAGTGACTCAAGTCTTGTATTGTTGGCCCAGCTAAGACATTTCAGTTCCTTATGTTGCTGGAGAGGGTGGTAGGACCTAGGATGTTTTCAGTCTACATCAAGGACTCCAGATGAGTTCATACAAAAGGCATACCGTGGACACAGAAACTATTTTGTAGAAAACACCTTGTTTTGGTACTTGAGTAGCTGGCCAAAGTGTTGCTTTTGGGTTTTTTTCCTAATTACATCTTTATATCATACACCTAAATGATAGTAATCTTCCAGTTGAAAGTGTGCAATATTAGAATACTCTTACGTCGTATTCCCTTGCATATTCCCTTCCCATGAGAAAGATGGATATTCTGAAATATTTGCAAATAATTTTTCAGTTTTCAATACTGTGTTTTAAAACATCAGACATTTTTAAAGTCCATCCAGCAAATTTATTATTTAAAATTATATTAAGTCAATCATAATTTTTCTTTTCAAACCGATGTAACATCTTTGAGAAGTTAATTCTAACACAGATTTATTGTTCATAAAATAAGATGACAACAAATATAAAGATAATACAATAATAATAATGATATTTTTTTAGATCATAAAATATGTATTGAATGGTTATATAAAGCTTTTCTTCACTTTTTTCTACATTTAAATTTTTTTCATAAACTTTCATTGTTTGGACAAGACTGTTGGTTTATGTCTCCATACTCAAGATTTGGTTGCTGAGTTTAAGGTTTTCCTGAAGAGAAGGATCTCTTAAAACTAACAGTTTTTAGTTACAAACATTATGCATTTTTCCAAATTTGAGGCCTAATTTCTCTAAAACAAAATAAGTGATTTAGGACGAAAACAAAATACCTAGGAAAACTAGGTGAAGGTAAAAAAATTTTGCAATTGCTTCTGTTTGTTAAGAATAGATGAAGAAAACCAAGTTCTTCCACAGAACTTGATAGAAGCAACAAAGGCACTGACAACAAATGTGGAAACACAGATTTATGCAAGGCATGTGAGCATGAAGGTAGTGTTATGATCTTTTTACATCAGCACCTTTGAGCATAGTGGAAAGACACACCTCAGACCTGAAGTTCATTGCCTAAATTCAGATTTTTTCCATAGATTTCTTTTAGTCAAAGGAGATATACAGGTACCTTGAGTGGATGTCTATGTGAGGAAAAGATAAATTACTCTTTGACTGTCTCTGCCTACTAGTACTTTACTAGATTTTTTAGTTTACTGATATTATTTTGAATAGAAAAATATGAGAGAATATTTATCCAGTGTACTATGTAAAGATACTTTTTTCTGTATTTTAAAACTGCCAAGCTTGACTAGATATTCAAAAAGCAATAAATTTTGTGATCTTTAAGATAATTGTTGATGTAAGACTGCAGCATTTATCTGCTGTCTTTGAGTTCTGTTATCTCTCTTGGAGAAGAAATCTCGGCTTGGGCAAAAGAAGTCACATTGGCAGCAGGGATTTTGAGGACAAACAGTCCCATGGACTCTTACTGAAACATTTGTCTGTCTTCCAACTGTCATAGCAATAATAGTTTGGAAAATTCTCCAGAGAGTTTTTGAACCCAAGATCACAATTTGTGCTCCTGGCTGAACTATATACCACTATAAAATGCAGGGCAGTACATCCAAAGACACAAGTAGTATAGAACAACTCTGAATTTCCCTAGCTTTAAGGTCCTGACTGGCAAAGAGCGAATCTGACAAAAACCCTGGCTAAAACTTTCTCCACTGCTTTTCTTTGTTTTGAATTCCATCTAAATATCCAGTTAGGAAGCCCTTCTTTTGATTGCAATTTATTTTACTTTGCAACTAATCATGGATGTGAACACACCATCTCTGGATTTTCTTAACAATTGTCAGTTCAGGAAATTCCAGAGTTGCAAGGCAAGGTCTGCAAAATGAAGATGCCTTTTGGCTTACTTTTCTTCTCCCTATTAATTTACCTTACTTCATGAACAAGTGTAATTGCCAATAAAAAGCTTCACAATCTGTCTTTTGATTTATATGAAGTTCTGACAAAATTTCTCTTGGAAAGATGCCTGTCATTTGACGTCAGAGCTCTTAATACATTTGCTTTTCATCTAGTGCTTGGGTTAAGCGAGCTGCCATCAGCTGACACCTCTACTTCCCCTCATCACATTTCTTGAATGTTTGATTCCAATGATATGGGCTGGAGGGTTCCTTTCTCAAAGGAATGGCATTCACAGCAGGACATAGGAAATTTATTGCAAGGGTAGAAATATGTTCTTTCTAAATCAGCTATTTCAATGGAATAATGACTTTTTCTGTGAGCTTCTGTGAAACCATCTTTTGAATTGTTCTGTTGGTTCAGTTTAGCTTTCAAAATCTTTATAGTATGAGCTTTTGTCCTACTACACATTTGTATTCCTTTCAGAAGGGATGTTCATGCTCTCAATTGTAATTATGGTAGATATTTAGCCAAAGACTCACAAAATGATGTAGAGGTGCTTACTGCTTTCCATTGATTCTACAGGAAGCTAGATTCCTACATCTTGCTCTTAGAACTGCAAGGTCATTTCAATCCTTCCCTTGATTCTCAGGTTACAAGTGCCTCAGGTGGTCCAGCTTCCCTGTACCGAAAAGATTTAACTGAACATCATGCTCTTTAAACAGATGTTTTAAGTATAGCAGATTTATTTTCCTTATATATGTAAAAGGCCAAAATCAAAGTGGTTTATGTGGTAGATGCTGGACATCCTTTCTGAGTGCACTGGGAGATCCTCAGCTGAAATCAGTTACACCTACAAAACTAAATTATATCTGTTTGACTCAATGCTAACCTCATTTGTAACGCTTAAAGTATATTTGTAAGGAAAACTCAAAAATAATTCCAGCATGGCATTGCATTTCATCACTGTGCTATGTTGCCTTGTAGAGGCTTGTGCCCCTATTTTCTTTGTGAGCCAGCTTTTCTTGTGTAAACTTCATCTCCCCTAAAATAACAGGGAGTCAATGTGGCCGCAGTTACATTAGAAAAGGCAAAATTTTAATGTGAAAAGAATGAGAAGTGAAAAATCTGAATTATAGGTCCTTTTTGGCCAAATCACAAGAGAGAAATGAAGAAAGTTTAATGTTTATCATTTCCAGTCTCATTCTCTGGGGTAGTGTCAAACACAGCCAGTTTACTCCTGAGGTTTTCACTCTGGAAAGTGTCTGTTGAAGGAAACCTCACTTATGGTCTAATCCACTTACTTGGCTGCCCACTGGGTCTGCAGATAAAAATGTCCAGACTAACAAGACTATCTACACTCTACAAAGTACAGCCCTTTTTGCTGTAGAAGTGCTGTCAGCAGCACCACACAAAAGGAAATTTACCTTTCCTGTCTAAAATGAGATTAATAAATGTAATTTGAGACCTACCTACATACACACACCCACATAGATACACATATACATTTATTTGGGTTCAACACATCAAAAATGTGATTTATGTCAAAATAGGGCAAATATAAGACTGTCATATATAAGACAAAGAAATTATTACTTTGATACCTTCAGTGTTGGTCTGTCACTGGTTGGAAAGCAATTTTCAGTTTTAGAGAGTGAGACTTCAGAAGAGATACAGATATGTGAAAGGAGTGATGAGAAATTTACAAATGTTGGAAATTCATGTATAAGCCTATACATAATAGTGTGGAGCAGCCATTTAAAATGATCCGCCCCTGAATGACTGTAAGAATCATAAGATTTCTAAGACCTTCTAGAAAAACTTTGTAAAGTACCTTTCCCTACTTTCTCCAAAGACTTTGCTGTGGCCACAGTTTATACAGTGGAAACTCCTTTGTGTGAATTTGTTCATGGGCAAAAACGCCCCCTCATTTGTATCTAGGAGCCTATCATTCTGCCTATCATTCTTCTGACAAATTCTTTAATATTACAGAGCTGATGAGCTGTTATCAGTTATCTATAGCTTTTAGAAAGAGAAATAATCCTTAAAAGACCCAAAAGCTCTAAAAAGGCAAGTAAATTTTAACTCCATAGGGTGACTCTCATTAGTGCTTTTTAAGTTTAATGTTGCTAATGGATACTGTGTTATCGAATGTTCTTAAACTTTTTTTTAAGATGTTAGTATTTTAGTTCTAATAATCTAAACAAGTAACAATGAGAACAACTGAGAGCAGATTTCTTTCTTTGAATTAGACCCTGGAAAATTAGAGAGATGAAGCCCTACAGAGTTAATTTATTGAAAAGCTGGAGTTGAGCACAGCCATTAGAAAGAAAATGTGGGTCTTTGTGATATTTTGTAACTATTTCAGGCATATAGGAGAAAACAGCACAGGCTGCTGCAAAAGTGTCAGCTCTAATTTGTGGTGCTGTTAATGTGAAGAATATGGAAATAGTCATTCAGCATATTATGAAAGACCTTTGCAGGTTAAAAATATACTTTTTTTTGGCTACGTGTCTTTTGTTACATGTGAGTGAAAGTAACATGTTCTTGATGTGCTGGGTCTTTTTCAAGTCTCTTATTGACTAGATAATTCATGAGTTTGAGTCTCAGCTTACTGTTCCTAGAAATATGTTGTTTGTGTCTCTGGACAATCATTAGTTAATATCATTAATGTTGACTAAAATGGCTGCAGGGATTTATTTGTTTCCTTTGTGCCAAGTCACATTCAGCTGTGATTTAAGAGTTTGTAGTTGTTGAAATAAACCACCAGATATCAAGGTATCACCTTTTGTAAGGCTGAGTGGTGAGTGAAATCTGTTAAATCTGCATAAAATCTTTAGGAGGGATAAAGCAATAAAACCTAAGAGGTATTTGTGCCACTGGTAGAAATCTGAAGTGTCCTTTGAGTTCAGTGTAAGTATAGGCTCTTCAGATTTTTAAGTTTATTTTGATTATCATTTAATGACAAATAATGTCTGTCTTAAAATCCCAGGAATAGGTTAGTTAGTTTGGTAAAAGACACATTACTTTAGGAATTTATAATTTAAAATCTCTTTATGAAGGGTTTTGAAGGCAGTATGGAAAATCAGTACCTCCTTTGCTGCTGCCTGTTTCTCATAATCTCACAAATCCTCACAGACTCATAATTTTGAGTTTCTGGATGTGTCACTGTATAATGGTGAATTGGCACGTGGTCAACCTAATTTCTCAATATGCGTATTTTCAAAGTCCAAATCTGGCACAGGAAAATCTCTTTTAGGGTTCATGTGATTGCACTGCCCAAGCCACTCTCAAATGACAGCTTCAGTGCTGAAACTGAGACCACTGATTTGTGCTTGAGCTGAGAAACAGAGTGGTCACTGGAGACAGAGAGTCACTGCCTTACTTTAAAGACCAGGGAAGTACAGATTAATCCTCCTGCTTAAAATCCATTTTGGACAAGCTTTTCTGAAGGGCAACCCCTTGTTTGGCATGCTTTCTGGGAGCTCTGGTGTGTGAGGAACAGCCACCATAAGGAGAAGATGCAGGTCTGGAAATTCCATTAGGCCAGCCAGTAAGCTGGCTCCAACTGAGCCACGATGATGAAGAATAGAATATTAACCATGGGCAGCACTTCCACTCTGCCACTGTTTTAAGTGGAAAATATCCTGATTTTCTGAAGGAAATAAAAAAAATCAAAAGGGAAAAGGTAGTCCAAATGCTTTTAAATGGCCAGAAATAGGAGCTGATTAATGATGAAATTTTAAATCTTATCTAATGATGATTGTCTTGTTTTCATGTTCATGTAATTGCCATGAACAAATTATATATACAGAAAAAAATTGCAGTTGAAGTGGAGAGAAAACATCAAACTGCCTATACTTTCTGTGTAACTTAATGGCTTATGGGGTTCTCTGAAATTCTTTTGATAGGCAGAACAATGTATGTAAGCATGCCCCATAGTTCTTAGGTTTTGTTTCTTTTCTGAGAGGAAAAGAAGTACAGTAATGGAAGATTTTCTTTTTCTGGTCCTTGAAGATTATAGTTTGTATGGTAAAGAGAGAGGCATAGCTGGCACTAATGTCAGCCAGGAGATTAAGGGAAGGACATGGTCCTGTCCAGGCCAGGGACCCACTATAATGCACCTCTCCAGGAATAATGTCAGCATGAGATGTAGAGGTACAGCAAAGCAGAGTACCTCTTCCCATGAGGTATCACCTGCCTCTGCTCTTGGAAGAACCAAAAAGAGTGGTGCAGTTACTCTTTGCTAACTGGGCAGTTCACTGAAGTACTTCAAAACTGAGGCAGTGCTGGTCCAATGGCAGGAAGCAGGCACTCCTGAATCTGCAGTGCCAAGTGACATGGATGAGACAGCAGCCATCAGCTGCTTTGACATAATGCTCCTCCAGATTTGCAGGAGTTTCTGAAGTGGATATGTTATTCCCCTCTACCTTCTCAGGAACCTCACAAATGCCTGACAGGGGAAAATCAGTGACCCATGAAGTGACCCATTCTGTTTCTGGCAGCAGGGGAACACATGAAGTTGGCTATTCTTTACAGTGCACATCCTGGAAGCCAGAGCATCCACTGTCACTACATTAGAAGTTCCTGAGCAGTTAAAAATACCTTCTCTGGTGTGAATGCAGATCCTGAGAACAAATTCTGCTGGGCTATGTCTTATACAGTTCCTCTCCTCTCCAATCAGACTACTCTCTGGAAACAAACTGGAATAAGGAAAGAGGCAGTCATCCTCAGCAGACTCTTTCAGGCACTGCTAACCCTGTAGGTTTCCCACTCAGAACACCAGCCGTTATGCCCTTTTCTTTTTCCCATTTTTCTTCACCTCCAACACCATCCACCATGTTCCAGCTAACAAAGCACTCTGGAGGTTATTCCACTTAAACTTGTTTTGCAGTGTAAAGCACGAAATCAAAAGCAAATTAGTTAATGCATTGAAATTGGGTGTTTGAAACTGATCTGTTCACATGTTCTGTTGATAAGCCATATCTTTATCTTAAAATGGATTTTTGTATTTCATATTTTTAGAGAATTATCTTTTCAGGGAAGAAGCTCTTATCTCCACTTGCCTAGTACCTGTCTGTGTCCTTTTCCTGCATGGACCCTAATAACTTACATTCCAAACATGGAAAACAAATGCAAAGAAAGAGGAAAAATGCTGCAGGCAACTTGAAGTAAAGCTCTGCTCAAAGACAAAAATATATAACATTATTCAAACTGGATATGGGAATGTCATCTGTTTTCTCAGAGGTGTGCAAACACATGTCTGTAATTGAAAGACATATGAATAACACATGTCCTCTTTAGACCTGGCCAAGATCTAGAAATTTTGATGTTTGAACTTGATTTATGTATTACACATCTTTATCTCTTCATTATGGCAATTCTTCTTGTCAGACTGCAATGATTCAAATGTTAATCATATTTAGTATCATCTGCACTATATATTATATTGCCTAATAATTTCCAAAAACCACTCTTGGTATAATGTAAAGTAACAAACATTTCAAAGAATGGGTTCAGACACTGATATATGGATGGAGTCAAATGTACTCACTTCCCCCAGCCACACATCCATGAGCAGAGAACACAGAGAACATGTGTTTTCTTCAGGGAATGCAACACAACTGTAATATTCATTTACTTTCATGGTTTTCTCAGGTTGTCTTTTGTTTCCATGAGTCAGTGCTGGATGAATGTTTTATGAAGTCATTAGGTTTTTAAAAAAATAAGAGAAAGCAGTTTTCTGATACCTGTACCATCTTTGGGATGCTCACAGCCCATTTCTTTGGAAAATCTGAAGACAGCTCTGTCTTAGGAGAGTGTTCCTAGGTTACACAGCCACTACTACATTCCCTGCGACCAGACTGAAAAGCTTAGTCAAGACTGGATGGATCTTCAGCACAGACACACAGCTGGCTGGGAAGCTTAACTTAATTTCTGCAAAAGATTTTATGTTTTGAAAAGTGTTGGGAAGGGGATGAAAAGTCAAACTCTCTGTTTCCACTACAGGAACATGTTCATGTTTCTGAAATCCACTGTGGTCTCCAGGTTCCCTTGTTCTCTGACAGCCTGCTGGGGAGCACTGGAGCCTGGGAGCTGGGAAGTGTCCTGGGCCATGGCTGCCTGCATCTGCCTGAGGACGTCATAGGACCAGGGAATTACAAGGACCTGCACTATAAGACTCTGTCACATGAGCAGCCAAGAAGCCAGGAAGCCAGGTGTTCATAAATCTCAATTTTCCTGTGGGAAAATTATCTGTTATAAAATTTCCTCAAGTATACCTTCACAGAAGAAATATTTTTTTTTTTTATGCTAAGGCAAGAAAGTGATATAGCTGTTTTTTACTGCCCAGAGTCCATCTTCAGTAATAGAATAAAGGAAAACAGCTGCAGCTCTATGTTACAGGGTCACAATCCCAAGATTACATGCAAAAATTTCTATTACCATTAGTGAAAAGATAATACAATTTATATGTGAGTATTTCAGAAACAAAGTGATGTGTTCTGTTTGGTATGGTTACTGGGCCCTCCATTTTCATTACTTGGATAGTTTGTGAATATTCCAGAATTTTCCAAAGACTTTCATTATGAAAGAATCTTCCTTTTCAAACTTAAAGTAATTAGTTTGCTTTCAAAGAATTGCCTTCCTCCATAAGAAGGATTCAAACTACCTTTGGAGATAGAGAAGAATAAAATTACTAGTAATGATTTTAATAATTATTTTCTCAGTATAAATATTTTCTTTTAAAAAGGAGAGTGTCACAAAAAGGCATTAAAAAGATCTAACTTTTACCAGAGAGCAACTGTGATAAGATCCAGAAAGGAGTTCTGAAGTAGGTCCAGATTTGAAGCTGAATCCACCAAAATGGACTAGGTTGCCCAGTCACCTCCAATTGCATTGCAATTGTCTTTAAGGATGGAGGTTCTACATCCTCTATGGGTGATCCATTTCAGCTCTTGACTATATTGTAAAAAATTATTTATCGATAGCTCGCTGGAATTTGCAATTCGTAGCCATTGTCCCACATTATTTTGCTATGCACTTTCAAGAAATCTGGCTTTATATTCTTTATAAATCTCTTTGACAGATGAGGTCGGTGTTAAGATTTCTCCTTTAACCTTGTCTTCTTCAAAGAAGCACAAACCCAGCTATTTCAATCCCTCTGTGTGTCACACCTCCTAATCTGCATTGTTGTCTTGCCCTGGACCCTCCAGTTTGTCAATGTCTTTCTTGCATTGAGGAGTCCAAACCCAGACACTTCTAGAAGTAGCTCTCAAGGGCTGACTAGAGGGAAATAAGCAAATGATTTTTTCCACCTGCTAACAAAACTCTTGCTAACATAGCTAACATTAATTATTAACCTTTATTGTTGCAAATTTCAACTGCTGAGTAGTGCTTGACTTGCTGACTGCTGGGAACTCAGGATATCTTCTACAAAGCTGTTTTTTTCCCCAAGCAGATCCCAGCCTACACTGCTGGGGTTATTCTATCCCAGATGCAGGACTTCATGTCAACTTCTTTTTAACTACATGAGGTTCTTCTCCACACATTTCTTTAGCCTGTCCAGATCTGTCTTCAGCTCCTCTGTGCTGGCTGCTCCCCATAACATAGTATTGCCTGCCCACAAGCTTGCAGAGGGTGTATTCCATCCTTGCATGCATTGAACACTATCAGCCTCTGGGGAACACCATTGGAACTGGTTAGACTTCATATTGCAAAATCCTCTATGCCTGTGACATACTCACACAGCAGGAAGTATAGTGCTTGGGGTTATCTGTCCACTACTGCTGTTTACAGAAACTGATTAAAATGTTTGGGGGTTGGATGATTTTGGGTTTTTGGTTTTTGGGGTTTTTTTTTCCATTTCCTCACTGATTTCTGGTGCTGAAATCAGGAACCTCCCAGTTTAACCAACGCTGTTGACACATGCTTTTAAACACACCTCTTATCTGACCCTCTGCTTTCCTATTTTACTAGTTGAAGCAGAACCAAAACCTAGGCACTACTGAAAATGGAGTTATCTGCTGCCACAAGATAGCAAGGGGCACATAGTAGGAAAAAAGAGAAGCAAAACCTTCTGGCTGCTTGCAAACTCACAGTCTCTTAGAGGCTTGCATTTGTCCTGCCAATTTAAGCATGAATGACAAACAGCAACAGAAAGCATCATATTATACTATATTCTCAAATGCTAAATACATATATGGATTTCATTAAGTTTTCATTAGTTCAATGAAAAGCCCATCTGTGAACTCCAGTGCACACAACACAGTAACATGGAATCCAAACAGAACATCTGGTAAACTCTAGAGAAAGTTCAAATAGAAACTAGTCTGTGACTGACTCTGGAAAAAGAAAATTTTAAAGCAAAAAAGCACTCTTCCAATTCATGACTCAATAAAAACCACACTATTCATTAACAGGCACTCGACATAATAGAAATTGTACAACACAAAGAGAACTTATTTACATTTATTAGAAATAAGGAAAATAGGTTGTTTCATTTCACTGAGAAAGCCTGCATCCATTCATATGAGAGTTCAATTCATTTCCAGTTTTCCAGCATTACTGACACTAATTCTACTGTGCTACAGACGTACTTGCACCAAAATGCCCATAAACTTTTAAAAAGCACTTTGAGGCACTGCAAAGCATAAATTTGGATAAGAAATTGTTGATGATGGCAGGAGCTGCTCAGAATTGAAGTGACAAATGTAGCCTTTAAATAAGTTTTTTTATTCACTTCTCTGTTCTATGAAGTGACTGAAGACCATGTAGCTGCCCTGGCCACTTGCCCCTACCACACACCACTTCTACTAGCATGAGATAACTTTTACTCGGATACCTGCTGACAGTCTGAAACAGAAACTGATAATTTTCACTTAAAAAACACTGGCCTTTATCAATTCCATCAATTTAACAGAAATTTTAAGTAACACACCCTATTTAATAGTTGAAGGGAGATGACAGTGTCAAGGCTTTGGATTGTGGATTTTTTCATTTCCAATATGAGGATAGGTTGACTGCTGAGAAGGCATCTCTTGCTGAAAAACAAAGGGCTTTATAAATGCTAGGTTCATATAAGCTAGGAAAGCCAAAATACATCTTTAAGTTCTTTTCCACTGATTGCTCTGTGCATTAAAGTTTTGAGGCCCAGCTAATATGGGAGAACTCCAGAACTGAAATTGTTGCATAGAGTCAGTTTCAGAACAAAGTAACCACAACAATCCTAGCTCTGATGACATCCATAAATCTTCATACCAGGGAAAGAATGAGGTGCTAAATAAGGTATATTTATATGGTAATTTGTTCATGAAATCTCAAGTTGGCAATTGAAGGAAGCAATTAATACGTACTTATTTTTCTTAAAATTGCCAGAACAGATACTATCATAAAGTCTGAATATATGATTTTGCTTCTATTCTTAGGTATATTGAAGGCCTAGAAAATGTCAAGAAAATGTATTTTTGTGGAAAAATCTGTGCTATGGACATGAAAAAGTTGAATGAGTTTTCCAGAACACTGGATCATCTTGTCAGCTGGTGTAAATTAGCGTGATTTGAGCAAACTTCAAGAATGTATGCTAGCATCATCTGATAGCTCTGTGAAATAAAAAAAAAAAAAGAAAACAACAACAAACCAGTGGTTTTTTCCTTATCCTGTTACAGATTTTTTTGTTAAGCTTTTTTTTGTGAAAGATGCCCCCAATGCTGTTTTCTTTTGCTATTTTTTGTTTACTCTGCTTTGTTTTGTAAAATCTGTTACTTGTAAATGTATGGTTTTTTTCTATATTAACATTGTCCTTTAGGACTGTGATCAGAAAGTGTAGGTTGACCAGTGTCCCAAATCGTCTTATAAAAAGTAACAAGGAGTACTCCCTACCCCACATGTATTGCTTCAGAGTCAGTAACAAAAGAAGCTGTGAGAAAGGAGTGTCTTCTAGTGATTATTATTAACCAGGAAAGGTATATTACATAACATGAGACCACATGAAAGGCAAAAAAATGCAATAGTGTGAAACACTCCAGGTGCAAGAAATACTAAAAAAACTCAAGGAAGTTCTAGAGAGTGATTTCTTCTTCATTGTCTGACTTCACACTATGACAGCAGCTTTCCCTCCTGCTCCCTGATGTCTGAGGCCAACATAAACATAAAGAAGGAAACATTATCTATATAGCTATATGGGGTTCCTGCTGCTGGTTGATTTTGCAGCACAGACTGCCAGTCTGTGGTTACAAGTCACTGGTGATATGAGAAATCATATCACTACATGATCATGAATGGCATTGAGGGCACACTGACTGCTATTCCAGCAAAAGAGCTAAAGGCTCAACATCAGGATCAAAAGAAGGCAGAGGTGGCTGTGGGATGTAAACACAGACATTAGGGAGGGAGAAAGGCCATTCAAAAGGCCACTGGTAGGGAAAGACTACTAAGCGAAACAGACCTTTAATCTGAGTCCATGTAACTTGTTTCATGTTTCTATTCAGCTGCTAGTCATTCATTCATAGCTTGTTTTCAGAATCTCACAGTTCTGTATTCCCATGACTCCTTCCAAAATGGTTTCAAAGTCTTCATCAATGAGGAATACATGATCATGGTAATTTTCCATGTTTTCCCTGTTATTTGGAAGATGTAGCTATGACATCAATTGCCCAAAATAGAATGAAACAATGTATTGTAGTTTATGCCCATCTGTGTTATCTGAACTTTATTTTCTGTTTAAATCTTTTTTTTTTTCCTGAAGGATCAGATGTCAAAAACTTCAAAACAGAGCATTATTTTGTCTAGTTATGTCACTGCTCCTCATATTTTTGAGAGTGACATCACATGTCATGAAGCTAGCTAAGCAATATCTTTGCTCTTTTATTTGTCTGTTCTCACTTTTTTCTCTTTTGGTTTTGCAAGGTGCCTTGAATGTAAAATAAAAATCCTGTAGAATTCTTTCTACAGTTAAGGCTTAGAAGAAGCTGATGACGAAAAAGTATTCTAAAACAAGTAAGGGAGGGGGAAATTGTTAAAAAGAAGAAAAGAAAATAGAGAAGCTGAGATGAAAAAGGAAAGGAATGTGCATGGGATAAGGGTTGCTTTGGATAAGGGTTTTCCGTCAGACTGGTAGCTGTCTGAAATAACTACTTAAAAAAAACATTATTTAATGGAGGAGTTCAAGGTCTTTAGGGCAGTAAGGAAGGCTCACAGCACATTAACTTCTCTGGACTTGAAGAGAACGGACTTTGACTTCTTCAAGAATCTGCTTGGTAAATTATCATGGGATAAATACTTTGGGGAAAGAGAGGCCCAAGAAATCTGGTTAATGTTCAAGGATCACCTCATCTAAATTCAGGAACAACGAATCCCAAAGAAGAGGAAGGCAAGCAAAAATGCTTAGAGGGCTGACGTATGGACAAACAAGAAGTTTGTGACAAACTCAGCACATAAAGGAAGGTTACACAGGGTGGAAGCAGAGACAGGTAGCCTAGAAGGAATGCAGAAAAAATTGCCCAAAGCAACCAGGGATTGGGTTGGGAAAGCCAAAAGCCCTGAGAGAATTAGATCTCACCATGAATGTCAATGACAGCATGAAAAGTTTCTATAGATATGTCAGTGATAAAAGGAAGACTAGGGAAAACATGGTCTCCCTCTGGAAGGAAACAGGAGGCTACCCCGGTGGAAAAGGTTGAGGTACTGAATGACTTTTTCCCTTAGTCTTCATGGACAAATGCACCAGCCACACCACCCAAGTTACAAGAAGGCAAGGCAGGCACTGGGAGAATGAAGCACCAGCCAATGCAGGAGAAGATCAATTCTAGTACCATCTAAGGAATCTGAAGTTGCACAAGTCCATGAGACCCGATGTGTCTAAAGGGAATGAAGTGACTAAGCCACTATCCATCCTATTTGAGAAGTCTTTGCAGTCTGGTGAAGTTCTCACAATCTGGAGAAGAGGCAATATAACTTTCACTTTTTAAAAAGGGAAAAATTATCTAAAGGCCAGTCAGTCAGATTTTGGTGTTTGGCAAGCTCAATGGAGCATCTGTTCCTGGAAACCATTCTAAAACACATGGAAAACAAGGAGATGATTGGTAGCATTCAGTATGGTTCACTGAGGGCAAATTGCGCCTAACAAATTTGGTGGCCTTCCATGACATAGTTACAGAATTGGTGGATAGGAGAGGAGCAAAAGACATCCATTTGTGCCTGGACTGGTGAAAAACATTTGACACTGTCCTGCATGTCTTCCTTGTCTCTAAGCTGGAAAGACATGGATTTTCTGACTAGAGGGCTTGGTGGACAAGGAACGGGCTGGATGGTCACACTTGTGAGTCCACAGGTCTTGTGATCGGATACCAAATAGAAGACAGTGATGAGTGGCATCCATCAGGGGGTGGTATTGGGAACAGCACTGTTAAACATCTTTGCTGGTGAACAGTAGGATTGAGAACATTCTCAGCAAGTTTGTCCACAGAATCACAGAATCACAGAATGGTTGAGGTTGGAAAGGACATCTGCAGTTCATCTAGTCCAACCTCCTGTAAAGCAGGTTCACCAGGAGCATGTTGCACAGGATTTCATCCAGGCAAGTGTTGACTATCTCTGGGGAAGGAAATTCCACAACCTCTCCACAAAGCCTGTTGCAGTGGTCTGTCACCCTCAAATGACAACACCAAGCTGTGTGGTGCATTCAACACACTGGAAGAAAGCGATGCCATCCAGAGACAGGCTAGAGAGGTGGCCTGTGTGAACCTCATGAAGTTCAATTGCAAAGTTCTGCACATGGGTTGGGGAATCCCAAGCACAAATATAGGCTGGAAAATGAGTGGATTGAGAGTAGTCTTGAAGAAAAGGAGTTGGGCTGTTGGTAGAGAAGCTTGATATGACCCAGCAACAGGTCCTTGAAGCCCTAACATATCCTGGCTACATCAAAAGTAGTGTGGCTACCAGGTCAAGAGAGGAGATTCTGCACCTCTAGTCTGCTCTCATGAGACACACTTGGAATATGTACATCTCTTGATCCCTCAAAACAAGAAAGACATGGACCTGTTGGAGCAGATCCAGAGGAGGGTCATGAAGATGGTCAGAGGGTGGGAGCATCTCACTTATGAAGACTGAGAGAGTTGGGGTTGTTTGGCCTGGAGCAGAGAGGGCTCCAAGGTCACCTTAGAGAAGCCTTGCAGTACCTAAAGGGGGCCTACAAGCAAGCCAGAGAGGGACTTGTATGAGGGCATGTAGTGATGAGACAAGGGGTAATGGCTTTAAACTGTAAGAAGGCAGATTACATATTAGATACAAAAATGAAATTCTTACTTGTGAGGGTGGTGAAACGCTGGAACAAGTTGTCAAGAGAAGTTGAGGATCCCCAATTCCTGGAAGTGTCCAAGGCTAGGTTGGATGGGACTTTGAGCAACCTGATCTAGTGGAAGGTGTCTCTGCCCACAGCAGGGAAGTTGGAAAAGTTGGAACTGGGTGACTTTTAAGTTCCCTTTGTCCCCAAACCAGTCTGTAACACAATCTGAAAAATACTTCAACCCCAAAAATTCATTTGCAAATAAAACTAAAATCAGCTTAGCTAATTTGACTTTAGCCTGAAATAAAGCTAGTTGGGTTTTTTTCCTTTTTTTTTTTTTTTTTTGAAAGAATGTTTTCACATGGGAACTTGTGTGGAATGGTTAAATTCTGTATGAATACCTTCTTGGTACAGGTTTGCTGCTCATTTCCTTCTGACTAGATAAGGTTTCAGCATGTTTCTTCTGCATGGGGCTGCTATCAAGGCCTGATTTTGATTTCATTTATATAGCACAAATTTATACCAGCATACCCAAATAACCTTATTGGAGAGATTCCTGATTTAGTCTGGTATGAGATCAGTATCAAGACTTTAATGTTGTTTGAATAGATGCTTTCTCTGTTTAATAGCCAAGATGGAAAAAAGTTTGGATCAAGCTATGAATATTTTTTGCTTCTCATCCTTGCTGAAATGAAAATGTAGCAAAAATAGTTTAATACAATACAACATATTGGCCTGAGATGAAAGGTTTCATATATTCTAAGTAAAACAAAAAAGGGAGGATTCACAAAATAAAAATTCCTTACGCTGCTGCTGTTCTCTTCCTCTCCCTTTTAGTCACTAGTTCAAGGTTAGACTTTTCATTCATACTTGGAAAAATAGGTCCAGATACTGTATTTTTGAACTCATTTCAAGACAATACCTTAACAACCAAGCTATATGTCATTCTAAGAGAAAAAGTGATCTTTTCTGTGATGTTTTTACACCCACTTTAAATAGCATTCATCGCAGCACACAAGTCAAATTCATCTGATCAAATTCAGATGTCTACATCTAGATACCCTCACCTTCCTTTAAATACTAGCAAGAAATAAGTACTTTGAGGTTTTATTACCTTAAGAACTAAAATAAGCATGACATTTTTCTTTGACCTTCAAGCTGTAAATGTGCATTCCTGCCTTTCTATGCCACCAAGCTCTCTTGCTGTATGCCAGACAACTTTTAATGTCACAGAGGATACTTCTGCCTACGCTGTCTGCTACAATGCCAGCTCTCATGATGTGCCCAGATCATACAGACACTCTGCTACTGTGTAAAACCAATGGATGATGAGCTGGACAGGTATGGATATTTTTTTTATAGAGTCCAAGATACCAATTTTATATATTTCTCACACTTTTGTCTGAGGAATGCTTTGCTTCTTTCCAGTTAGATTTAAGCCAGGGCAAATAAAATGCAATCATATTCAGTAATTCATAACATTTAACATAGAAAACTGCAGGTGTATTTGAGAGACAAAAGTGAGAAAATTAAACACAAATATAATTTATTCTACTTACTTGTATGATCTAAGTATCTAGATAGAACTTGTTTCTTATTCTAGGACTGGATAATGGCTCTATTCCACTTTTGAATAACCACAGGGTTGAAGACTGTCTTCCTCTTAGGTGAATTGTAACAGCAGTCCAGGTGATTTAAACTTAGAATTCTATTTCTTTTTTTCTGACTATGGAATGGGTACTTACAAGAGGCACAAGTGTAACATGGAAATGTAAAGTAGATCACGCATAGCAGAGCAGTTGAAACAGGAGTATCCTAACACATTACCTCCCAGAACCTTCCAGCTTGAAGGCACTCAAGAGAGAGAGAGAAGACACTGAATTAAATGTTTAGAATGGATCAGGATTTGAAGGTCTTGCCTTTAAGATGGCTTATATAGACATGTGGATATATAAACACTTCACTAAGGTGAAGACTCTAAAGCGACCATGTCAGACCCATTCTACTCCATTTTCCCTTAGTCCTTAGAAGAGCAAAAACTGGTGAAGCAATCCTTTTTCTCAAATGCCAAAATGTAAAATCAGACAAGTCAAAGATACATTTGAAATCTATCGGTTGAGGGAGAAAAGGAAATCTGTATTCCCTAGTACCCAAACTAACATTTTACCCACACACACATTTATGTGGATGTAGACATACAAAACAAATTTATTCTCAACTAATCAGTAGATTCAGATTAAATTTGGAAATTTTGCAGGAATGAAGGCATATTTAGATTTAAAGACATCCAATACTTGAAAAAATAGCTTTAACTCAAAGCACAATTAGTCTGAGATATATTCAAAAGTCCTTAAAAATTATGCACCAAACTGCTGTCCTCTCTTTGCATTGCAGCATCCTTAAATCCCTCAGCAGCCTGCAGGATTTAAAAGTAGACTAGATAGCTCTACATTAGATGATGACCACATCCCTGACCTCAGTAAGAATATAAATGTCCCCCTGCTTCAGTTACCTGGTGTACTGGTTTGAAAAAGCAAAATTAGTGAGACTTCAAGTCAGTAATACAATTTTAATAGGAAAAAATAGAATACATACAATAATACAAAATAAGACCACTGACAGAGTCAGAATACAACCTGACACCCTGTCAGTCAGGGTGTTGGTGCAGTCCCATTAAATGGTGTCTGCAGTCCTCCTGGATGACAGATGTGGTTCTGTTGAAGCAGTGCTCCTGTAGAAGGTGCAGTTTTCCTCCGAAGGTCCAGCAATGATGTGGAAAAGCCTGGTTTTCTCCTCTGGAATCCAGGGGAAAAGGCCGCTTTGCTGTTTCAAATCTCTGTTTTTATTTAGGTAGGAAAGGCATGGCTCCTCCCCGTGGCTGGATCATCTCCCAATGGGATGATGTAATCTTATCAGTCAAGCAGTGGGGCTTAATGGCCCATTAACAGAAGATATCTCCCATAGAGATAAGGATCAGCCCTTCTCTTGTTTCAACAGATGGTGATAGAATACATTTTGAATTGTAAGCCAGGACACCTGGCAACAGGGGAAGGTCTGCTATGCAACATAGTGCTGATTTGTTAAGCTATGCACATATTTTAAAGGCATTATCCAATTCTATAAATTGTTGTATCTCTTTGTCCCATCCCAGCTTGTATAAATCAGTACTTGAATTCAGGATCATTCAAATGAAAATTCAGGGAGTGAATGAAGTCTCCCTTTCTTTTTCTCTAAGTAGATCACAATCTCAGTAGAGAAAAAAGTACACTGCTGATGCCAGGAAAGAGGAGAGCAAGAATTCTGCTGCAGAGGATTTGTGAGGTGTGGAGTTATTTTAATATTGCTGGATGAAAAATCTGTTACTAAAATAAGAGTTGGGAATGAATTCACTTCCACCAGAGTGGCGGAATGTTGGCTTCAATAGTTTTAAATGCTCCAATAAAAATGCTACTTTTTCATAATTCTGTCTATGTTCACTTTCAATTTAGTCTCCATAAATTGCTGACACTTGATGAAAACTTTGGCCTAGGCATTTAATTTTCATTAGTTTTATCTATATTTCATTATTTTGTGTTTGATATGGAGAAAAATACATTAAAACCTGAACTAAAACAAGTTACACACATGAAGCATATGTGGCATATATCATGGAATGACACAGTTCTAAGAACATAGCAAGAATGTAAACATACTAAAATAGACATTAAATGTTAGGCATAAACCTGATCTGAAATGCCAAGTTAATATGCAATTATTTCAGAATTTTTAGTTAAGAACTGTATATTTAATGACTTAATTTCACATTCATCTGAAAGAGCAAATAAGATAATGTTTCCAGAAAGAATTACTTAATTTTAATTAAATTAAAAAAAAATATATTGACTGAATTAATATTGCGGGAAGAAGGATTTACTGAATTTATAAAACACATCTCTTTCTTCCATATTTTTTAATATCTCAATAGGAGGACCAGGGATACTTCAGTGAAACATTTTTTCATCAGATTTTTTTCTCAATTCTATTGTAATTTCTTTTACAGAGAACCATAAAATCACTTAGGTTGGAAGGGATCTGTGAAGATTGCCTTGTCTAACAACATGCTCAGAGCAGGCTCCAGAGGACCATGTCCATTTAGGTTGTGAATATCTTCAAGGAAGATCATTGTCTCTGGGCAGCCTGGTCCAGAGTATGAAAATCGTCAGGGAGAACTTTTTTCCCCTTTATATGAAATGCAAAATTTCCATCTTCTGAGTTTTTCCTCTCATCCTGTCTGTGCACCCATAAGAAGAGTCTGGTCCATCCCCTTTGCATCATCTTTCCAGATAGTTGTAGAAATCAATAAAATTTCCTCCAAAGCCTCCACTACAAAATGAACAAAATCAGCTTCCTCAAGCTCTCCTTTCATTTCATGTACTCTAACACTGTGACTATTTTGGCATCTCTGCTAAAGACATTCCAATATGTTGCTTTTTTTCTTTTTTTTTTCAAAATCATAAATAAAAAGCAGTGCAATGACTAGGGACTTCAAATGTGAGGAGCAATCTAAGATCCCTGTCGTGTATATTTTGGAGCAGGGATCTGAAGTCTTTCTCTTCCAAATTTATGTTTAATTATTGAATTACAGTTCTTTGTCACCTTTTCCACATCTTAGAAATAGTCTGACTTTATATAAACAATAAAATGTTCATTTTGAGGTAAAGAAAGCTAGAGCCTTCAACTCCAAAGGAATAGATATAAGTTCATATCTGTAGGCAAGTAAAACAGGGCAAGGTGCTAAAACTAAATCAGGTAACTTGTGAAAACATCCTCTGAAAATGCTATTGTTTATAAAGGTGTGATTCTCTGATGAAAAGCAGGAAGAGGTCCTGGCTGAAGTACAGAATGAAAAAATTACTCTGAAATATCCAACAAAAACTTTTTTAACAAAAATAGCAATATTTTCAGTTTCTGAAAAATAATATTTGATAATACAACGTGCTTGTAAATTGAAATATGTTCTCCTTTTAACTTCTTTTTAAAGAATGAATTTGTGCTGGATTAAAACATATGTTAATTCCTGAGAGCAATTGTTAGACTTTTAAAGCAATTTAATCTGGTGTTTAATAACCTATTAAATTTCTTGATAGGAAATCTATCAAATATACATGTATGAATTCCAAGAGTAAAATTCTACTTGCTTCACTTATGCTGGAGGTCTCAATATTTTCTTGGAAAGGATTACTTTCATCAACATGCTAACCAAGTCCAGGTTTTACTAAATCTTGAGGACTACAGGCCTATCCTAATGAACAGCTCCACTGACATCATCTGAGTCTTGTCTAAGAACATGATTTCCATATTGGACAGCAACAACTCCATAAATTACAAAGATTAAAAGACTAAATGCTGCCAGTATTTTAATTTAACATAAGGGTATGCAAAGAAGGAACTGAGATAACTATTCACTAAAATATTTTTAACATATTGTTACTAGTTAAATTAACTCCCTACTCAGGGTGTGACTCATGCATATGCATTTAATTTAGCTTCATTTCTGAATATTCTGTGGCTTCATTTTCCAAAGAGCATGATTGAAAAATAATATGAAAACAACTAGAGAAAACCATGCTTAAATAGGTAGCTAAGATTTTGGGTTGCTCATGAGAAGAGGACTAAAGACACCACTCTGCTTTTTCTACTTTTCCAGTTCTCTTTTTTGCTCTCTATACGTAGCAACTCCATAGAAACAATCTTTTATATAATGTTTCTCAAGAGATAGTTTTACATTTACCACTTGAAACAAGGCTAAAGAGAGGGAAAAGCACGTATACATTGAATTATCACAGAATCATGGAATCATTAAGGCTGGAAAAGACCTCTAAGATCTTTGAGTCTAACTTTTGATTGAACACCGCCATGTCAGTTAAACTGCAGCACTAGGTGCCTCGTGAAATGTCCTGTCATTTCTTGAACACTTCCAAGGATGATCACTCCACCATTTCCATGGGTGGTTCCTTCCTTACTTCCAATTCTTCACAACCCTTTCAGTAAAAAATTTATCCTGATGTCCAGCCTGAACATCCTCTGGTGCAACTTGAGGCCATTTCCCCTTGTCCTGTCACTGGCTGCCTGCGAGAAGAGACTGACCCCCATCTTTCTACAGCCACCTTTCAGGCAGTTGTAGAGAGCAGAACATCTCCCCTGAGCCTCCTTTTCTCCAGCATAAACACCCCCAGCTCCCTCAGCTGCTTCTCACAGGACTTGTGGTCCAGACCCTCAGCAGTCCTTCTCTGGACTCACTCCAGCCCCTCAATGTCCTTCTTGCAGTGAGAGATCCAGAACTGGACAGAGCTCTTAAGGTGTGGCCTCACCAGTGCCAAGCACAGGGGGACAATCCCTGCCCTGGTCCTGCTGGCCACACTATTGCTGATACAGGCCAGGATGCCATCGGCCTTCTTGGCCACCTGGGCACACACTGGTTCATGTTCACCTGCTGTCAACCAGCACCTCCAGGTCCTTTTCTACTGGGCATCTTTCCAGGCACTCTTCCTCAGACTGTAGTACAGCCTGGGGTTGTTGTGGTCCAAGAACAGGACCCAGCATTTGACCTTGTTGAGCCTCGCTTGTCCTTGACCCATCAATGCAGCCTGTTCAGATCCTCCTGCAGAGCTTTTCAATCCTCCACTAGATCAACACTCCCACCCAACTTAATGCTGTCTGCAAATTACTGATCGTGCCCTTGATCCGCTTATCCAGATCATCAATAAACTTATTAAACTAGACTGGCCCAATACTGAGTATCACCATGCCCAAGACAACCTCCAAACACCGCATGTCCTACCAGCCCTTCTTTCTTTGTAAACAGAAAGTCTAGTAGGGCACTGCTCCTGGCAGGCTGATTTACCAGCTGTGTCAGGAATTTATCTTCCACACACTTTAGCAACCTCCTAGACTCCATCTCCTTCACAGTGTTGAGTTTCCAGCAGACATCTGACAAGTTAAGTCCCCACCAAGGGCAAGGGCTATTGATTGTGAACTGTCAGCCAGACACTTATAAAATACAGTCATAGAATGGTTGTAACAATTTCCTGCAGGTCCATAATATGGATTTGAAGTGCACTCTAGACTCAGTCCAGATCTTCTCTGCCATCACCCGAACCATCATCACTACTCAGTGGCTGGTCTGAGAGGAGAGAAACAATTATGAATCATGACTTTATGATTCCTGCGTATGAAGGCAAGAGGCCTCCAGTTCATTTAGCTAGGCTAGACAAACCTTGAGGCTCAGATGAAGTCTGATAAATTTGGTATTACTACAAATACGTCTATTTTCTTCATCTAGCAGAATTTGCTTATGGAAACTGCTTTATCTTCTTACCAGTACTCACTCCTGTTGAAACCCACTTGTGCAACATATATCTTGAGACTGATGAGACATTTTCCAACATCACACAGCATGGCTGGTATATAAGCAACTTCCTACTGTTGTGTCTGTCAAGTCTATTCAAAGCATAATCTGCTTAGAGCAAGGTTCTTCTGTTACTCAGCACTGTACAGAGCAGAGCACAGGAGTATCATATACTTCTTTCCCTTCCAGCACAACTAGGAAAACAAAAAAAATAATTAGTTTCCAAACTTATTGTAAATTGAACTTTTGTGCCACTTCAGAAGCACCTCTTCTACTTTTAAAGATATTGAGAAGTAAAAAATTATATGTTTTCTTATAGATACCCTTGCAGATGAGTTACATCATTTGCTGTCAGCATACTCATTAAAGTGAAATTTAATCTCTTTTCCATTGACCAATTTTCCAAAAACATAAACATAAAAACTATGCTTCTGGCAGTTCTAATTATACATTGGTTATGTTTTTCTTAAAAAATATACATTCTCTTTGAAAATGTAGAAGTTTTTACTGACTTCTAATTTTAGAGTGTAATGGAAAAAAAGTAATACACACATATCCACTGAGATGAGCCTTATAATTTTTATATATTTAGTGCCATATTCATAATTTGAAAGATCCAAAGTCTGCTCTGGCATGCTATATTTCCCGGTGGAAGAAAAGTTTAATGGAAAAATGTCAACACTCTGCCATAAGAACCTCTCCACTCAAAAGTAATTTTCCTATACAGAATAATAGGCCATTTTTTAAGGAAATGTTGCCATTTTTTGCTCTAGGGCCTGTAGGATGTCAGGAATCACAGCTCAAAAGGTAAAGGAAAATGTCTACGATTTTCATTTTCTGTGGGGTTGAAAGAACGATTAGCCATCATCTACTGCAAATGTCAGAAAATTGGAGAAAACAGTATTGTCTTTGTTTAAAAAAAAACAGTATAAAAAGAAAACAGTATATTTCCTTGAACAACAAACACTGAATTACAAAGTAAGTAAAAGTGATCAAATTAGGTAGCCTGTATTTGCCAGCACTGTATGAATCACATTGTAAGGGGGAAGGGTGAGAAAAGAGTATAGGCAATGATTGGTATCAGATGACAGTCAAATGTGCTCTTTTGTCTGCATTTAGGCTGATGTTTGACGCTTGATTGTGCTTCTAGGCTATTCTTTCTTGCTGAACACAATTTTCCCATTACAGATACCACACCAAATTTTTCAGGGCAATAGCATAGGCAATCAATCCCTAATCCAATTCTGAGAGAAAAGTGGATATTAGATTAAGTAAGAGTGTTTTCTTTCAAGTGTGGTAAACTAGTTTCATCCTACACCTGGGAAAATGATATTGTATCCAATCCATTTGTGTCATAGTCAGGTTCACTATCTTCCCCTCTTCAGAGGAAGTGGAGGATAAAGGGAGTTTTCCTCATGATTTAGGTGTTACTAAAGAAGTAATAGTTTTGGCTAGCTAATTCCTTGTCTGAAGGATGTCACCGCAGTAATTATTATTCTCATCATTCATGGTTTTTTCTTTTTTTATATAGATAGGAAAATATAATATATATGCCTGAAGGAATAAAGAGCTGTTCTATGGAAAAATAAAGAAGTCTACATAGGAATGTGGTGATGTTCTTACAATTTAAATTCTTTCTACTTGAAAATAGTGAAAAAATCTTAATGCCAGCCATTTCCCCGTAGACTAAACAAAATTCTCACAATATTTAATGATTTGGTCCTATAGTTTCATACTGGCACTTCAAAATCTATAATGAAGACCACAATGATCCCAAACTGAATAATCATAAATCATTCAGGTTGTAACAATAAGATAGTTTGATATTGATTTATTTTTAAAAGAATTATTATATAAAGTTAGTCTCAAGAGAACTTCTCAGTCTTTCCTCTTCAGCAGAGTCCTGTGGAAGATGAAATGCATGCCTGTGGTTGGTATTGGTATTCCAAACTTAGTTGGGTTGCCAAACGTTTCAGCTGGCAATATTTGTTCCTCATAAGCCACAGAGCAGTTTCACTCCATTCTTCTGTTTAAATAATTTTAATACTTTCCAGAATGTAAGAAGATGGTTTTAATATAGGGTTGCTTCCACAGACAGCCCCACTAAGCCCCAGGTTGCAATAAATGTATACAAGTGACATTACAGATGCTGTTTCTTGTTTATGCAACATCAAAGGCATGTCCTTTGTAAATATTGTAAAACCACATGTAGTCATTGGTATCTATACTGAACATAACTTATTTCTCATAATTATTTTAATGGCTTAAAAGATATGTATTTGTGATGACTCATGGTAAGTATGCATGTCCCACATGTGCACCACTCACATATTCAAATTTCAAAAGAGAATTATTGCAAAGCCAAGCAGTTAAAAGTTATGAAAAGCACAATTGTGCTTGCTTATGGATGCAGCTTTTGATACTGTGATCACATGCTAATTTTTCATCATGATCCTTTTCCCATTTAGCAGACAGGAAGAGGGATAATGTTCCATCATTGAGTATCCAACCTCCAGTAAAATGTATGATGCTATATCTGATTTACTGGTACATCTAACAATATCCTTGAACACCAAGTGTGCTCATACCTGGAAACAGATATTTTTGAAATTAAAAGGGGTAATAAGTATTATATATGTGAGTTATGCTATCCTGGCTAAAACCATTCAGAGTAGCCTTTTTTCTAGGTAAGCTAACATGCTGACCTTCATTTCCTTAGAGTGGGGATTGTTTTGTGCTTCAGTAACTCAAAGAGCCTCGACATGGCTTTGCCATCAAATGCCACATGTAAATTAAGTATAAATAAATTTAATTTGAAACTTCAAGTGCCTAAAAAAAATGAAATTCCAAAGCCACTATGAAGAACATGTGTTGGATTACTCTTAGCATAAAACTTCAATAAAAGGGTTTGAACTTCAATTATTGTTATGACTGTTTGTTGACAACTGAAACATCTCTTTCTATTGACTCAAAGATACATATTCTACATCTGTTTGCTGGTGCCTATTGAGATGGTGGCCTGGAACAGCGGGTAAGCCTGATTGACTCAGCAGCATAGAAAAATAGGAAATTTACTGGAGAAAATATTACTATTTCTCCAGTTACTCAAAATCCAACTTTACTGCAGATGGAGTTAAGGTGCATCTATACTTATAGAGAGGGACGGACCAGGCTCTACCAGTCTGGACTTGTGCTTCCAAGCCAACTTTGGTCCAGAAGCTGTTCAGACACAGTGACCTGTGACTGGTGATTGTACTCATACATGCTTCCCCTGAAGAGGGAGAGCTTGGTCAACAAAGACAGTCCTGTGCTATTGTGTATGAATGGTTTTAAGTCCACTGTCAGCTCCACTCTCCACTAAGAGCCTGTGGTTACTATATGTATTAGATGCAGGTTCTCAGTCTCCATACCCATGTAAGAAAAACTCACAACTTGTACTAGGATTACTGCTTAATGGCAAATCCAATCACAGCCCAGGAAATGCCATAGAAGAGCTAACATTGTGTGATTCAGTCATACAGACCGGAAAAATAATACAAAGTTTGATTCTGGAAAGTAAAAGAATTTATTGTCTTTTGGAAGAAATGGAAAACAAGATCATATTTAAAGAGAATTACACAACATTCTCAAGAAAAGAGAGGTTAATGAGAAAGAGAAAAAGAGAAGTTCATACGAAAATTTAGGCTGCCAGGTATGATTTATTGATGTTATTTTAAGGTATCACAGAAAATAAATCTCAGGATGGCAGCAGATGCTGGAGCAGTGCCTCTTTTTTGTTTAGGATGCTTTGTGACCACACCTGTTTAAAGTCCCTTTCATGAGAAAAATAAAGTGTCAAAGTATTTTCATTTCAGTCAGAAATGGTTTTCTGGGTCTACATAGCAGTGGTCATATGCAAGTGTATTTTAAAACACTTCAGTATAAAATTTGGGAAAATCACGTGAAAGCTCTGATGTGGGAACTCATGTTCTAGAAAGCAGACACGCAGCACAATACCATTTTTTTGGATGCAATGACATTTTCTTTCAGCTTCATACTATTCATAACTTCGCTCACTTGTAGGCAGAAAGCTAGAATGCAATATATTTGTTAAAAATGCAGAAGTAAACACTGAATAATTTTAAGAAGAAAAATATAACCAGGTTTGGTTTTTTCTGGTATGGTTATATTTTGCTTTTAAAAAGTTACTGAACGATCATATTTTTATTAGCATTTGAAATTCACTCACTGAAATTACTTAAATGGTCAAAAAATTCGAATGGGATAACATAAGGCAGCCTCTTTCCAGTGACAGGGCTGCAGTCAATGGACAGAAACGGAAACACAGGAGATTCCCTCTGAACATCTGAAAGCACCTTTTCTCTGTAAGTGTCTAAACACTGGTACAGGCTGCCCAGAGAGGTCATGAAGATATTCAAAAGTTGTCTGGATACCAGCTTGAACAACTGGCTTTAGGTGGCTATGATTTAGCAGGATATTTGGACCAGATGACCTCCAGAGGTCCCTTCAAAAGCATTCTGTGATAAATATTATCATGAGCAGTTCTAAGAATGCATATTACTGATTTGTATACTACAGTCATCTATCACATATCTCACACTGACATCAAGATGTTTTTTTAATTTTAAATCAGTCAAATGTAACATTTATTGGCAACAGAGAGTGAAATTTCTTATTAGAAACCATTGCAAAAACCCCTGTTCTTATCATGGCTATAAATCTCCTTTTTTCATAATACTTTTCAAAAGGGTTCATTATTATTACAATATCTAATGGTATACTTGTTAGCATAAATTTCATATAGTATTTAGATAGCATTCACAAGTGATGTTTCCTTTTGTCTGTCACTACTCTGACAGTTCTTTAATCTTCAAAGATTGCAGAACAAATGCAGTTTACAAATACACAAAACTATGAAATTGCAGTGCAAGAAAAGGTACATCCAAGTAAATCTGTGATAGAATTTCTGTTACACCTCTAAAGAGTGAATTTCAGTGCTCCTAGAAATATATGAATATGTATTCCAACAGTATGGAAACATGAAATGCAATGGCAGTGGCTTTGACAGATCACTGTAGAACCTCTTATCCTTTGCTGAAAAGGAGACTTGGTACTAAAGCTGTTTTCTTATCAGAAATATTAATTTCCTCAGAAGTTTGAATCTTTTATAAGACTTTCATCTAGGCTTCAATTTCATAGACTTTTGGTTTGCAACACAAACATCCTTTTTTTTCTTCCTGATTTTTAGATATAAGACATGCAACCCTGCCATCCATTCTCTTTTTTAATCTACATTTCATATGGATTTTGTTTTGACTCTGTATTTCCTTCCTTCCTTCCAAGCCATAGATTTTTGATCAGTTGCCTTCTTCTACCAGTCTGTCTTGCAGTAGCATCCATCTCACTTGCTTGTTCCACTTTCATTTCAGAGGCACCCTATGTTCACCGTCTGTCCTGTCTGTCTTTGCATAAGGCATGTTTTCTGTGATATATAACTTCACAGTGCAGAAGAGAATATCTTTCTCTCCCTTTTGATGTCTGGCCTCAGCCCAGCCTGTAAATAATAAAGTGAAGTGACTCATAGAATCATTAAGGTTGAAAAGACCTTCAAGATCAGAGTCAGCCTTGGACCAAACACTGCCATGTCAACTAAATCTTAGCACTAAGTGCCATGTCCAGTCATTTCTTAAATGCTGCCAGGGATGATTAATACACTACTTCCCTGGGCAGCAAGTTCCAGTGGTAAATCACCCTTTCAGTGAACAAATTTATCCTGATGTCCAACCTAAACCTCTCCTGGTGCAAGATGAGAGCATTTCCTCTCATCCTCTCTGCTCATCATGGGAGTAGAGGCTGACCCCCACGCAGCTGCAACCTCCCTTCAGGCAGCTGTAGAGAGTTAGAAGGTCTCCCCTGAGCCTCTGTTTCTCCAGCATAAACACGCTCAAATCCCTCAGCTGCTCCTCACAGGACTTTTGCTCCAGACCCTTCAGCAGCTCCATGACTGTTCTCCAGACTCGCTCCAGCACCTCAATGTCCTTCCTGAATTGAAGGGCCAGACCAGTGCTGAGTACACCAGGCCTCACCAGTGCCAAGCACAGGGGGACAATCCCTGCCCTGGCCCTGCTGGCCACACTATTACTGATAAAAGTCAGGATGCCATTGGCCTTCTGGGCCACCTGGGCACACCCTGGCTCACATTCAGCTGCTGTTTATCAGCACCCCCAGGTGCTTTTCCCTGGGCAGCTTTCCAACCACTCAGCCTGTAGCACTGCAGGGCATTGCTGTGACCCAAGGGCAGGATCCAGCTCTTGGCCTTGTTTGACCTCACACCATTGGCCTTCACCCATCAATGCAGCCTGTTCAGATCCTCCTGGAAACCCTTCCCACCCTCCAGCAGATCAACACTCTCACCCAGCTTGGTGTCATCTCTGAACTTACGGAGGGTGCACTGGATCCCCTCATCCAGATCATCAATAAAGAAATTGAACCTGAAATTAGGCCTGAAATGTCAGTATGCTCCATAAGAACAGAAGTTTCTGGGATTTTTGTGGTCAAGTTTTAGCAAACAGCTAGTGAGTTCACACAAATTGGACTTTTCCAAGATTTATATTATAAGTTGTTTCTGGTATGGATAGCAAATGGCACATCAGTGACACACAGACCACCCTTTTGCCAGATGTCAATTTCCTGCTCTACATATGAGGAGGGCACAAGAGCCGCCAAAGTAAAGGTTACTGGACTATTTTCTTAACTGCAAAAAATAGCATGTTTTTCTCTTGCTTCTCAGAAGAAACATTTTTTCTGAAAATTTCCAAAAGATTTCTTCACAAGGCAAATGCCACACATGGAAAATTTCAACCTAAACGGTTAGTTTGGCAAAAGTATAAGCAACTAGCTCTTCAAACAGGAAATGTTTGCAGCCTTAATACTAAGCAGTGCTACCAATTCAGCATATAATTTACTCAGCACCACCCTTATGCAGTGACAAAGATATTCAGCACCTTGCAAGGCCAAGCTGTGAACTTGGAAGGAATGAACCTCAGCTCCCAGTTAATGCTGACAAGTGTTGACTATTCTCTTTTAACCACAATCTTTGGCCATTTTTTACAGCATAGCTGTTTACATTCTACAGCTACACCATATTTTTGAAAGTCCTTTACTATGTTTGACACTCATGATGATTTCAACAAAGATGAAAAGAGAAGAAAGATGGCTTGCATAGTTTCCATCAAAGCTTTTATGACTAAGTTTTTTAATCCTTTTTACTCTTCCATAAAGACACTCTGTCCATCTATGGTTGTCCTGGTGGAACATGAGGTTATCCACATCACCAGATATAGGATCCACATCATCAAATATATGATACATAAGCATTGCATACCACTGAATACTCCACAAAAGTGATGCCAAGACTGCAAAACATGGGTTACTACTATACAGGCCTCACCATCTTTTTTATTAGATGGGCAGTGACTTTAGGTGCTAAGGGACTTTGCTTTTGGCTTCTATACTCCAGAATAATTTTGCAGTATCACTGCATATAGGAAAAAATCTGCCATCTATAATAGGTCTAGAAAAGCCTCTCTTTTCTTGGGATTTCTCAGCCATGTTACTTGTGCACATGTATTTTTCTACTGGTTCAGACTCAGAAACATGTAAGAGAGGTGTGTTTTTCTGGGAAGCCTTTTCTTTCTCTGAGCTGATTATTTTAGTGTAATGAGACCTGAGTGACAGTCTTTCAAATTTCAAACTCATCCTTGGACTTGAAGTGCAAGAACTGCTTTCTTGCTGCTTCTATTAAAGCATTAAGCTTCCAAAACAGAGGGAGAGAACACATACCTATGACCCACCACTGTCACCAGGACCACTGAAAGAAATGCTTGCAGGAGGCAGGAGGTGGCAGACACCGCTTGAGCTGAAGATGGTCGTATAGATCATTTCACTAGTATGACATCCCTTCCTAGAGGGGATACCACCTCTTATCTAGCATTGCTGTGTTATGTGTAAAAACATATATCAAATTGTATTAGGTTTGCATGGAGAGGCTTTCAGAGCAAGGGCCCACAGGGTTGGCTTCTGTGGCAAGGTGCTCAGAGCTTCCTCTGTGTCCAATAAAGCCAGTGTCAGCCGGCTCCAAGACAGACCTGCCACTGATGAATGCTGAGTGGCAGTCATAGCACCTCAAATTTACTGTGTAGGAGTGGATTGAAGCCAGAGAAGAGAGGAGTGTGAATAAACAACAGGAACCAATCTGCAGGCATCCAGGTCAGTGAAAAAGCACAAGGAGGAGGCGCTCCAGGTGCCAGAGCTGAGATTTCCCTGCAGCCTGTAGTGCAGGCCATGGTGAGGCAGCTGTGCCCCTGCAGGCAATGGAGAACTAAGGGGGAACAAAGACTCACATATAGCCCCTGGAGGAGCACACTCTGGAGCAAGGGAAGAGTGTGAGGAGTCCTTGCCCTGAGGATGAAGGAGCAACAGAGACAACATACAATAAACTGATCACAACTGCCCTTCCCAGTTCCCCTGCATCACTTGATGGGGAGGTAGAGAAATGGGAAGTGAAGTTGAGCCCAGGGAAGAAGGCAGGGGTGGAAAAATGTGTTTTAGGATTTAGTTTTATTTCTTTTTACCCTACTCTGTCTTGACTGGTAACAGATCAAACTAATTTTGTCAAATTGACTGTAACTAGTCAGTGATCTCTCCCTGCCATTATTTTGACCCTTGAGCCTTTTGTTGTATCTTCTCTTCACTGTCCAGCTGAGGAGGGCAGTGAGAGAGGTGCTGGTGGGAAGCCAGTGTCCAGCCACAGTCAGCCCACTACACAAATACTAGAGGGTAAAATTTACAAGGAAAAATGTAGAAATAAAGCATACTATTGCAAAGCTAGAGCCTTAAGATTGAAAAGAAAGAAATGAAAATAAATTTAACCATGCTAAATATTTCAAAATCACAAAAATTAATTATTGTATAGACAGATTACCTATCAGCTTCCATATAGACACATCATGTGATATTACGTGATTGTGGTGTCCTGGTTTAGGGACACCCAAGACAGTGGTTAAGGCAAAAAGGGTGTTGTTATAGGCAGGAAGAAGGCATTATCGTGAGTGCATAATTTCCAAGGAGTCAGTTGAAATATAGTACACTATCTTAAAGAGAAAAAGCCACAACTTTTAATGAAGTTTAATATCTAAGTAATCATTGAACAACAAGAATTAGCTATTTCATGTGAAGGCTAGATCTGGCATTAGAAATGAAGGATTTAATCTTCATGATTCAAGAAGTAGTCCTGAAAATAAGCGTTCAGTATCCCAGAATTCAGTGCAAAAACTCTTAATGTAAAAGCAGAATATTGTTTTCTTGTTTCCTTTTGTCTAAGTGGAATTTTACATACTGACAACTTAGCAGACATCGATGTTCAATTTGTACAAGAAGAGAGCTGCAACTTTCTGCTGAAGTATTGTTGGACTTCTTTCATTACTAAGTATGCTTTAATTTCATCTTTGGCAAAAGAAGAGCTGATGATTAGCAATAAATTTATACGGAGACAAAATGAAGAGACACAAGAAAGTTAATATTTCTATTTGTTCTGGAGACTTTTATTATGCTTAAATTTTTACATATGTATATTTTATAATTTGAAAGTGATTGTGCCTAAAAGGAATAGTAGAATTTAAAAAGAAATGTCAGCACCAATACTGCATTCCATTTACCTCAAATGACCAATTCATTTTCACTGAGAAGCTAACACTGAGACTTGGTCATAGAGATGCTGTAGAAATACTGATACAAGCTTTGCCGAGAATTTTGTAATTTGCTTCATTCCATCTACTCATAAGAAGCATGGCCTAGTGAATCAAATGGCAGCTGGAATGTTCCTGGATTAGAACACTGTTTTAAGAAAAATGTTAATGTTTGAACATTCGGTTTCATTTTAAAATAGAATAAAAGTGACATATTTTCAAAGATTTAATTTAAAATACAAAACAGCCTGCACCCCAGTGGTTAGTGTGCTGGAGTAAAATCTGTTTGGAAGATTTTCAATAAATTGTATTTTGTTGGGAAATAGCAGTTTGTTAAAATGGGAAACAAATCTGTTTATCGCTATGTTGTTAAAAGAATTTTTAGAAAGTTGTAAGAGTGGCCTTACAAAGGGATTTGAACTTAATTCTTCCAAGTCCCCAGTGATTTCTCACAGAAAAATGGCCATTAGGATTAGACAACTTCCTACTCTGAGAAAGGCTTCCAATGTTATCTTGGATAAGTTGCTTCGGTCCAGATTGTTTAAAGGAATTGAATGTCTAAACGCACTATGTATGCACATTTTTTCCAGTTTAACTGCATGGTCTAATCTTACAAAAACGCCAGAGTACATGTCAGAACAAGATATGGGAACACTAACTACAGACCATCATTGGATAAGATAACAGTTTGACATTTAGAGGTGGTGGGAACAAATACATTGTGATTGAGCACTGGTGGCAAAGGATGTTGAAAAGAAGTGGACAGTCAAGTTTCAAGGTCACACTCTGCTCCCAAAGCTGCAGAATTTAGAACATTAAATTGAACCTTGACATAGCTGGAAGCTCTGTCTTCTGATCTGTTTTACAGATCAATCAAACTGCATTTTAAAGCTATTTTATCCAAGAGACTATATGACTGGGAAAAGTTTCAGAATCTCACTGCTTTGACTGCCAAACAGCTTTTTTTTATCCATTAATTGAAAAATATTAATTTACCATTTTACAATCATTGGCAATGATGCCCTTTGACTTATATGGTTTCTTTCTTCACTGGAATTTGTGTAGTTGATGTACCTAGAGCTAGCAATCATATCCATTCTAAATTCTATTTTTTCTAGGTTAGACAATAAATCTCTTTTACTTTCCCTTTGTAAATAAAATTTATCTCAGTTGCAAAATCTGGTAGCCCTCCTCCACACAAAGAATCTTAGAATCATTTAGCTAGGGAAAGACCTCCAAGATCAGCAAGTCCAACTATTAACCTGGGACCTCCATGTCCACCATTAGACCATATCCCCAAGTGCCACATCCCTGTACCTTTTGAAGACTTCCAGGGATGAGGGTTACACTGCTTCCCTGGGCAGCCTTTCAGTGATGACATTTTTCCTAATATCTAATCTAAACCTCGCCTGGTGCAACTTGAGGACATTTCTTCTTGTCCTGTGGCTTTTTACCCAGGAGAAGAGACCCAATATCACCTGGTTACATCCTTCTTTCAGGTATTTGTAGAAGAGCAAAAAGGTCTCACCTGAGCTTCCTATTTTCCAGGCTAAACAACTTCAGCTCTCTCAGCTACTTCTTATAAAACTTGTGCTCCAGACCCTTTCCAGATTTTTTTCCCTTCTTTGAACACCTTCCAATGTGAATTTTCTTCATCACATAGCATATTTCCCCATCTTTTTCTGGTAATACTTTGCTGTATGGACTCCAGGATCCCTCAGATTTTCCCAGTATGGAAAATCATCTGTCTGTCTATCTATCTAGCTAGCTAGCTATCTAATCTAGCTAGCTATCTAATCTATCTATCCATCTATTTATCTGTATTTGATGATGCTTTTTTCATCAAGAAATTTTGTTAGATGATTTTTACTAGTTGTGCCAAGTTCAGTATTGAAATAATAAATTGTCCTGGAGACTGATTCTTGAGGGACTCCAGCTGTAAATCCTTATCAGCCCAATCTGCCCTTATTAACACGATACTCATGTTTCCTGTTACCCACACAAAGTTTTTTGCACCAGTGCAATTACTCTTTCTTATTCTGTAACTTTCTGCTCTAGACTCAACCTCTGCTCCTTTTACAAGACTTGAGCTGCAGCTCCAGCTTAATGTTCAGAGGTTTGAATGTGATCTTTCACACCCCAATGAGTGACAGACTTGGAAGATTACTGACGTCAAAATTCTCATTTTCTTATGGTTGAAAAAAAATCCTTCTAAGCAGAATCAATGTGAGAATTGTTTAATACCAAAGGAGTGTTTGGAGCCATGAAGTGCAGGAAGACTCCTGGTAAGTGAAGAGAAACTGCTGAAGAGTTGGAGGAAAGTGGGGCCTCTAACTGAGAATTATTATTCCCCTGGTCAAACAGCTGTATGTTATGTACAACAACCAAGATTGAAGTGCTTATTTCTCTCTAAGGAGATGTGCCTTAATCAGCCTATATGGCAGCTGTAATTTTGCAACTTCCAATAAGTCTTGCTAATAAGTTTGAGTCAGGTATAAGCAGGTTGTCAATTTATTATCACATGCTGTATAATTTTCAATTTGTGACATAAGCAGGTTCAGAAATACGGTAAAAAAAAGTGCAACTCTGCAAAATATTTTTTAATGTTTGATCGCATTCACTGGTTTGTCCTCAAATTTAATACAGTAAATGAGAATGAAGTAGTAGAATATCCACTATTGGCAGCTAGAAAAGCTACTGATATCTGGTTTTCTCTGTTTAATTTTCCTCTGTTCTAACATAAGCATTTTTCTAGCATGAATGGATACAGATTTTTCCATTCGAAACTGCTAGCAGTGGATGAGTAAATGTCTGCCAATGTTACAGCCAGTTCATGAAGAATCCAGCTCCACGGTCTCGCCAACACAGCAATTAGGACCACATGTGCTAGAGAGGGAAGGGAAACCCATGCATAGTGATGACAGTCCCATAAGGCCTGATGGCTGCCTTTCCATTCCCAAATTTCAGAGGTTTTTAAAAACATATCTGGCTATTAGAAAGTTTTTGGATTGTGTTTTTAAAACCCACAATACTCCTTTCTATATTATTATTCATCTCTTTGACTATATTTATATCTTATTATGTCAGGAAAAGAGTCAGTTTTTAAATTATTTAATTATCTAATAATAGCAGAAGAATATAGATAATATTGAGCATGCATACGGCTTGTGTCCATATAGATAGGAATATGTATATATGTGGGTGTATATGAAAAAATATACGTGAATATTATAACACAAATATTTGGCCTGTGAATGACTTCTGGGACTGGCACCAGCCTTTGGAAGCTTCTACACCTCAGTCAAGGAATTTACTTCATGCAGGATTTTCTCACTTGTTAAGCAGCCTGCATGAAATTAGTTTGGGGTTATACTCTCTTCTCAACAAATATACAAATCATGCTAGAGTAATTGGATCTCAGTAATGTGTTTTGCAAAAGGGATTGTAAGCCTGGATAGATATGGAACTCAAACTATACTACTGCTTTAGCTACTGCTAAAGTGTATTAGTAACTTGAGCAATTAAATCTATAATGGTAAATATATATATGTAGGTTGTGACTCTGATTAAAACATAAATCCAACAGCAAACTGTAATAAAATGGTAGCAGCAATCAAGGGACAGAAGGATCAACATTTCAAAATAGGATTAAAGGTTGCTGACATACAGACAGAGAGCTCACTGCCCTTAACAGATGAAATACATATTTTTCAAAGAACAACTCAACCTTGCTCAGTGACAGCAGACACAGAAGAAAACAGGATTACTGAGGGATGGCGCAGTGCCTGAGGTACCATGGAACAAACTGTGCACAGTTGAGCCAGGATGGAGGCATAAACACAGGCTGTCAGTGCAGAGACCAGGAGGACACCCATTTCCATGATTCACAATTTAAGAGGCATGTCCAGTCCCTCCTGCATTTATCAGGTGAGTTAACACCCAGTGGGAACATCTGTCTCTGAAGGGCAGCCTGAAATCAGGCCACCAAGACATATCCCTGACATCAGTCACCAGACTGTCCTGGCCAGGCTGTTACACCAGGCATGTGTAACATATGCCTCTCTGCATAGCTAATTGAATAAACTAAAAATTAGCTAATTGGGTAAACTAAAGGCACAGGCTCACGTCCCAGAACATGGCTGACCCTGCATGACAACATAACACCCTGCATGATGCCTGGTCACTGTCGCCATCCCTCTCTCAGACCACTGCCAGCCAGGGGTATCTCCCCTGCCAGGGATATTTAGACTGTGGACTCCCACGTTCAGGATAGGGAATGGGTTATGATTTGGGCACAGGTGACAGGTTGGGCTATTGCTGTTGCGGCTGGAGGACGGTCCTTGCTCTCTTGCTTTCTGGCTTTACTCATCTGATTGGAGTACACTCCCCACAAAGCACCTGTTGTCTTTCCAAATTTCAGGGAATTCAGTGCTACAGAGTGCAGGTCTTGTAGCACGTCAGATTCTGGATGTTTGGCTCAGAGTGCACACTGTGCTTTTCAGATAAGCACTGGACCCACTACAATTACTGAGGCACACTGCTGCAAATAGACAAATATTTTCAATTATTTTTAGTCAGTTCATTAAGCACTGTGCTTGAAAGTGATGTATTTTTTTGTGTGAAGAATCTCAATTTTTTTTCACATAATCAAAATCATTACTTTAGCTTTACATTGGTAATGTTTATCAACATGCCCCATGCATTCATTGGGTGCCCAGAGCTGATAAGAAATGTCTGTAGTATACTGAGCTACAGAAGTACAATATTTTAGTTAAGATGGGTACTGCCAGAGAAAGCCCTGACATCTAGCGACTAAAGGCTGGTAGGAACTGTAAATCCCCAAGGAGTTGAAACCACACTCAATTTTTTTAAGTCATGGCACTTTGCCAACAGGATATGGCTCTGTTACAGCATTGCAGTGAAGTGGTTAGGGTCAGAATTGCACATTTAGGCAAAGTCATTGTTGGATAACTGCCTGCCCAGCCTCATTCATTCACATACAGTACATATGTTTATAATGCATTTTGAGGCCTCTGTAACATGGACTTGAAACCAAAAGAAAGAACAATAAAGATTTAACCAACCAGCATAGCTGGTTCATTTCCCAGACTCTGAACTCTATCCAGAAGACACAGCCAGACCATGGCTTGAAGAAAGAGCCCATAATACAGAGAGTGAAAGATGATTGAGAGGAAAGGAGTTTTCAGGGCATCAGTTAAGAAAAAAAATAGCCTTGCTTACATATGGGACTAAGGAGTCTACAGATGTGCACAGGATGAAACATCCTCAGCTTCAGGCATGCATTTCTCAGGAAATCACTTACTTCCAGTGCAGCCCCTGACATTGTTCTGTTAGATAGAAGAGCCCTGAACCTGCATTTCCTCTTCACATAATATTCTCCTGATATTTTAAGAAAATGGATTTATAATACTTTTGTACATGGATCCTAGCAATCAGGGCATATATGGCTGCAAAATTAAGAATCTTATAAGATGCAATTTAATAACTATCCTTCAGGCCACAGCTATGCTATAGAGTACAGGGCAGTGCTGTGCAGTAATGTATCATATGAGGAGAGGAGAGAGCTGTGGCTTTTCTGCCTAGAGAAGAGAAAGCTCAGGTGGGTCTTCTGAATGTGATGCTGAAGAGCAGTAAAGATCAGTGTAGGAAGTGCTTTTTCTTTCTAATGTGAAGCTGACTGAGCATAGGAACACGCTTCCCAGAGAGGTTGTGAAGTCTCCATCATTGGAGATATTTAAAACCCACTTGAGCATAACCCTCTGCAAGATGCTGCAGCTGACCCCAGATTGAACTAGATGTCTCCAAAGCTGTTGTCCAGTGGTTCTGCTATCTGTAAACAAGCAGTGATACGTCAGCTCTAGGACAAATCAGCCAGGCTGAGTTGGTGATGTGCTGTGCTCAACCATGTTGTTTTTTCAGTGCCACTTAACACAATTTAAAAACTGCTGACACTCAAGCTGGTGCCTCTGTATGTTACATGCATTCGAGCATCTAGACCTATCACCTCTTTCTGTTAAGTTCTTTATTGCTCCATAGCAGTGTCCTACAAATGGCCTTGGATACTTGGAAAATGCCTTCAGTTTGAGTTTTCTTCATCTAGTTCTAACTGCTTCCAGGTTTTGCATGGCTTTCTAAAGGCCTGGAGGTCCTATGTGAGAGACTAAGAAACTAGACAATTGTGAACATTATGCCCAAATGTAATATTATTTTCTGATCGTTATATGGTTAGTAAAATAATTTTTGATTACAGGTATACAAAACACACATTTACAGTCTTTCTCCGTTACAGTAACCTCAATATTTGCTGCAAAAATATCAGCCAAATAATATGAAGTGGTATCTTCCAATTAGAGCTAGATTTTTTAAATTAACCACATTTGCTATTAATCAGTTTTATGTGTACTTCAGCAAATATGGGCAGAAATATTCTACTCATCATGGGAAAATTTAAAAACTAGAAACACATTAATGCGGAAAAGCAGACAAGTCTCCTTTTTGTTTTTTAAGTGACAGCTCTGTGATGTACCTTGGATTTAGTTACAACATATGAAGTATATGGGGTGAAACCTAACCCCTATTGAAACTACAGAGAAATAGACCAGGGTTTCATGCATGCAAGGCTTAAAAGTCATAAATATTCATTTTGTTTGGAATTAATGATGAAACAAGAGTATGTGAAATTCTTGGTTTGAGAAATATTTTGAGAATTCTGAGAACATTCATTTTACTTATTTGGTAAAATTTTTTGTCTAGGTTCTTGTCTCATAATAACTTTGAATAGGATTTTATTCTCTTAGCTGGGGACATCCTAAATGCTTCATGATTTTATTAGTTTAAAGTAAAACCTGTTCAGTTACCTAGTTAGTACTGGCATTTTAAGTGCATTGTGTCACTTCTGCACTAGTACATTGGTAGAACTGAAAAAGCAAACTGACTGAAATAACACAACCTAGCGTTAAATTAATAGGAAAGAGCTACCCTTTAAAAATCAGAGCAGTTATCCAGAAAGGTTGGATGCAGCTGTGCATAAACAGGAAAACTCTGCAGCTGCTCTCCTGTCCAGTCATCCAGTCTGTGAGTGCACTGGCTGACATTAATGAATGAGAATTTCTCTAAGTGCTTAGAATAAATCTGTGCCTGGCCTTCAATACCAAATTTAAGAACCTTTTTTTTTTTTTTGGGCCATCTTTGTGGTATTAACAAATAGTTTTTCTGTGACTCTTAAATAAAGTTTCTTTCTGCTCAAGGAACACTTTTAAACAGAATCAAGGTATTTCTTGTTTGTAAAATATTGTGTTTTCAAGTTGATATCCACTAAGTTTCTTCCTAGTAATTTTTGAAAACTCATGGTATGTACCCGATATTAAAACCCATTCACCTGCTAAGTTATGTGCCTCTGTCTTTTGATGATGATGTTCAAGTCATAGTTTGAAATGAAGACTGGGCTACAAACAGTCAGCCATAGCTGGGGATTTTGTTGAGAAAAATTTCAAGGATATGATTTTATAATAATATAACTTTGTTATTAAAAAAAATCTCAAGCAATGACAGCATAAGGGGAAAAAAAGTGTGCCTTTTTGCACATGGTCGATACATTCAGCTGTCTGGTAGACTGAATTTTTTATGAACCCATGGAACAAGTTGTGCCTGGAATAAACCCTTGATTAGCATGGAATCACTGGAGGCTTGAGGCATCTTTCTTTGCCTGAAGTGTATCTTTTGTGGGTAAGCACTGTAAAAGTCATCTTTACAGCTCTCATCAATCTTAAACACTCTGGAGAGACATTTTAATCCCCATGTACAGATGGTGCAAATATATCACAGAGAACTGAAAGGAAGTCCTGAAAACTAACCAGCAGGTCAGCAGCAAAACTGTTATATGTGGATTTCTCCATGAAAGAAACCTACTTATCCAGACCTGCTATTTCCCGAAATATTGTTAGCTTAAAATAAATGCCAAACATTTCCTTTGCTTACCTTCTTGCTCTGATCCTCATAGACTACGTACAAATTTATTCTTCTAGTCTTAGGCAGTCAGGAGCGATGCAAATGGACACATTCCTAAGCATTTCACTGATTCCATGGCTGTCTGGATTTCTATGTCTAGGAGACAAAGAAAAGCAACCACAGGGATTATGCAGGCATTAGTCTATGCAGTGGTTAATGAATTACAGTCAATTAGTTATTACTGGCTGGAGTTTACCTACTGATTCTCTAGATAGCTATATAGTTACTTCAGACTGGTGACACTGCTTTTTTTTCCCCACTTGTACCATGTGTGTGCATCTAGCCAGCTGTATATCAGTAGTTCGTGTTTAAAGACAGGAGAAAGAAAACCATCGTCTGAGACTTTGTCTCAGCCTCACTGACAATTTGTTTTCAAAGTGGTGTCCCAATGGTAGGTAAAGGTAGAAGGAAACCTCCTGGCTATACTACTTGTAAATATATGTGGCTATGGTAGCCCAAAGGAGTCCAACATAACTTAAACAATGGCATGTTGTGTTTTCTAGGTTGAAATGAAGTTTTTCTAGAGTTCGGATATAAAAATAAAACTGTCTGCAATCATTTTACAGGCTTCTATTCCCTTGGATATTCCCTTCTGCCTTTGTGGCAGAAGTTGCCTGTATTCTTTCTCTAGTGCAACTCCTCAGATTTGCTTTTGCTGAACAAACAAATCTCTCAATCAAATGATCCTTCAAATCAAGCTAAATGCTCAAGGCAAGTGCTATTGTTCTGGTAAGACTGGTAATATTTCCTCATTTTAATGTGAATGCATTAAAACAAGAAAATTCTACATCTCCAGCATTTCCCCAGAACTTCCAGAACAGAGCAACTCCCTACTCTTCCCTGGGAAAGCAGCAGGGTGGCTCAGCATGTGGATATAACAAATGTCCCCAGAAATCCTACCAGTGCATCTGCATAATAATAGTGCTGGTGAAGACAAGTATGGTTCTCTAGTGCAATAAAATTAAAGACGATGCCAGTCACTGGCAAGGTCACCGGTCAAACCATAATTTGAATGACACATAATGACAAATAATGCTAGTTAATTAAGAGAAAAAACTGTAAATGATGCTTTGACAATATTTATGTCTTTTACAAAATATTTAAAAGTGAGGAAAGGGACATTATGTACTCTCAAGCATGTGTGTGAAAAATGTGATAACTTTTATTTTCTTTACTGTTATTGGCTAGATTCTCATTTGTAATTTAATGAGGTGTGGTGATTCATTTTATAGCAGTTTCAGCAGATGAAAATCTGGTTTTAATACTGAACACAGTAGAAATTTGAAGAAAACAAACAATTTTGATGTAGATCTTGCTGTATAAGGACAAGATTTTGAGTAATACAGGTCAAGATTTAAGTTCTGATTTTGATACCAAGGTTAAGTGGTTTAATTCTTAGCTATCCTGACTACACAGCAAGTCTTCCTTGCATCTGCCACATATGGTGCCAGTACATTGCATCTCAGGCAATTTCCTTATCAATTGCTTTCATATTTTCTTCAGTGCTCGTATCTGCTGGGTCCTCTACATTTGCCGACTGCTCTCCTATTTAAATGTGCATCAAACCACATTCTTGTTAGACTTTTTCAGCCCTTGCCAAAAGATACCTGTGTACAGAATTTGTGGTCTATCTTTGCCACATATCCCTTCATAAGCCTTCTAAGGAACAGAGGAAGCTGGACCTTGTGTTTATGAACAAGGGACTCACACAGCTAATAAATGTTTTCCACACACTAGGGAGAATGTTCTGCTCGTGTGCCTCAGTTTATTATCTTCTTTTCACCTGGTATCAGAATCTGACCCTTATTCTTTTTGAAACAATGTATTTCAAATTTTTTACATATTGGATATTATTTTTTTACATAATATTGGATATTATTGAATAAAACCTTGATTTCTGGTGGTATCTCAGATGAACCAGAAGTGTTCCACAGAGAAATGACAGACTTTGTTTATTGCTTTGAATAACAGGAGGAGCATATTGAACAGTTCTCAAACTATGGCAAGAAAATAAAAAAGGAAAATATTGTTCTGGCAAGACTGCAAGTTACATACTCTGTGACTAACATAATACAAATTAACTGAAGAATGTCTTCATCTACATAAATGACAATATAGGGATTAACACAAATAACAGTACTTCAAAAACAATATTACCAAAACTAGAGATTCCTGGAAAATTTACATGCTTTTCCGTATTCCGCTCACACATGTCTTCAGTGACTGTCATCTAAAGAGTCACTTCAGAATACTGAAGGTGACTAAGACAAGTGACATGTTGTAGCACCATGGAGAAGTGTGCACAAAATATATATGCTGCATAATTCAGCTCCAAACAGGCTTTTTAAATCATTTGTTTATGTCACATGAGAAAGATCAGTAAAAAGTGCTCTGTTGACTTCACTTGTGTAGGAATGACTTCAAAATCAAGAATATAAACAAAAACTTTAAAATTAATACTCATATACTCTCATAATATTTTAAAATCTTCAGAAAATCTGCTGTGCAAATGACTGGGAAGACTCTCACAAAACTGTTTATGACCACCCATGAGTTTAAAATAATGCTCCTGTGATGGCAGAGAAAATGCTTTCTGATCTCATAAGAAAGGCTGTTTGCGAATTCTGAGTTGTCACTGATGAATCATATTTAGCAAACCGAACACAATAAGTAGTAGAACAATGACTTAATGATGACATAATAAAATCTAATGCTGCTGATGTACAGAAATCACTACAAGTCACCATGAGAAATAAATTACAGATTCTGCATTACATTCTAGTTCTCAAACATATTAATTGTCAAAGGAAGACAGAAAAATATTTTACTCCTCCTTTAGGAAATATGTTCCTGAAGGTTATCAGATAGCTCAGCACATAGTGAATCCAGCTGGTCTTTGCTCCAGGACCAAATACATTATAAGATTTTAGCTACTGTGTGCTTCCAGTGCACAAAGATTAAATGGAAAGTGTGTGGTTTGCTGTGTTGTTATGATTTCTGGACCTCACACCAACAATTTTTCTAGTAGTGGAAAGATAGTGGTCTTAGGTCTGTACCACATGTGCTGGAGGACCTTGTATTCACACTGCATTTGGGCAGGTCTTGTTGGAACACTGTTGAATGCCTTTCACCAGGAGGAAAACTGTTTAATTTTTAAGATTGAGCCCAAAAGAAAATGTACATAAAATACAAACTCTTCAGCACATTAATTTCCTAATTTATGCACCTACAGGTTGCTTCATCATATCTGTAATCTGTCCTAAAAAATCACTTAGTCTAATTTAGAGGTATTTATGATAGCAAGTTCTTCCCACCACTAAAACTTGTTTCAGTTGTCAGTAACACTCCCCTGTTAAAAGAGTATAGTACTGCTGCCTCAGTTATTTTGCCTTTAGGTCCTAAATTTCATCTTCTGTTGTACTTCACTGTTATACCTGTAAGCTGAGCTTCTGCCATACTTTTTCTAAACAGAACATAGGGTTTTGTCTTCATGCATCTTTTTAAAGAATATTCTTTAAAAAAAATTGACTGACTACTTGTTGATGAAAGTTGAGGAAATTTCTAAAATCGTTAGTGTGTTCTGGATTGGGATACAGAGAAAGAGGAAAAATTTCATGGGTCATAAGAAAATAAACTGCATTTCCTACTAAATATGAGTACCATGGGCTAGCTGAGTTGTGGAGTGAGAATTGTACCCATATATTAAAGATGTTTTCAGAATAACTAATTTCTGTGGAGACATCCAAAGGGAATGTACTCATACTCATGAAGTTAAAATTCAGTATCATCCTGTTCTGAAGTGATGCCTCAGAGATTTGGAGATTTTTTTTTTTATTTTTTTTTTTTACATTTCTCATGAATTAGTTGACATAATCCTTGAGATTAGATGTGTCTCTTCACAGCTGAATGATTATGTCTAAAGGACAACATACTTTTAAAAAAGCTCTAAATTTACAATTTCAGGTGGATTTTGGTTTGTCTAGCTCTTCTCTTGAACACTTGAACTGTCTTCATATTCCTTCCTGCCCTTGCTTCCTTTTTGTGTTTGAGTTTTATGAAGATCATCTTCCTCAGCCATGCAGGCCAGCTCCTGTCTTTGCCTAAATTCCAGTACACAGGGCTTGAGCTTGAAGAAGGTAATTCTTGAGTATCTACCAACTCACCAGGACCCCCCTTTTCTTCAAAGAAGAGGACTCTTCCCAATGGGCATCTGAACAGTTTTCTCCTCAAGTTCAGGACCGTGACCCTAATTTTTGTCTTATTCCCTCCTCTCAGTATCCTGAACTCTGATGTGTCATGTTTGCTGCAGCAGAAGCTGCCCCCAGTTTCCATATTCCCAAGAAGATCTTTGTTTGCAAGTACAGTAGACCATGTACCCATGATTACCCATGTCATCAACACACTTCAGAAATCTCTTGGATTTCTTCATATCACACCATAACCTTTGCTTGCCTAACAATCTACCACTTCCTCACTTCATTGTTGATCATCCTCTCCTTCCCCTGTCACTCTTAATTTAGAGGTCTCCTCACCAAAGTGACAGCCTGTGGCTTTGCTTAGCCAGTGAGATCCCATCTCTTTCAATATGAAAGTCCAGTTATCACTGATGGCTAGTAAATCTCCTGAAGCCTATAAGAAACTTCCATCTATGTGGTTGTTGAAAGCTACATCCGAGTTAACTAACCAAACTATGTGCTGAACTCTATAGTTTGAGAACATTTTGTTTTATTTCTCAGTGTAACACAGCAGGCACTGAAGAAATTTTGGATGTTTTCAACCGCTCCATTTTCCTTGCCTGAAATGTGGTCTCTTCAGCAACAAGATACTATGAAAATCTTGTTTCAGAAAAAAATTTTCCACATACTGATTTTAAAGGGAAAAAATACAGTGTTTTATTGTTAGCTTATATTTATCATAGCCCATGGAAAAGAGAGTGAAAGAAACCTCGCAGTCATCACATCTTTCTCCCCAAGAAGACTAACTATATCCAAAGTCTTCTTGGCAGGTGATTGTCCAATGCTGGTCTCCTAAGTTTCCAGTGTCAGAGAGTCCACAATGTCCTCAGACAGCCTGTTCCAGTCCTCACTCTGCTCACGGATAGTGTTTTGCCGCTCGGGACTGAGCTGCAGCGCCTATAATCTCAGCCTGCTAAAGACAGAACAGTTTGTTCTATTTATTGCTTTTTACATATTTAAAGAGTGTTATCACCCCCTCCAGCCACTCCTTCTCCAGTCTAAACATTCCAAATTCCTTCGGCATACTTTTTTCCATAGATCATATTTTCTAGACCTCTGATCATTATTCCACTTTGTACTTTTTCCAAAGACTATACATCCCTTTAATAAAGACCTTGAAAACATAGCATTGGCTCCTTCTGTGGTCTTATCATATTGAGTAGACATACCTTCTAGATGAAACTTGTGTTTATACATCTCAGAATTATATTTTCCTCTTTTCCTAGCTATATGAAATTGTTATTTCATGCAGAGTTTGTGATGTATTATAACCTTCTGAGCCTTTCATGAAGAATCGTCTCCCAATCTGTTGATCAGTTTATTTACACAGACTATTCTGTATGCCTGGGTATGTTTATTCACTTACATCCTAGCTTTTTGACTATGCTTCCCTTTTGTAAGCATTATGTGCTACTCCTTTTAGTGTGATTGAGGGTCATCCAAACTTGGTGCTATGCAAAAAAATAATAATTTTTCCCTCTGTCACACATTATTCTTTGGTCTTGCACTGATGTTACTATAGTTTGCTAAGACCAAATTTCTTAACATTGCTTATGAGAATGTTATGTGAGAAACTGTCAAAACAGTGAATAAAGTCAAGAGGTATCTGGCATCTATTGACTCTCTTTTGTCCACACACCCTACTACTCCATCATAAGAAGAAGCAAAGTTGAGAGAAGTTTATTCTCAACAAATCCATGTTGGCTGTTACTTACCTCCCTGCTATCTTCCAAGTGCTTACAAATAGTTTAGCTGATTATTGTTCCAGTACTTTTCCAGGAACTAAAGATTATTCCTCTTCAAATCCCTGACACTTTCTTTTTTTCCATTTTTGAACATAGGCTCGATAGTTGCTAAAATTTAGCCACTTGAACTTCACTATTCCCTTCTGTACTCTCAAAAACAGTTGTTAAAATTTTGGAAATTATTTCAGTCAGTTTTTTAATCAGGTGAGTTACAACATGGTCAGCTGATTTGACAACCTCCCAGCTGGATGGTTATTTATCAAAATTAGGGGGTTTTCTTAGTCTATTTACAGCTTTTCTCTTTCTATTACTGATATTAATTGTGATAAACTTCTAACCACAGTTAATCTCTGCATAGAAACCACACCCTTCATGGACTCACTTTCTTGTTGCTATCATTTGCAAGATTTTTAGAGGTTTTATCTCTTTTTCAAATGTTTTAGTAAAGATAAGAAAGCAATCATTTTACAAATAAATAGATCAAGATGTAATTCAGATGTCATTTATACCAAAATGGAGCAAGGGCTGGTCACTCTTGTTCAGGTGGGGGAAAGCAGAAACAGCTGCCAGAGAAAGAAAACTAGTTTCTTGTTACTAACCTTTTCTACCTAACAAGTAGGATTTAGTGCAACTGGATTACATTACTGATTAAAGTATTATTACTACTGTATGGAATTTCTGTAATTTAGCAACTTTTCCAGTGATAAGTATTATACTAACCATGCAAAAGTGTTTAATAAAGGAAAACTAGCAGGCTTACACTGTGGTCTCATGGACTTCATGGAGAAGCACTGACTATTTTTATATTTTAAAAAACCAAAACAGTTAGTTAAAAATAAAATGTCCAAAAGATAGAGGAATAATACAGGTTAAGCCAACTTTTTCAGGATCCATAAATCCTTACATAAATCCTTCTGATGGGAAAATCTTTAAATCTTCAGCTTCTAGGAAAAGAAAGAATGTTGATTCTGGCACCAGCTGCTAACCATCTACCTATCATTTTTCCTGAGTTACCAAAGATGAAGCTACTTAGACACACTTGTTAAAATTCAACCTTTTGGAAGTGTGTAAAAACCTGTCAGGTTTGCTTAGAGAATTTTAGCTTTACTAACCTGTTGTTTACCAAGGAGAGAACACTAGCCAGGTGAAAAACTAGAGGTATCTTTTGGAACTCTTTTCCTATTGCATCACTGAAGTCTGATTTAGGGACTTCATTTGGCTAAAGGTTTTTTGTCACAAAAACTGCATTTTCTGTCAAAGAAACTTCCTGCAGCATTAGAAGCTGGAGGCAGAGTGGCTGGAAAGCTGCCTGGCAGAAAGGGACCTGGGCGTGCTGCCAAACAGCACCTGAGCATGAGCCCCATGTGCCCAGGTGGCCGAGAAGGCCAATGGCATCCTGGGCTGTGTCAGCAAAAAATGTGGCCAGCAGAATCAGGCCAGGGAGTGTCCCTCTGCACTCAGCACTGGTGAAGCTGCACCTCAAATCTTGTGTCCAGTTCTGGGCCCCTCAGTTCAGGAAGAACATTGAGGTGCTGAAGTAAGTCCAGAGAAAGGCAATGGAGCTCACAAAGGGTCTGGAGCACAAGTCTTATGAGGGAGTTGGGGTTGTTTAGCATGGAGAAAAGGAAGCTTGGGTGACCTTATCACTACAACTACCTGAAAGGAATGTCTTCTCTGAGGCAGCTATCAACATGGTCTGAAGCTGTGACAGGAGAGGTTTAGGTTGGACACTGTGAAGATTTGACATTGGATGATTAGAGTGGTTAGATAGGTGATAGGGATATTAGACGTTTGAATGGACTCCCCAGGGGGGTGGTGGAGTCACTGCCCCTGGAGGTTTTTAAGGAAAGACTGGATATGATACTTAGTGCCATGGTCTAATAGACATGGTGGTGTTTGGTTACAGGTTGGATTTGATGATCACAGAAGTCTTTTCCAGCCTAATTGATTTTGTGATTCTCTAAAGCTTACCTCTGTGAGAATGCACCTATTATTGGTTTGTATCAGGCATTAGTCAACCTTGGAGACACACTCCAGGCTTTCTGACCTGCCCCAGATGAAAGCAACTGCATCAAATTCTGGAGTGGCAGGAGACACACTGGACAGTAGCAGCAGGGAGTTACAGCCATTCATTGTGCAGGACAATCCCGATCCTTTCTCACCTGACTGTTTATTCCTTTTATGTCAGTCCCTGGAGGCTGCCCTTGCTCTGCATTCCCGAGTATTAGCCTAGAGGTACTCCTCTGGGAGCTAGGAGGTCTGAGGCTGAATTCCTTGAGACTCAGAGAGGAATTAGGTCTGTGACCTAGGACTGAGAGGCCATTTGCTGGACTGAGCACTCAAGTCTTCAGAAAAGGATACCCAGCCCCAGGAAGGAGTTTTTCCATCTACCACCTTTGCCTAGTATTTCTAGACAAATACCTTTAAGTTTCTGCTTTCCCAGGCAGAGAAATACAGCCTTATTCTTCAGCTGGACTCTCATGAATAACCAGCTTTGTGTGTCTTGAAAGCAGAGATTATCTCCAGTCACCTGCTGTCCTGGACAGTTCAGACCAGTGCCTTGAACTGCCAGTAAAAGTAGGGCCAGCTAGGATTTCTGCCAGTAAAAGTATTTCTTTTGTCAAATCATGTTCAGGAACTCTGAATTTCCAGGATTCAGGTTTCACAAGCAATTCTGCCATATGGAAGGGCTGGGAATTCCTGGGCTTCCAGTATGTCTCTCCTGGTCCTAGGGCCAGGGCTCTCAAGGCTTCCAGGCACCTTCATCCATGAGGAGGAACTGACTGTAGAAAAGAAATGTTCTTTCCAGGGAAATACTTTTAAAATTAAGTTTTCTTACTGTTTTATAGAGAAGACCTTTAAAAACACAAAAATGGTTTCCTGAGAGAAGGACATTCCCTTGAAGTTTTGATCAATAACTGGAAATAAACTGAGGGATCAGCTAGGGAAAAAAAGGAAGGACTGTCAGATTTTCTGATACATTCCACGTTCTAAGAGGTAAAGATTTATAATTCTATAAATGTAAACCACATATGTGAAATTTTCTGTCCCAGAAACTTTGGCTGAATAGGTTTACAAAATGTTAGACAGAATAGTTCAGCTCTTGCTCAAAAATAGATAGAGAAAATATTGATTTACCGATCACTACTAAAAAAATCAGGGCAAAAAAAAGCTTTAAAAGCTCTCGTTTTTATTTCCCTAGGAGAGAGAATGAAGAAAAATATTGGATGTTTATGCATTCTGGTTATTCTTCTCCTATATTTGTACCCATCCATCCTGTGTTACTAAATGGAAAAGATCAAAATAAAATAACTTGGAGCAGAGAAAGAAAGACTGTCACTGGTCAGAACCAAATTCAAGATGCTCCCTAGGAGCTGAATGTTTTTAAAATCAGCTTTAACTGTGTGTGATATGGTGCATAATACTGCATCTTAAATATATCACAGTTTTGGGAATCATATCTTTATCTGTAGACCATGAAATTATTTCTTCCTGGCATAATTCACTGGACACCAGGAAAATCTGCTAAGGACTCAGGGGTCTTCTAGAACCTGAAGGACAGCACTGGGGTCTGTGTTCCATTTTTACAACAGACTGTATTTTCAGAGGGTTTATTACAGCCAAGTAGCTGCACACAGCAGGTCAGTTCCTGCTCTGCTTCAGGCCAAAAACAGCTCCTGAAATTCAGAGCTGGAAGAGGGAAAGGCAGGCACAACTGGGTTGCTGTTTATTGAGTTACCAGGGTCTGACATGATGGGCACTAAGCCAAAGCTAAGAAGGTCAGCCCTGCAGAGCTGGCTTGGTCTCTACATCAAGCTCCTTGGTGTTTTTGAACATGATAGTGCATCAAATGGGTAGTGGTTTCACACCATTAAGTGTTTTGCCCACATCAAGTTTCTGTGCAACCCGGAATATTCAGGAGCCCAACACCAGCAGCCAAGAGCTCCAGGGCTCAGTTCTGGTCTCTCAGAATTTATTTTCTCAGATTATGGATACAGGTGGTTCAATACAGGATTTTCTGCCAGATTCAGCCTTAATCTGCTTAATGTGGTCTGCCCAGCATGTTCCACTACCATTATCCAGGATAACTCAATCTCATAATATATTGAATAACAGAGAAGTGACCATAGAGATATGAAAATTCCTTGCTTCATTCTACTGCTTGAAGGAGAGAGGTAGAGCAACAGTAGTTTAATTTACGATCATATGATCCAGCACTGGAAAGTACTTCTTGCGTCATTGATTCAAGTCCCCTGCTACCTAAGCCGCTTCATCTAATCTTGCTCATAAATGTATCTTAAATTTGGTTAGATTTCTAGTCCATGCTACAGCCCCAGGAAAGTAATTACAGAACAGGATTGTTTTGATTATTTGAATTATTATGGTTTCCAGACCAAATTCCTGGCTGGATTATGCATAATAGTTCTTGTGCCAACATTGTTCTTTAACTTAGATATCCTTTCCCTTTCCACATTATTTAATCTCTTGATGTATTCATAGTCAGTAATTAAAAGGACAAAACAAACAACTCTTTTATCTACAATTGTATTTCTCAAAAAATATATTATACAGATGCCAATTCAAAGGAAACCCAAGATAAGCTGATATCTTGGCAACAGGTTAAGAAAATACTCTCATTGTCAAGCTGGGACAAATAAGTGAAATATGTGTGCTGGCAAACAACTATTATCTCCTAACCCATGCATATTATCCATCATACTCATTGTTGTCTTCATCCAAAGAGCAATATTTTAGTGCTCCTGAACACTGGGAAGTGCTGCCAGAGAGGATCCTGCAGAAGGTCCTTGGAACTCTCTCCTTCATGGGAGGCAGAGGTGCATTCAGGTCCATCAGCACATCAAAATGGGGCAGCTGTGGCATTCTAGGCCTGTGTAAAATGAATATACCTGTAAGAACAAGTCAAATGCTTTCAGCAGAAGGTATGACATTGTCCCGTCCTTTCTTTTTTCCTTTTTTTTTCTTTTCATGAGTGTGTGTGAAGAACAGGTTGTAGATGTTATGGGATAGCTACATTAAGCAGGCTCAACTGAGCCAACTGGGAAATACACCATTGGATTGTTTCCATTTATTTCAGTGCATTTTGAATACCTGACATGCCAAACAACACAGGCTCTTGGTTCATTCAATAGAGGAACAGGCAGCGTTTCTGGAAATACTGGCCGCCTGTCTTCAAGGAAGAAATTCTTTCACCTACTCCTCTAAAACATCAGCATTCATTGGCTTGAAATGTTTTCTTTAGCTGGTAGAATCTCATGGAATCTGCAGACATGCAAATAGCTCTTTGGGAGGGGGTTGTTTTCCTCAAAGCTTAACTCAATATATCAGTCAGTAGAGATGTCACTACTTTGAAGTGGATGGCATGTGGGTTATTAGGGCACATTATTTCTTTACCATTTGGCGTTAAAACAAAACTTTAAGCAGAACAAGGAACTCTGGGAAAGAAACCACCTGCTGGTCAAGCTATTTCATTCTTCTAAATAACTTGCAAATTTGTGATTTTTGTAACAGTGTAAATCAAAGCCAGGGAAGAAAGAAGCTTCTACCCCAAAAGTGCTTCACTCTGAATCTCTAACAATCTGATTTATGTTAAAGTAGAGATTCCAAAAGTGCCTAAGTGGATTCAAAGACCAAAGTGCAAAATCTTGGTGTTTTCTCAATAAGTGTCCAATATTTTCTTCCAGGAGCAAAATATAATTTGTCTCCTTTAATCAAGGATGATATTTACTTTAAAATAATTGCCTGTATTTGGAAAATGTATTGATATTTTGAAAAAAATATCTATTTATATATATATATAGATAATGATATATTGAAAAATGTATTGATTTTTTCTTCTTTTGTTCTTACAACAAAGGTTGACTCTGTAAAGACTTTTTGCAATCTTGGCATACATGCAAGCAGAATGCACAGGCTGTTTCCATCAAGACCTGTAAATGGTCTCCAGTTCCTACTTTTGTTTCAACTGGCATCAGCAGAAGTACATTATAATCTACTTTAAAAGTTAAATTTTATTAATTTCTTTTAGAAAAATGGCCTAACTATCTAAAATATATGTTAACTATCTTAGCTCCTATTGTGTACGGAAGCTAGAATAGTCTTTGCCACCAAAACAGAATGTCAGAAATTAGAAACAGATGTTAATTACTAGGAAAAAATATGAGTTTTTAGAGGAAAATGAATGAAGTGCATTCCAGAGCACATAGAATATTCTTTTCCATGAAAATTAATGGCTATTATAAAGGTATTGTATTCAGTGAACTCTCATATCACTGACTTACTTAGAGAGTGAAGCAATCAATTTTTAAAGGCTGACATAATTTAGAAGTTTGTGAAGAGGTCAGTGTGACTGATAGGAACCTGAGATTATACTGGATATTTTCTTCTACATTTTTCTTCAAGGTTATGGCTCTTGTTTTTCTCTATTTCTCTGGTTTTCCCTGCTTCCATCAATCATTTATATATATATATATATATATATGCTTTTTCCTATAGTGCTTGTCACAAATGAAAACATATAAATGTTTTCAATCACGGATTGAATATTTATAAATGCCAAAGATTGCATTATACCTCCCCATCTCATTGCTTAGATCCTGTTGCACTTTTTTCATATCCACTAAATGCTCCATAACAGTCCTTTATTAAATGGCAATTTATTTTTTTAAATATAGATGCTAGGAACTTTCTTCAGAAGGTTCCACCTTGTGGTATCTTTTTCAAGCAGAAAGGAACTTCTATGAAACCTTCTCATGTTTAAGTGTTCAGCAAAAAACATTTTCATAAATAAAGAATTCATAGCCATTTCTGCTCAGCTTATTCAGATGTTTTACACACAGAGATCCTTGTGGACATTTCTCAGCCAAAGAGCGTGTTTAAAAAAATAAAAGAAAGACTTTTCTGTGTGTATCTTCATAGATTTCGGGTGTCTGCAGGATTTGTTCCCTTGTTAATACTGTTTTCTTAGTTTACTTAAAGGTCATTTAGTTTGGCAGAGTATGTGTTTACCACTGAGCATTCATATGAACACAAGAAGAAAGGCCTCTTGGCATCCCTAAAATCTTCTCACATCATTTAGCCATGATGCCAAAAATTCCTTCCTGGAGGAGTTTCTCTTGTTCCCATTGCTTTCAAAAATTTATGAATATGATATGTAATAGGGACAATAATATAATTCCATCTTCAATATTGAAATGGAACAGGGTTCTTGATTTATACTGAGAAGCCTACTCAAGTGTACCTGAGACTGGAGCTTCTACAATTATATTTTATTTGCACTGAAAAAATATTGCTGCATCCAAGTACTTCCCTGAGTATAGGCATTCAGGAAATCCAAGCTGGATTTTAATCTTCCATTTAGGCTTTTCCAAAATCCAAGCCTGAGTCCTTTCAAACTTCTAGGGATTCAACTTTTGAGACAAGTTTCCTGATCCAATCTAGGCATGAAAAAGTGAAGGCCAAGACTGGATATAAATGCTATATACTGTTTAAACACACTAACAGGTCAGTGCTATGCCCAAAATAACTTACTGCATTAGAGGACTCTTGCTATCATCTCAAGAATTCCATTTCCACATTGCTAACTCTCCTCCAGACTGCTGATTGTCCTCTGCTCCTGGAAGTCATGCTTTCTCCTGCTCTTTGTCAAAGCTCTGTGAGAAACAGCCAGCAAATGGAAAAAAAAAAAAAAAGGAAGCAGGGGAAGCAAATATACGTGTAAGTAAAAGCTAAAAGAAAAAAATGGAAAGACAACAAACTCTTCTTATATGATTTCTGATCTGAGTATGTTGCCTTGGGAGCTGAGAGTATCCCAGTCTCATTCCAGCAGGAATTTTGGTTTGGTGTATCACAAGGGGTCCACAGTTGTATGATGAAACTGTTAGATAAGCAGTATACTTTAATGTGTAAATGGGCCTGGCAGACACTGTAGATTTGGACCATTTTATTTTCAGATGTGCAGGAGCCAGACTGATATAAGAACTCAGCATCAGCTACCAGCCCATTTGTCATGGAAGGTGCTGCTTCCGTGGAGAGGCTGGGACATGCTCTGATGGAGAAATGGTCTGGAAGGCACCTGCAAAAGCCTTCTCTGATATGTACTGAGATAACACTTGCAACTCTTACAGGGAAGAATTACCAGCATGAAGGAAAAAGATCTTGGGTAAAGCAGGTGCTGTATGTTTCTGCTATGGAAAAGGAGACGTTTTGCTCTTGGCTGCCAGAATTTTTCTCCTTAGACCTATCAACAGTTTGAACTTCAGAGTGTTGGAGTAATTTAGTCCGTGTAATGAGATTTACACAATTGGATTGCCAACACAAACAGGCACAAGCTAACCAGAAAAGGAAAAGATGGAAGATATGACATGTAACTAAAACATATTTGTGAATATATTTAAAGCTTTTCCTTCCATACTGGCAGATTAAAATGCATCAACTCTCCCACTGAGTTGATCAAGACACTTCTGTAATACATTAACAATTCTACTAAAACACCTTTTAGTATAGTCTCAACTCAATTGCACTGATGAGTCCAACAGAAGCAGTGAAAAGGAGGATTCAGGGTGTATCCTCTCCTGGGTATCACATCCTGGCTCCTGGATCCTCTTCTGTAGAGAGAAGTAGTCCCAGTGTCAAATTAAAACTCATCATGGACAGCATGGGTAGAGAGTCCTGAACAAAACCCTTCAGCACATACTTGCCTGTTTGTGTGTGAGTATCACTTCTAAGGACCAACAATCAGGTGTCAGAAACAAAAACTAAATATTAAAACATTTTGTTACATCACTTCCTGACTTCTTATTGCAAAAACAGACTAATAAAATGTTCTTCAGTCCTTAAAGGCCTAAGAAGTAAGAAGGGAATCTGTGAATTTAGTGCTAGACTTGCTTCCTGACTCAACAGCAGTAGACAGACTTACCAAGGCACAGCCTCAGTGATTATTTTATTTGCAGTCTGACCCATGTGACAGCATGGCTAGCTTTAACAAGCTGGTAATCTTTCCTAAGCAGTTTGCATCAGAATTTTAGTGCAACAAATGTGGCTGAATTAAAAAAAAAACACAGTAATGAAGTCAGGCCTTTCATCAATTTGTTGAAACAAGCAGTAAAGCCAAACGTACTAAGCAAGGCAATCTTCTAAATTATGTGTGAGTGGAAGCTCTCACTAACAGAATTTTACTCTCTCTTCTTGCAATCACATGCATTAATAATTTTAGAATCTTTTTCTGGGGACTTAAAATAATCAATTTTTACTCTGAAGCTGCAGATATGTCCTGTGTTAAGAGCACTCAGTCTCAATATGAATTTCCCTTTAAATCTAACTATGGATTCTAGGGAAATAAAGTCAATTCTATTGCAAAAATAGTTGTTGTTTCTAGGTTTAAGTCCTTCCAAGATTGTGGATATTTGCAGTGATCTTTTTTCGGGACTCAAATAGGGCAGATGATGGAGGGTAGTCCAGACTATGATCAGACTCTTCAGCCTTTTGTTTGCAATGTAAGGCAGCTGCATCTATCTCCCAATAATGCTTCCCATCTGGGAAACCTGGGTTCAGGTGTGTGCCCTAACTACCTCCTACTTTTGCAATCATCTAAGGTGCTGGTTTATGGGAAGCCTTTCTCCTTCTCTCCCTTAGATCTCAGTTTCTATGCTAAGACACAGAAGGGCTAAGTGAAAATGAATGGCTCAGAGAGGATCATGACATTTCATGACAAGGACCTGACCTAGAAAAGGATTAAGAAGGGCATGACAGCATGAATAAAACAAAAGCTGAGAATTTAAACTAAATCCTGCCTCTGAGACCTTCTTTTTCTGCCGTCACCAGTTCCATCAGAAACATAAACATTGATGTGGACATTGTTTGGAAATGAGGTCAACAGTTCAGAACTCAAGGTACATCTATTGATGTGTTTATTTATTTGGTTTTACCTACCTCTGCTTTTTTATTTAGCAAAAAAAGTGTTTTTTTTGTTTTTTTTTGGTTTTTTTGTTGTCCTAGTTCTTCTAGCATCACTCACTACTGTGTCAGACATATTTGTTCTTTGTTAATTTAATCAAAACTTCAGCAGTTACAGCAGTTATTGTAAGTATTGCCCCCCCTCCCAATCTTGCAGTGGTAGGCAGAAATCTGTGCCTGACTTTATTGTCTTTCCCAGTCAAGATTTTAGACTTTCAATTCCATTTTCCAATGGTAAGTGTACATATTGATGAACCACAGAATCAACTGCGTTGGAAAAGACCTTTGAGACCATCAAGTCCAACCTATGACCTAACACCACCTTGTCAACTAGACCATGGCACTGAATGCCTCATTCAGTTTTTTCTTAAACACCTTCAGGGACAGTGGCTCCACTACCTCCCTTGGCAGCCCATTCCAAGGCCCCATCACCCTTTCTGTGAAGAGCTTCTTCCTAATGTCCAACTTAAACCTCCCCTGGCACAGCTTAAGACTGTGTTCTCTTGTCCTGTTGCTGGCTGTCTGGGAGAAAAGACTGACCCTCACCTGGCTGCAGCCTCCTTTCAGGGAGCTGTAGAGAGGAATAAGGTCTCCCCTGAGCCTGCTTTTCTTCAGGCTAAACAACCCCAGCTCTCTCAGCTGCTCCTCATAGGACTTGTGGTCCAGACCCTTCAGCAGCCTTGTTGCCTTTCAGAGCATCTTCAGCATCTCCATATTCATCTTGAATTGAGAAGCCCAGAACTGGGTGCAGGATTTGAAGTGCAGCCCCACCAGTGCTGAGTGCAGGGGGACAATCCCTGCCCTGCTCCTGCTGGCCACACTGCTGCTGACACAGGCCAGGATGCCATTGGCCTTCTTGGCCACCTGGGCACACTCTGGCTCATGTTCATCTGCTGTTAACCAGCACCTCCAGCTCCCTTTCTTCCTGCCTGTTGTCTAGCCACTTTGTCCCCAGCCTGTAGTGATTCAGGGCATTGTTGTGGCCAACATGCAGGACCTAGCAATTGTTTTGGTTAAACCTCATATCCTTGGATTGGGCCCATCAATCCAGCCTGTCCCTCTGCAGAGCCCTCCTTCCCTCCAGCAGATCAGCACTCCATATGGAAGGACACCCCAGCTTGGTGTCATCTGTAAATCTGCTAATGGTAAACTCAATCCCCTCATCCAGATCATCAATAAAGATATTAAATAGGACAGCACAGATCCCTGGGGGACACCACTAGTGACTGGCCACCTAAATACAACACCACTTTCTGGGCCCTGCCATCCAGCCATTTCTTAACACAGCAAAGAATGGACCTGTCCAAGCCATGGACTGCCAGTGTTTCCAGGAGTGTGCTGTGTGTGTTTCAGGTGAGTGCTATGGCCCTCCTGCTGTTTCCAGGAATGTCATAGGTTCTGCTGAAGTTGAAGTAGACTGTGTCCACAAAATGTATGAAATGAACCTACTTCTCATCAGCAACTATATACTGACATATTTAAAGTTTTTAATCCAACCAGTATCACTTTATATTACTAATTTGGCTTGATGGCATTCTCATTCATCTCATGTTGTGTCCTTTCATAATTTACAAAATTTTTAGTAAATCAATGTATGGCCTCTATGTCACATCTGCTGGCCTTCAGGTGACATAGTTCATTCCTCTATATCTATATTGCATTAAGAAGGTAGTCATACTACCACCATTAATTTACCTTGCAAAAATAACACATCACAGCTCGCAGGAAGAGAAACAGATACTTCAAATTGTATTCAACTTCAGTTTGTAAGTGAAATGCAAAGACTAGAAGCAAGAGAGGTTTTCACACTAGATTCAGTGCACCTTATAAAAAAGACACTTCACTCTTTGATTGTTTATGTTGACTTATGACAGGCAGAGTGAGGAACTACACTTGTGTACAAACAGAAATATATAAAGAAGGACTGGTGCTAAGGAAGTGGCTCACCCATTTACTTCAGCTGTGCAAGTGTTCTGTCAAGGAAACAGCTGGGTGTACTCACACACACAAATATGATAATGGAATAGCAGCAAGAACCCTAGCTAAAATAATCTTTGACATCCAGAGTTAACACCATCATCACTATACAAGCCAAAGCATTTCAGGGACCTGGTAACAGATGGTATAATAACTTTCTCCTACCGGAGTTTGCTTTAATTATCCTATTTAGAGATGAAAGCAGCCTCAGTGCCTGAAATTGTAACTATGATATACACAAGGTGCTGTTTGAAAACAAGTTTAGTCTAACCATATAGCCTTTATTCCAAGTTTTTTTTAAGTAATGATACAATTTCGCTTTCACTGACTTAATAGTTACCAGATATCCTACATTACTGCATTATAGCCCTTCTAGAACTAATTTTCTGTGAGGTGTTTAGGGTTTTTTGGTTTTTTTAATGCATTCCTTGTTGATAGCTACAGATCTTTCAGCATTTCTATTTTGTTTTCAGTCTATTTTTTTTCCTAGGCATAGTGGCTATCTTGAAGTGTAAATTAACTTCTTTCTACCACAACATAAGATTTCTGCCACGACACAGATTCCTTTTAGATATACAAGTAGGTACATATTTTGGTTTCTTAATAACAAAACCTGTATATAAACTACAAAAATATCTTATTTTAGCCTAGAATTAATTATAAGCAACAAAACTGACAAATCATTCTTTCATCATCCTTCTCATCCTATACCCTTTAAAACTTATTTGAAAGAAATACAGCTCTTAGCTAGCATGAATACCTCTAAGGGCACGAAAAGCAACTTTAAATTTTCTGTGAGATACATTGATTTTCTTTTTTGCTCCAAATGAAATTTTATTTTTCAAATGCTTTTCAAAACTCTTATCTGATTCCCCATCTCTACAGGAGTCTTTAAGCCATAATGAACTTTTAAAATAATACTTTAATATTCTACTAAAAATTCAGTTCTGGTAATAATTATGTCAGAAATTGTGGATATTTGAAATGGAGAAGCTTGTGTATTTCATCCTACTCTCAAAGCTAAACTGTTCTCTACACTTAATCTCTTAGCACTTTATTCATTCCAGCTTAAAAATGCTGAGTAATGGCATTTCCACCTCTTCCTGTGGGAAACCGAGTGCTGAAAATAATATAAAATTCTCCCATCTTTTCCCTTGTGAAGCATTTACAAAATACTTTAGGGAAGCAATACTGGTATTAATTGAGTATGTTTAGGTTTTTCTTTCTTTTGAAAAGTTTTGCTTGCAGAGATATTTGCATTGAACTCAGCACACGTCCTTATGGCCATGAAATAGAGGAATAGTGGGTGATAAATATCCATCCATTTGCCCAAATGTGTTTTCTCCATGGTTAGCTGGGAGCAGGGAGAGAAGGTCTCAGAGCATTCTTCTATAGACACAAGGCTCATGACTACAACCCACAAAGGCTGCTCAAATAATTTTGTCCTGGCTAGGTAACTGGTAAAAGAATGCTGAACACCTACCCCTGCTTGTAGAAGGTTCATGGTAAGGGAACTCAGAAGCTTGAGGTTTATGAAAAAGGCAGTTTTCCTTGAGCAAGAAACTGCAGACTTGAGGAAGGAGGAGGGCAAGCCAGAAACAACAATGGGTCGCAATGCTCCTTGCTAAAAGAAGGCATCAAACACCTCTGCTGTTACTGCAACTCTGAAGAGATGATGTGGGCTTTTCATTTATCTTTTGTCTGAACACACAAAACTGACTGTCAGCAAACGTGTGGACAGTTGTTATGTGAGGGTATATTATGTTTGAACGTTTTGTCCATTTCTTAACAGAGTTTTTTATTTCAAGGAGATTGCTGGTGCAACAGTACTTCCAATATTCTCCAAGAAGAAAATTGTTGTACTGTGTTGAACTGACTGTTAGTCACAAATAAGCAATTTAAAACTGTTTTTAATCAAACTTCAGTCCTAAAGTGGGAAAGCTGTGAAATCTCAAGACTGGTGTGAGTAGGGGAAGAAAACTCCACTTCTTAGAGGCAGGTGGATGAAGGCAAGAAGGCAAATCTGTAAAACTGCCACTTTCTATCATCCCTGTGGTAGCAGCTGGGCTTGGACTCATCTAATAGGCAAAAAATTATTGGATAGACAGAATTACTATGTCAATAGCAGTAAATTAAAGATGCCTGGGATTGTTCTTTTGGCAAGGAAGCCAGCTGGCATTCAATCACCCGTGTTCAAAACTGCGTATAAGAAATGATGCATCTGGACACAAACCTGTTTGGAATGATCCTTGTCTAGTCCCTGAGCCTCACCAGGATCTGTCAGAAAGTGAACTAGCTATTACGGATCAAAAATGTGCCATGAACCTTTCTCATAATTTAGTTATATAGAAAATCAGTAACTGTGAGTGTTTCCTGGCACTGTTTATTCAACTGAACAGATATAACCAGCATAATTGTATTACAAAATATTTCAGTGGCCTACATAATTACACATAATGGCCACTTCAATATTTTAACAGAACATTTTAAAAGTACAGGACCATTGCCTTATGAGCTTTGATAGTTTTGTTTCATGTTTAGAAATTAAAAACAAAAAAGTATTTGCATTTTGAGAAAATTATGCATCCAATTAAAATTTCATGATATTCCGTTTCAGAATAGTCTCTAGAGAGCTAAAATCATCTGCTCGAAAGTCTTGTGCAATATTTTTAAGGAAAGTCTTCATTCCTTCATTACATGGGCAGAATTTTTTCCAGTCCTCTTTTGTTTCCATTTTGCATTTAACTTTTTATTTCCCTACTTCATGCTACATAGAGGAAGTTCTGACACTCTCCATCTGTTAATTCAATCACTCCATGTTTCATTCCTGTTTTCACTATTGTTTTTGCCTATTTTATGAGGCTGAGGCCAGACATTGGGTAAGCTTAAGAGAAGCATACAAAAAGCATTCTGGCCACATAGCTCATTTCAAGCAAAAGAACGTGTGATGTATTTTGCAACTGCTAAGTCAGCTGTTTCCACAGTAAAGTTATTACCATCCATAGCCCAATAAAAACCTTGTCAAGAGTTTTTGGAAAGGCTTGTTTTGCTGTGTTGTTTACTGCATTAACTCTTCTGTATATCAGATCATGCAATGTAATTACTTTTACCTCAAAAAAGTTGACTGAAAAATCAAGATAAAAAATGTAAATTTTTCAGAATTCTACCAATTTAACTAGATTTTTCTTATCTGAAAAACTGTTGCTTCACACTTCCCCACTAGTTTTGTGTTGCACTGTAATTCCAACACATTTGCTGCCAGCCTTGCAGGGGCAAATGACAGGAACCAAGAGATAAATCAAGAAAAATTACATATCATCATAAGACATTGCACAGACTCCTGTGAGCTGCATTCTTGCATGGTCATTCTTAACCTTAAGACACAAAACTGGCTTTGATTGTTGGTTAACAACTTAAAATTTATTTGAATAACAGTAACAGAATAAATGCATTATGATTGCTGCTGTAGTGTATTTTAAAAGGCTTGGAATTGTGATAAAACATACTGCTTCTTGTTTTCCAGTTCCTACTGCATTTATAGAACCTGTATTTTATAAAATATTTGTAAGATATAGTGTTACATAAAAGAAATACAAATTTCTCCTACAGAGAAAACCTGCCTGAATCCATTGTTAAAAAACTTAATGAAAATACTCTTGCCATCTTTTGACCTACTTATGCTACATATTAGTTTTAAAAATTCTGGATAGCATCTCAAGAGAGAGAAGAAGCAACACTAATAGCATAATCATTATCACTAATACTTGTGATCACTTCAAAACTTTTCACACAAGTCCATGTCAGAACCTCAGACCAAAGAGCACTAGGAATGTTCCAAAATGGGACATTTCCATCCATAAACCTGCCTCAAAAAGACAAATTCACTGTGAACTGCAAGGTGACTAGATAAGAAATACTGAGCACAGAGGAACCTCTGGAATTCTACTCATTGGAACAGCCTATCCATCTGATTCAGTGTTACACTGGACTTTCCTGTACTCAGAGCCCCTAATTATCATTTATGATTTTACCTTATTTGTGAGTCTCATTTTTATAATTAATATTGCCAAGCTATCAGTCAGATTATCTTTCTTCCATAATATCCTAGGAATTAGGCTGCATATACATGAATATGATATTTATGGTTTGGTTTATCTTCAAGCCTTGTGGCAGTCTTGAAGAAGCCATTTGTAATCTTGACTTTGCGGGGGGGAATATTTCAAAAAATTTGGCTTGCCAAATCTTGGGAAGCCTCCAAGATTTCAGGACCTCTGAGAACATCAAATTCCAGACAAACTAGTGCACTACTATAGAATTATGCCAGGAGAGATCTCTGAGATCCACAACTTCTCATATCTAATCACCATCTCCCTCCAACGGCAAAACCCACCAGCAGTTTATGGTAAAAATGTAACATTTCCATATTGCTTTATCTTTAATTCTTCAGGTTTTCAATAGGAAGCATATTCATTCCAAAGGATGAAAGAAAATAAATTAAAAGATTGAAATGCTCATAGATATGAAGAGTCATCCAAGCAGGCTGCTGGGAACATGATATTGCTACAGCCTAAGCTGAAAAAAAAAAAAACCCAAACAATTTATATATATGCCCTAAAGACATTCTTAATACAGGGCATTGCTATCCTGAAGTAGAATAGAGAAGTCTTACTGGAGAGCAAGGTTTCTCTTTCAGAGCATGTATTCATCTATGGTCAGGGTATTTGTATCTTTAGTATGTCTCTAGTTATGCAAACCCATGGCCCTAAAAATAATTTTCTGGCACTCTTTGTGTGCTGTCAATCAATGGTTTTTAGAGGTTTTTTGCCTCTAGCTTTTAAATGTCATTCCTATACACATGGAAGACAAATTTTTTGGAAAATTCTTCACCATATCTATATATTGGAAGGAGAGCTGTTGGTAGAGATGGAATGTCCATTTTTTTGGCAAGCTAGATGTTTTTTCCTTTTCAAACAATGCTTCCTTTTTATGAATATCTCTGAAGGGCATGGTGATGTTCTTTAACATTTCAACATATCTCAAAACCAATTAGAAATAGGCTACAGTAATTTATGCTCAAATCCCTGCTATTAGGTCACATATGGTCTAAATTGAAGATTTAAAATAACAAGCAAGAATAACATGCTTTGAAAGTTTTCACTTGACAAATCATATAATTATAATGTACTTCACTACACCTTATAAAATATGTCATAAACATAAGCTATGTTCCACAAAAGCTTGTTCTGCTTCAGGACCTGGCCAAAGCTCAGAAGAGGAAAAACGAGCAAAAATGACACAGCAGAATAATGAGATGCTTTAAAATCTCAGAGAAGTTTCAGTGGAATTCAGTTATGCTGAAAGTTGGAATTTAATCCTATTTTTTATCAGTGACCCTATATTAATTCCTCAAGATTCTTAACTGTTTATCTAAAGTTCTAAAAAGTTTCCAAGATGTGTAATAAGAAAATTAGAAAAACTGCACATAGATTAACCAGAAGTGGATGAGCTAATGAAATTATGTAGACCCTTAAAAATTTATGACATGAAGAATTTCACTGGCTTTTTAGGTCAGTTAACAGATGAATTCAATTCTGCTCCTATCTCAGCAGAAAGAATTTGTTACCTTCATTACTGTAATACTTTTGCAATTAGATCTTACCCATATATTTGTTTCTTAAGTTTCTTAACTTTATTACTCCTTACTGAGACCTTGCCACTCTGGGACTCTGGCTTGTGAGATTTATTTCAGTATATAGGGATTTCTTTATTATATAAGCTGTTTAAATATGGACAGAGTTACAAGAGTAACTGCAAGCTGCACTATTAGTTCAAACAGAATTTATGGTCTTAATACAAAAAAACACTAGGAAGAATTCTTTCATTGGTTTTATTGCCTTGAAAATCTATGAATCCAGAAGAGGCCATCTTTCTTTATTTTAGGGTTGAAATCTACAGCTCCTAGGATTATTTTAGGAACAAATGGTACAAAATTCGTGGTGGTGAATGCTGCTGCATCCAGCTGACAGCTGGTCACTAGAGGGATTTTCCAGTGCTCAACACTGTGATCAGTCCTATTTAATTTCTTTATCGATGATCTGGGTGAGGGGACCAAGAGCACTCTCAGTATGTTCACAGACAACAGTCCATTAGGAGGGAGTGCTGATCTGCTGGAGGGAAGGAGGGCTCTGCAGAGGGATCTGGACAGGCTGGATCCATGGGCCAAGGCCATTTGTTCGAGGTTCAGCAAGGCCAGATGCCAGGTCCTGTACTTTGGTCACAACATGCCCATGGAGTGCTGCAGGCTGGGGACAGAGTGACTGGACAATGGCCAGGCAGAAAGGGAACTAGGGGTGCTGTTTGGCAGATGGTTGAACATGAGCCAGAGTATGCCCAGGTGGCCAAGAAGGCATCTTGGCCTGTATCAGCAATAGTGTGGCCAGCAGGACCAGGGTAGTGATTGTCCCACCGTACTAANCCAGGGTAGTGATTGTCCCCCTGTACTCAGCACTGGTGAGGCCACACCTTGAGTGCTGTGTCCAGTTCTGGGTCCCTCACTACAAGAAGGACATGGAGGGGCTGGAGCGAGTGGGGAAGGGCAGCAGAGCTGGTGAAGGATCTGGAGGACAAGTCTTTTGAGAAGCAGCTGAGGGAGCTGGGAGTGTTGGTGCCAAAGAAAACAAGGCTTCAGGGACATCTTATCATGCTCTACAACTCCCTGAAAAGAGGCTGTAGCCAGGTGGGGGTTGACCTCTCCTCCCAGGCAAGAAGTAACAGAAGAGAGGAAATGGCCTTCAGCTGCACAGGGGGAGGTGTAGGTTGGACATTAGGAGGAATTTCTTCACTGAGTGTTCAAGCATTGGAATGGACTGACCATGAAAGTGATGGAGTTACCTTCCCCAGACATATTCAAGAAACGACTGGATGTGGCACTTACTGCTATAGTTTAGTTGACATGGCAGTTTTTGGTGTCCATGATTTTGGAGATCTTTTCTAACCTTAATTATTCTATGATTCTGAAATCTATTTTCTTCATTCCTCAACAGGATAGAGGGGAAATTGATGAACAGAAAGATTACTGAGGCAGTCTGGAACTCCTCATAACTAGCTGTTTCCTCACTTGGAGTTAGTGCTATAGAATTTTCCTTGTGATTTCAAAACCAACATTTCTGAATATTAACGTGAAAAGATAGTGGTAATGTTATCTCACAATTTTTTTAATTAAACTGATGCTAAATCTTTCTGAAGATTTAATTTACCAACTGCATTGACCACAGAGTTCTTCAAAGACTAAGTCTCTGTGTGAAGAAACCACAATGCAGTGCAGAACAGTGAAATGACTTACCAGAAATACCACTGTTGAAAGAGGGAGCTATAACCTACTTATTTCTGGTAAATTTTCATGGTCTTCATCCATCCAAAAATCTGGTTGGTGATATGCAATTCCCAGTGACACCTTTCTCTGTCATTGACCAGCAAAAAATCAAATCTTTGCCAGTGTTGCAAACCTTAGGGGTGGAGTGTTGCAAGCTCCTAAGTGGAGTGCATATCAAAAGCATGATATGATTGTCCTTGTTTTCATGTATGATGTTTTCATTGCTGATCTAGAAGAATATACAAGAAAACAGTTCAGAGGAAAGTGCATGAAGACATAGTGAATTTAAAAGGGAAGAGCAAAACAACAGAATAGTCACGCTAGGTAAATAAGGACATGGCAGTTACATGGATAAATACCAAAGGCAGCAGATCCCACAGGTAGCACCATGGCTGTGGGCAAACTCCAGTGGGAGTGAAAGAAACAAAGGGACAATTTAGGCCATCTACCCATCTACATATCCTTCTATTTTGTTGTGAACCCCTAATTCAGTACTACTGAGAGCATCTGTTAATATACTAATTAGTGTGCTAATTCCCTGCTAAGTGATCATGACCATTGCTCGTCAGCTGCAATAATTGAGAGTATTTCTGTTGAAAGTGCAGCTATACTGATCTTATGGATAATGTTCAGTTTCAATAAAATGTATTGGGTGATTTAATAGGGCCAAGAAAATACCACAAAATATTTTCCGAATATACTTAGCTAAAATAAAAGTAGTGCATTTTGGCTGTATTACTCCCTTTCTCACTCCTTTTCTGGGAAATTTTATATTTTTGAAGGGGGAGCTCTCACTGTACTGGCCAAAGATAAGAAAACTTCTTGGAGGAGTACAGGTTGCTGGAATGCAGGGAACTAAATTCTTCTCTATTCTTTTCAATTTAGTTTAGTCCCTGATATTAGCAAACATTTATTCTGAAAGCAATATTAATGGAAACAGCACATTTCAAATTAAGTATTTTCTTGATGTGACTTTTGAGAAAATAAATGTACTTATCAACTTAAGTGACATTCTTCCAGCTGAAGAAGAAAATCTGTACTGCATGACACATGTGGATAATTGTGGTTCTTGTCTTCTTCATTACATGGAAAAGAACACGTAAATATATGGGTTACCAAGAATCAAGAAATGTATTCACTCAGCATTTATACAATCCAAAATGCCTGGATGTCACAGACTCTGTGATTCATAGCACATCTCCCTTAACCTACAATGGAATATGGCCTATTTATTTCTCTTTAGTATTTTTATAACATTGTAACTGAAGTCACACATGTTCATATTAGTTATGAAAAGAGGCTTTCCTTGGAAAAGCAGGCTCACAGAGGTACCTAGCATGCATCACAAGGACAAAACAGGCTGTGAAAGACTAAGGTTTGATTATTTCACTGTTTAGATTATATTTCCCTCAATTGTTAAGTATTTAGGGTCAGACTGCCACTATAAAAGTAGTAATGACCCATCTTTCACTTTACTGAGCTACACTGATGATGAAAGCATGTGACCTCTAATAAAGGCAAGACATGGTTTTCTGCCCAACAGCTTTGCAGTGGAAATGTTCTAATTTTAATGCAATATTTGTGTATTAATAATTAACACTTGGCTAACTTTTTACTTTTCTTTGGTTTTTTTCCTTTTCTTTCCTTTTTTTTTTTTTTTTTTTGGCAAAAATTAATTTATTTAACAGCTTATTAACTTCACCGTTTATTTACTGGCAAAGCCAAGCCAGTCTGCTGGGTCTTCTGAAACTCAAATGCAACTCATCCACATAGTTTAGAAAATGGATTACTCAGATCATTATGAAAAGAGTCCAGAAAAAAAATCAAAGCCTATTTATGTTCCAAGGTTTACACTACCTGAACTCGTTCTGAACTCCATTGATACATATGAATTTCTGTTCATGTATGCTACAGCAAAAATGACAGTGCAGGATTGTCTTCAGTATTGTTCTATCTATAATGTAGTGTGTATTACAAAAGAAAAAAAAAAAGCAAAAAGACTTTAAGATAGGACTTCAAGTTTTGGACACAATGAATGTAGAAGTTTGGATTATCAGAAGGGGTAACATTTTTTGTAACTGGGACGTCTATTCTTGGCAAAATTCTAGGTTGAAATAAACAGAACTCTTCCTAAATACTCTGAATAGCCAGATGGCCTTAGTTTTCCTTGTCTAAACAACTAAATCTTTGATGTCTGTGTAAATACCACAATATGTAACTGGCCCTCCAAGGCATTTCTAGTGTAATTGATATTTACCAAATATCCCATCTGAAAGTTCTTTTCAAACTGCCAGTGAATAGAGGGCTTGTAAATTGTTGCTGTGCACAAAGTAGGTAATTATGAATTAGGCGTACTCTGATGCTAATTCCACTTAGTCACTCGCATTTTCCACTGACAGGAGCTTTTAAAGACAGCAAAACTTAAGAGGGCACTGAAAATTACTGAAATTGGTTTGGTACTTCCTATTACATGGTATAGTTTTGTTGCTACATTTATAAGGTTTGGAGAAATTATTTCATTACATGGCAAATTCAGTAGTTTTACAAGCTTCCAGTTTTTCACTTAAGGAGAAAATCTTCCTGTTTTATAAAGATGTCATCATTAACTTTGCAAATACAATAACAGCACTTTTTAGTGCTGAACTCTAGATCCCATGCAGATTACTGCATGAATTGAGACCACTGTTTTGCATCAGTCCTCAAGAAACACCTGGAAAAGTATAAATCTCTATTAGAGACTGCACACCTGAACTCCTACCCTTCTATATATGCCATGTTTCAAGTAGCTTCTTTTTAGAAGCAGGATCCTGATTATTGAGGGGCTTGGATTCTGAGATTTTCTGGAAATAAAGTGAGCACAGCCTAGAAAATGTTCATGTTTTCAACATGCTGTAGACTTTAAATAATGTTTAAAAGTGTCTGGAATTTATAAATTATAATGCTGATTTTGCAGATCAGCAAAAGGAAAAACTATTTGACTTCTAAAAACAGAAATGAAAAACAAAAATTAAAATCCCCCAAGACGGGGAATGTTTTTACTGCCACACATTTGCAACAATATTGGCCAAACCTGCTCAAAAGGTATAAAAAAATGGCCTTCAAAGCATGGAAATATTGGAGCAAGGGACTGTGAGCCCCATCACTTCTGTGGTTTATACACTCAATGGGTTTTTGCTAGCAGCTCACTTGCCTTTTTTTTTCTCCTGTCTAGTCTTTGTAGGCATAAAATTGTATTACTCCTTATGCAAATATTAATGCTTTAGACATTTCAAGTCTTCTCTTGAATTATGATTTTAAAGATCAGGAATTTATTATGTTAGATATATTTATTATCAGGAATATTGGTAGCACAATAACATGAAAATTGCAATGATTAATAAATCTAAATAACAGGTTAAAATTTATTATTTTTCTAGTATGTTCCTAGGAACAATTAATCATGGAAGTAATAAACTTAGTGCAAGCACTGCACTATTTGATGCCTGTTTGTATATTATTCGTTGAAGAAGTGGTTTTATTACATTATGTGCCTTTTTTCAGTCACATATTCTGAAAGATTATTTGTCTTTTCCTAATGGGAAAAAAAGCCAAAAGAAATAAGATTTGAAAAGATTTGGAAAAGCCACTAAGAAAAGGCTCTTATTTTTAGGATTTTTTTATTGCCATGTTACATGGGTTTTCATAGCGCATGCCTGCTAAGACTGATGCTGCCAGTAAGATCACTCTCAAATGTCACTGCAGAAAAAGCCACATTGTGTTATGCCCCCATGCTCTGAACCTTAAGCAGTTTTTTAAAATCACATTTCTGCTGGAAACAAACCCCTTTGCAGATGAACCCGGAGATGACATTTTTAGTGATTCCCATCCACGTCAGTGAAAAACTCATTTCCTAACTTGAATTTGCTTTTGAAGGCCCTGTAAAAATAAAGTAGTTGACTCTGTATCTGGCTGAAGCAAATGAGGCAATTCCTTCCACTGACCCTGCTGCAGGAATGTTAGCTTCCAGCAAGGATAGCAAACAGCTGGCAGGCAGAGGCAGTGGGAAGGAGTTACCCTCAGACAGCTCTGCACTGCCAATGTCTGAAGCTTCTGGACACTGAGAAGTGAAAGACTTACCTTACCTTTCTTGTCCACATTAGTCTGTTTGTGGGGATCAAGCATCTAATAATTGGGAAAAAGTTGATTAGATGGTCATTTTATTGATCTTCCCATCCCTGTGCTGTAGCATTTCTCAGTACCAAAGAAGGGGTAGGATATTTATACATCACTCAATTCTGGACTCTGTCAGTCTTCTAGGTCAGTCCTTGTTATTTACAAGTAGATTATCTCTTAGTTATCTTTCATATGTATGCACTATACTATTTTAGGCAGATTTCTATAAAGGAATCTTGCTATGATAGACCATTTGCCTATGATCCTTTTCTTGCTTTACTGACTTTATTTTAATTGCAATTGATTTTTTTCAGCCTAGCTGCCTCATCCTGTAACACTGAAATTAGTGGAAATTCTAAACCTTATTTAAATATATGCTTTTTAAAAAATAGCCAGGAAAAGAGCAGGCCTATGTTCTGAGTGCCATCTGATGTCATCATAAATGTATAAAAGTCTCCAAAATAATAGGTCTCAAATGTTCTCAGGACTCTGGCATAAAATTAACATTTGCATCATCCGTTCTATCAATGTCAGCAACTCATCCACTGGAAATTTCAGATCATTAAGTCTTCCTTAAAATTGGAATGAACCCTCCCTAAGAAAGATGTTTTCCATCTGATTTGTGTTTTCCATTTAGAATGTGTAAGCAGTATAGTGACCTTAATCAGTTCTGATTTAGGTTAAAATTTTGCACTGTCTTGAGAGTTGCCTAGGTTATAATTTTTTAAAATTTTTGTCAGTCCTTGGCATTAATCCTTCGTAATCTGGATGTGTTTGCACTATTGTCTGTGTGAAAACCACATGCAGATGGGTTTACATTGCCCATAGAGATGTTTTAGTAACAGATTTGCTATTAAAAGCATGAAATTGATCAGTTTTACCTAAAATCCTTCTCTGATTGCATATCCAATATTGCAATTCAGAAAAGCCACTGAAAGCACTGCTCTTTGGATATTAGTGGTATGAATTATTTAAAAAGTAAAGATATCTTGAAATACACAAAATATGAAAAGATTATACACTTTAAATGTCAAGACAGACTATCTATGTAGGGCCTTAAGAAAACGTTTTCAAATATATATTTTAATCTAGCATTACAAAGTACTATGGCCTGATTTTTTTTTTAGAGCAAGGTGTTCCACATTAGCAAGATATTAAAATACTAGCCCAGAAAGATTTCCATTGCAGCCTTTCAGTTATTACTTGCAATTTTTGTTTAAGATCTACAGCTGAATCTCACATTCTGATTCTTTTGACCTGTTAATATGCTGAGCTGATTACAAAACTCAAAATAATGTAGTGGAAAAGGTGAATAGCTAAAACATACAGTTCAGCTTGTGCTTAAGCACTTAAAAATATCTAACAAAACTATCGCTGGATCTTACAATTGCACTGTCTTATTATGTCTTATTATTACTAAACCCCCTCATAGTATTGATGAAAGTGAAAGCAAATAACCACAATACAGTAGAATGATTAAGAAAGAAGTGCCAAAATAAAAAGCAACTCAGCTATCAGCAAGGGAACGATTTCCACTACTCCATCATAGATATTTCACATTTGGCCCTTAAAGGAGAGGAGAAAATGCCCTATAAAGAAAAATAAATCATAAAATCATAGAATAGACTGTGTTGGCAGGGACTTTTAAGACCATCTAGTCCAACCTTCCTCCAATAAGCAGGGCCAACACCAACTACACCAGGTTGCCCTAATTCATGCCCTTGAATGTTTCTAGGGATGAGGAATCTACCAGCTCTCTGGGCAAACTGTTCCAGTGTTTCAATATCCTAATAATAAAAAATTTCTACCTTCTGTCTAGTCTAAATTTGTCCTCTTTTAGTTTAAAAACACTGCTCCTTGTCCTATTGCTATAGGTCCTATCAAAATGATGGTCTCCATCTTTCTTTTAAGCCCCCTCAAACTAATGAAAGGCCACAACAAAACATGACCAGAGTCTTCTCTTCTCCAGGCTGAACAGTCCCAATTCTCCCCCTGGTCTTCACAGGAAAGGTGTTCCGTCCCTCAAGTCATCTTTATGACCCNTTGAATGTTTCTAGGGATGAGGAATCTACCAGCTCTCTGGGCAAACTGTTCCAGTGTTTCAATATCCTAATAATAAAAAATTTCTACCTTCTGTCTAGTCTAAATTTGTCCTCTTTTAGTTTAAAAACACTGCTCCTTGTCCTATTGCTATAGGTCCTATCAAAATGATGGTCTCCATCTTTCTTTTAAGCCCCCTCAAACTAATGAAAGGCCACAACAAAACATGACCAGAGTCTTCTCTTCTCCAGGCTGAACAGTCCCAATTCTCCCCCTGGTCTTCACAGGAAAGGTGTTCCGTCCCTCAAGTCATCTTTATGACCCTCCTGTGGACCTGCTCCAGCAGGATCATGTCCTTCTTGTGTTGGAGGTATCAGAGCTGAGTGCAGCCTCCCAGATGATATTTTACTAGATCAGAGCAAGGGGGGCAGAATANTTGTCCTATTGCTATAGGTCCTATCAAAATGATGGTCTCCATCTTTCTTTTAAGCCCCCTCAAACTAATGAAAGGCCACAACAAAACATGACCAGAGTCTTCTCTTCTCCAGGCTGAACAGTCCCAATTCTCCCCCTGGTCTTCACAGGAAAGGTGTTCCGTCCCTCAAGTCATCTTTATGACCCTCCTGTGGACCTGCTCCAGCAGGATCATGTCCTTCTTGTGTTGGAGGTATCAGAGCTGAGTGCAGCCTCCCAGATGATATTTTACTAGATCAGAGCAAGGGGGGCAGAATACCTCCCTTGACCTGCTGGACACACTGCATTTTATGCATACCATGATATGGTGATCAGTTTGGGTTCTGAGCACACTGATCTGTGGGAATAAAATGTGGGGCAGATAAAATGTGTGTGGGGGGGGGAATCCTCAAAGCTACTGCATTGTGAAATGCATAAACTTTGATCCATCCACTGCTGTGTTCTATAAGCTGCAAACAAGATGAATTTCTCTTCTCCCCAGAAAATAACAATCCTCTCTTCACCCCTTCACTTACATCTCTTTTACTTGAAAGATTTTAGCAAATTTTCTTACAGACACGACCTGATAAACAGCAAATTAAAGTGTTAACATTGCTTTAGCTTCTATTTGCTAAGATTCCTGTTGCTATTTCAGAAATAAGTACAAGACAGAAACCCTGAAGACAGTAGCTTGTCATTGTTAGATGATCAAGTAAAAGATTGGTGCTAAAATGTGTCCTTTCAAAGAAGTTTTTGCAAGCTCCTCCTTTTTAATATTATTTACATTCAGAGCCATGAAAATGTGGTCTTACAGGGTAAGTTTTGCAGGCTAATACTGGGAAAACAGGGCTGGAAAGGTCACCTGAAATATTTGTTTATCTCCCTTTGTTACTGTTTTGATTTGTACTACTGCAGGAGCTTACCTCAATGTCCCTCTGATGCATCTGCAACCCTTGTCTTCAACCCATATATTTGCAAATCTCATATCTTTGTGAAATGCCAAGAGACAGATTGTAATGTTCAGCTTGAATGGAGAAGTTTGAATTCGTAGTGTGTTAGAAAGCTGGTCACTTAATGTATTCAATTGTTGATCTGCCATTGTGTAATTGTGTGAGGAAGCATTAGCACCATCTAACCCTTTAAGACAACCTGAGATAAAATGAAAATACAAAAACATATTTATATGACCTGTATTAAGAAGTATCTCTTAAGAGGAAGTGTCTCTTAGTGTCACATTACTGAGCTGCCTATTTTTCTCCACTGTCCATAAATGGAATGTCTAAGCTAACACAGATGATTCCACCCTCAGCAGATACATTTCAAAGGCAATTACATCCATCTGCTCAAACTTATATGTATACCAACCTCTTCATAAATAGATATGCTGGCAACAACACTGATATTGGAATTATGCACTAAGTTTTTTTCTGTTTTTTTGATTAAGAACAGCTGTAAATGTAGTCAATTATTTGGGATAATTTCATGTGATTGATCCTCAGAATCCTTGGCCTGCATATTGCAGGCCCACCCTTCTCTCCAAGAGAGGAATAGCTATCAATCATTCATTCAACATAAACATTAAACCATTTCTCATTCAGTTGCAATAGAAGCATCTCTGTGGGGATTTAGGAAATCGTTCTACCAATCAAATCCTTAAAGTTGATAATCAAATGAGTTCCTAAAGTAGTATCTGCCAAATCTCTGAAGTCCAAAGAATAGTTATAAATACAACCTCTTGAGCAATCACGCACAGCAAGAAAGTTAATAAGCATCTTGATTGATTTATGGATATCTTGCAGAGAGAAAAAGCTTGTACTGGGATATAAAACATATATCATGTACTATGAATTGCTGAAGGACTGCCAGATCTGCGCTGACCACCTGCAAAGCACAGTCATCAGCATCTTATTGCAACAACCCATGGAAAAGAATTTAAATTCTAAAACCGAAGGTTGGATTAGAAAGTGCCACTGAACAATTCTGTTTTCTCATAGGTTCATGGAGGAGACATCCAGAGTCAGATGCTGGGAATAGTTAATTACACTTTTATATTTGAAGCCTCTCCTCCTTTGAGTCTTACTAGATTACTCACGATCTCATGTTATTCCCTTGAGACAGAGACCAGGGTTCTCTCCTGATGTAAAGTATCTAAATCAAAGAAGGTCATTCTTAAAAAACATGGCCCAGGTAATTTATAGCTTTCTTGACCTGTGAGTCAAGGCACCAAACAGGGAAGCTGAGTTTCTTTTCACTGTAGAGAAACACAAGCAGCTTGGATGTTTCCTGGTCCTTAACATGCAAATGTGTTAAACAACCTCCCATCAACTTTCCATCTAAACCTAATGAATTTTACATTCTTACAATATCCTGTTTCACTTCACATTCATCTTACTCTACAATCCAATATCAGTCAGAATCCAGTCTATTTCCTGGTCCTGCTTCCTTAGCACCACTGGAGTCACCTTGCTGCATGGGCTTGTGTTTTTACAGTAAGCTTACCATTCTAAGGCTTGATTTTCTCTGCTGTGAGTGTTTCACTCCCACAGGCTCTGCTATTAGGCTCAGGAGCTTGTAATGTCTGAAGGCAGACCTTACCAGTCAAAAGCTCAGCAAAAATAGGCACACAAATAAAGCTGCAATAGTACAATATGATAATGTTATTAAGCATCAGGGACAATACCTTCTAAGAGAGTCTCCTTTGCAGGAAGTATCTTAACATATTAAACATTCTTATCACACATATCAGTTCTCTGCTATTGTTTCCAATTTGACAAAGTCAGGTATTTCTGCTGCTTCAGGCTTATCAATATTTACTGTAAAACCTTTTACTGTAAAACATTCAAGTGTGATTTATACCTCATGTGAGATTGACATCAGAACCACACCTCTCATTTGCTTCAGAAGATGAGAAAATGGTTTGAAACATTGCTGAACTAAAGGCAGTGGAAAGGAAAGGGTTTTACTCAAGGTCTTTATTTACTGTGAAGGTGAATTTGATAATTGAGTCATGGTAGTGATTTCTAACAGAGCTGTTCATCACTGTCAGCTAAGTGAAAAGTAGCATCATTTTGTTTTATACTGTCAGTGTCTGAAATGGGGTCAGACACATATCTTGGCCTTTTTACCTTAACATCCCTCCTGGACTAAGACAAATAGCAACACAGTAAAGAAGCAAATCCAGCTTCCTACATGAAACTTTCAGACAGACACAGAGCTAGCTATCAGTCTTTACCCAGACTTCTCACCCCATGATTTCAGTGGAAATGGTTACAATATTAATGCCATAAAAATCTCTGATTTCTCTAACTCAGGCAGTTTAGACTAATACAGCCTCCACTGAAGCTAAAGCTGTGTGTCCAGGATGTCACTCAGTTGATTGCTATGCCCAGTTATTAAACATTTAACTGAGGCTAATAGACCTTTGGACTTCTCTGCTTTGCCAAGTTGTCACAAATACAAATGAGTTTGAGCTGTAAAAACGATTCTATAAAACTGGCTTTAAGCATTTAAAAATATTTAAAACTACTTTTTTTACCAATTCTCACTTATGTGGAAAGAGCATTTCTCTTTTCCTTCTTCTGTATTGCAAGTAAATGAACCAGACTGATAGCTTAAAAATTGGTCTCAGTTTCTAGTCAGAGTTCTCAAAATATGTATTTCTCAAGTGGCCTACTCAGGTATATGCTCATTCAAAACCAAAGTTGGTCTGATTTATATCATATGAATGAGCAATTGTATTATGAAGCATGGTCCCTTCCATCCTACATTTCTCAGTGGATCCATGGATGCTCATAAAATAACTGAATACTTCTAAATCTTTTTTTACTCACGAGTGAAAATTTTTATATAAGAAAGTTAATCCTGTGACTTGACCAACCAATGATTCTTATCTGCCAGCAATAAAGGTTTCCATATTCAGTTATTTTTTATACACTACACAAAAACCATATGGGTTTCCTTCGGTGAGTCACCATAAGTAAGTCACTAAGTGTTGAATAAGTTTGCTTTACTGATGAAACTTTGCTCCAAAACACTGTGTACAGAGCATATGTTTTGAATTGTCTGTATATGCATAGTAATAGACCGTTCCTTCATTCCTAATCAAAACACATACTAGTACATTTTAGGACACTTTTCCTCTTAGCCAGCCTGAGATCTGATTTATGTTTAAATAAATGATCTTTTCTATAGGATTTCCTAATCAGTTCTGAAGAGGCAACATCTCTGCATTCTTCTGATAGTGTACATTCAGAAATGTGTGAATTATTTAGGAATGTGTGGATCCAGAAGACTATGTGTGCTTTCCATGCCTAAATAATATAAACCAGAAAGTTCAACATGAAATGATCCTCTCTATTATCCTTCAGCCCTAAGGTAATGTAATGGTTTGCTGAATCCTAGACACTCCAGGAGAAGTTCAGTTCTCATTCACCATGAGTCTGACTGGGCTTTCTCCAAGTCCTAGGATTCAGTATACACCTTTAGTGCCTGGCTCTCACTGACTGCTCCCTGCAGCCAGCAGAAATTGGTGGTCAGCAAAACCAATGAGATTTTAGGCAGGGACTGGCTCAGGCTCTGTAAAGAAACTGAACTTAAAGGGAAAAATCGAAATTTAAAAATCTCTAAATCCTAAAGGAGAAAGATATTAAAGCTTAGTCCCTAACAAAGCACCCTGACTTGCTGTGCCATTAAGCTGATTTGCTAACAAGTTCCTTTAACTTCTGTGTATCATTAAGTGGCCTGTGCACTGGACTACATTTTGTGTAAGAGGGGTAGTTTTTTCATTAATGCAGTGTATTAGTACACAGCAAACATGTTTCCCAATTCTGCCACAGGCACCTTATAATACAAATTGTATGTTATTCAGATTTTTTCCCTCCTTATTCCCCAAATAAAGGACAAGATGCTGCAAACCTCAGTTCTCTGTTGATAGTATACATACAGATATTATGGAGATGAATCACAGTAAGGAAAAACACAGCGCAAATACCATGAAGAAATATCCTGTGAATGTGAATTTTGTTCATCTAACAGTAAATCAGCAATCTGTAATGTTTTCAGCAGTTGTTTATTTGGTAGTAAAACATCAGGCCTACAGTATGGGCAGATGCTTCTATAGTTATTTTTTCATGCAGCTGAGATCAGGATTTGGCCTGTACATTTAAATTGCCCTGATGACTTCTAAAGTTAATCTAGACATATACTGCAGAGGATAAACAGTATACTGAAATACTAACTTATCTATGAAATTTTTTTTTCCTTAAGAATTAAAAGAGCATGTCCCACACTGTCTCCCTTTTCTATTTCAGATCCCTGATTTAGTCTACAAGAATTGGTGGAGAATAAAATAATATGCCACATGAACTGACAGCAGAGTTTAACTAATGTTAGTTATGGCCTATTTACAATGCTGGCTGCAAAAGTTTATCCTCCCCTACTATTCCATAAGCTGAAGTGAATAGTTTTACTTAGACTATGGAAAAATAATACTTTTCAAAGCACTGGTCCAAACAGAGGTCTGCGGGCAAGAGCATGCTGTGCCCTTTCATGAGTGCTTATAATAACAGTACTTTTTGTTCTTGCCATCACTTTGGCAGAAGATTTGCCTTTTTGAGGTTGAAAATAACTACAACAGCAGTATTTGAGTGATGTGAGCGTGAGCTGTGGGCTTTGCATTATATTTCAGTGTGAGAACCTATGTTACCTCTGATGTCTCATGTTATTCACACAACATGGAGGGCCTACTATGAACACCAAACTTTCACAAATCTCAGTGGGTTTGATCTACCATCTTGCAAAGATGCTGCAGCAACTTTGATGAATTCGTCCCTTTCTATTAATGCTCATTTTTTTGTAACATGGATGTGCAAGCCAGGCTGTGATCTTAACTTCCTCTTCTATGTTCTTGCTCCCTCCTAACTGTTTTGTAAGATGGTATTTTCAACCTTCAAGGGGTTCCCATAGCCTTAGTCTAGTTTTTTTTCCAGAGTGTTAAAAGTACTAGGGGATAGGGAGACACAATGTCTCTGAAAGCAGCTGGAAAGGTAAAATAACTGGGGTCAAGAGGCAGGCAGGTCTTAATTCTGATTCATGGATATGTTTGTGGGGAGCCAGTGCATATTAGATATTTTCACCATCCCTTAGTAGCTTTGGGAGACATCAGAGCTTGAGTTATGCAGTTTCTGAAGCTGCCGTGTAGGGTAATATGCTTCCTGGTAAAATTACATTGAAAAGACTCTTCCTTCCTGAGAGTGACCAAGAGGAGATGATAGGAGGGAACGTCATTAGGGTAGACTAAGCTAGAGAGAAGTGGGGCCTTTCCAGAGGACCCCATTTGTAGGATATAAATTCACACTCAATTACTGTTAAAATGCTCTTTGAAGCATGCATTGCCTCTAACTTGGGTGTTGAAAGCTCTGGAAGTTTCTTCAGTCTCACTGTGATGGCATCAGAATGATCAAATCCAGTATCCAGAATGAAAATCTCTATTCCTTAGTCTGGGTGAATTGCTTACAGAAGGCAAAAGAAGGCAGCTTGCAGTTCAGAATAATGCTGAAAGATTATATGACAGTATGTTCAGCCAGCATGCATTTGGCCTGAAGAAAATAAAACAAGTTAATTCCATTAGAATCATGAAGGGACTTCTGAAGCTGTTGACAATTGTTTTCAAACACTTATAAATAAAGTAAGTGTAAATCCAGTGGTTGCGTGATGAGAAAAACATTTTGATGCCTAGGCATCAATGTAGAGTCTCTAATGAGTAGCACATCAGGCTGCAACTGAATGTTCACAAAGCTAAGGTTTTAATTATTATGCAGCTAGAGTGATTCAAATACCTGTGTATATTCTCTAAGTAACTAAATCTGGACTAAATTTGTGTGACTGGCCAGAGCAAAAGGTCTTTGCTTTGGCCTGACAGCCTAAAACTTCAGTGATCTTCTCTAAATTGTGTATAGAATAAAAGCTTACTACTGTTCTTCCCACTGAAGCCCAGCCAGGAATAACAGAGGAAGGCATAGTGCTGATGTCATTGTCTGGAGCTGTTAAGTCCACATTTATCAAACTAGACATGCCATGGAGGCTAAATAATAGGTTGCAAGAATTGAGGGTTCTAAATCTAAAAAGTTTAATATTGTTTTGTTAGCTTTAAATAAAAATCCACTTAAACTGGCAGTGAACCTAGAGAAAATCCTCTATTCTGACTATACTTGCTTCTATGTTAGTGTTTTCCAGCAGCAGAAAAAATATGTGAATTCATGTTCTGTGAGTGTATGGAGATGGGATTTCTAGCCATACCTCTGGTAGTAACGGAGGTAGTAAGTTTATTTGAAAACAAGAATTTGTTCTAGGCATGATACATAGTTAACATTTGATGTTAACCTGGAGTGGCTTGTATGCTTCTTCAAATGCATTGCTTGAAAGACTGTCAGTACGTGTGAGCTGTTCTTAAATCCCAAGTGATCCCAAAGATAACCCATGTACACAGATGAATATCAGTGCATGGGTGGAAAGAAAGCAGCTGGCCAATTTTTATTTGGAAGTTTTATCCTTTGAAGAAGTAGTTTATAGATTATGCATAACACAGTTTCCATTGTTGCACAGATTTTTATTTTCATTTTCTAAAAATCTGCCTTTGCTTATCTCTCTAAAGAAGGGGAATGCTTTGTCCTTATCACTGAAAACAACACAGCAAAAATGTAGGGTTTTCTTCTCATTCCTTTATGGTTTCTAAATGATGTAGAATGGCTAATGACAAAATCCTTATACCATTACACACACTACACATATTGCCAACTGCTTGCACAATTCCGTTGGATTGTTCTGTGTGGCATGGGCCGTCACCTGCATACAGTTATAAATCTCTGAAGTAAAGTCAAGCAATTTATCCTACAGATTACTCCTGGGAAAGCTGAGTAACTTCAGTGTTTAATTTATGTTAGACTAAGTACATGTATGTATCGCTTTTCCTTAAGAATTATTTTCTTACAGCACACATAACAAACTTTGAAAATTTTCCCCTAAATGGTACTGGGATAAATATGCAAAATATGTAGCTTTATTTAAATGGGGCTCTAAAATGTCGTCTTATGTTAGGGAATTATCTCTTTTCTCTTGCCTGGAAGATGTGTGCAGCTTTCATTGCTGAAATTTCAATGTAGCTAGAAATTTTAATGACACATGGTTTAGAATAATAAATTCCTATATAAAGGGTGTGCATTAAGAGTTATTGACACTTAACACACTCATGCAGATATTATGTCCTTTTCATTCTGAATAGAAAATATATCAGTAACTATCAGCATCCCATAACTCTAATATAAAGCATAGGCAAAGCTTCAAGGACATTTTTTGTGGAACTGGAAGACAGTTTCATCTTTCCATAAAAGTAACAAGTGAGACAGTAAAGTAAGTAAGTCTGGTTCTTTCAGAAAGCACAAGCATTCTGTGTCCAGCAGGTATAATCCGTTAATGACATACATTTTTTATTTCCCTTCTTTTGTCACTTTACTTTCTGAGAAGTATCTTTGCACATTGAAATTTGTAAGTCATGTAAAAGGAAGACCAACTAGAATGAGGACTAAGAGTTAGATACATATTTCAATTTCATTACTTTCCTCTGGTGTGACATCAGCGTTTTTCTTCAGAGCATTTGAATTGCAGTCATAATTTAAGTTTATAATACATCCTCATAATATTTTTCTCCTAAAATTGGTACAACTAATGAGGACTGAAACTTTAGCAACATAAAGGATTTCTCTAAAATGGAAGCATTACCCTATTAAGAAACTTTAAATCTTGTTTAAATGAGCATAACAAGCACATTTTAAGGCCGCTTTTATGGAACAAGTGATGCATAATGGACAGCCACACTAATCATTCTGTGTGAGATCATTTTTATAAGTATCATTATAATGCTCTGAGATAACCAACTAACAGTTTAATCTTGCGAATCAGACATACTCTGGCTACTGTGATGGAAATGTTCAACCACTCTCCGAAACATCTTAGAACTGCCAGACTAAAAAGCAAGTGTGAAATATTTTTCCTTAAATAAGCATCAGATTCATGTGGGACCCTTTCAGAATTCTAATATGCAATTTACAAAAAGAATAGTTATTTTTCAGTTTCTAACATCACAGATTAGTATTACGGCTGTATGTTTCAAAAATAATTTGATATTTAGTATAAATTGGTAGGTAAGAGACTGATGTTTTCAGGGTTTTTCCCCCAAAATAACTCCTCAGGAGATAGGGAATGTCTCTGAAGAGCTCTCAATTTCTTTTACCCTGTTAGCGTCCTAAATAGTGAAAACATTTTTAAAAATTCAGGGTACTAGAGCACCTTCTATAATACCATCATTCTGTGGCTTCTAAGCAGCATCAGATATTGTATTGGGAGAGATGGATTTATTAGAACATCACAAGGAAATGCAAGGGAGGGCAGTGGCTCCACTGTGCAGCCCAAAAATCAACCTCACTGGTGCTTCCAGTCTTAGCCCAGGTCAATCAGTAGGCCAAGTACGTGGTTTTCTTACAGAAGCATAGCATAAGTGTTTCCAGAGAAATTCAAGCAAGCGTGAAGTTTCCAAGCCAAGTTCTATTGCTTCTCTCCAAATCTGCAATTCTGAGAAAGTATTGTACTTAAGTGGAAAAACAAAGAGATTCCCCCAGTTATAGCCCCTTCTTCCACACACACAGACATATGGCATAGGAAGCTTTTTTAAGCTAACGTGGGACCCTAATGCTAACACTTGTTCTCTCTGTCTGAAGGACTCTCCCAAGAATATTTTTGACCATTATTTGGTAAAAATCATTTAACCAGGCAGTTTGTTTTGGCTGAGTTTGAGACTGATTCAATCAATTTTGAGCTATTTTGTAGTGGTTTCATTATCCAAACTTGTATGCATCTTCTGGGCTCAGGAAATGTTGGCTGGAGTGCAGGGTTCTTAGTTTCAAAAGTATTAAAACATCTTACCCTTTCACCAGGGTTTCATTTCTCTCATTACAGCATGCAAAAAGAAGAAAGAGATCTTCATTCTGCTGCCAAATTTTATTCTCTTAATAATAACAACAAATAAATGAAACAAACAACACAAGATGGGTCATTTTTATTCTACCTAGTATATGCATGTATGTTTGAAAAAGGATTACAAGACAGCACTGATTTCTTCCACAAAATCTGTCAAAGTGCCAAAAGTTACTTCCTATTTCAAAGCCTTTGTAAAGACTGGGTGAATATAGATGATGATACATACAGTAGAAATATTAAAGAGTGAAAATATGAGTACCTAAAATAATTTGGTCTGTTATTTTGTTGCAATATCAGCTGTTTGCAAATGGTGGGACATCTTTGACAGGATAGGGAAAATAGTCTTACAATGAATAATGAAAAACGTGCTCAAAATCAGTTTCTATGAAGCTGAGGATTAAATTAGATAAGAATAATATATACCTATGTCATTTAAGAGATTTATAAAACACTGTGGCATGTTGCAAGCAATGGCAACCACTATGTACTGGGCTACAATGCTACAGTTTTTTAGTATAGATTTGGGAATTTTTGATTCCTCATATTCTCCATCATTCAGATTGATCAACAGATCCATGTACCTACCTTCTGGAATTTCATTCCCACACAAGAGAACTCCATCATATATTGTTGTGTGAAATACTTCACAGAACCACGGAATCACAAAATATCCTGAGTTGGAAGAGACCCACTTGTTTTGACAAGTAGGATTTTCCTCTCATGAAGCCATGCCTCTCTGTCACCAGTGACTGCGTTGTCTTTCAGGTGTTTTTCAATACCTCCCAGAATTATCTTCTCCTTAACTTTACTAGGCACTAAAGCAAGACTGACAGGCCTTTAACCTCCTCCTTCTTACCCTCCTTGAAAACTAGGACAATGTTTAACAGCTTTCAGTTAGCTAGGACCTCTCCAGATTTCCAAGACTGCTTAAAAATCATTAAGAGATGTTTTGAGAGGAGACTAAAAAGACAACTCTTGATATTCAAATGTTGGTTTGAGTTCTTGACTTAAGTTTGACCTAGTGGGTGCAAAGTGCTCTTTCTAACTAGGTGAATATGAGTTAATTTGTTTTAAAAATGCTAATTTTAAGTCCCAGTTCCAGCAAGAGCAGTAGAAAATTTATTTTTCAATAAATTTTAAAATTTGAAGATAATTAAAATTTGCAAAGTTTTCAGAAAATATAGAGTTGAAGAGTGTGGGCATTGCTAGCAAACATTTATCTCAGTGTTTCTGAAAATGTTAATTCATAATTCAGTCAGACAATTATTTCAATGGATTTTCTTTATACATCTCTGAGTACTGTCCAATCCATCTGTAAGTGTCCAATTTATTAAAAATTCCTGTTTCAAATAGACCTGCTACCATATAGCCATGCTTTCCACAAGAATGGCTGTCTATCCTGATTGATACCATCATCAACAGCAATAGATACATAGCAAAGGGTAGAAGATGATTTCCCCAAAGATATATGAACTTGTAGCCATATCTATAATTAATAATTTGTAATTAATAACTAAATTTGGGTTTAGGTGACTTCCAGCTTGCCCTTTAGAGTTTCATGCTGTGTATGAGTCAGTATATTTGCATTTTGAACCAATATAAATCTTTGATGTGCAAATTGTTTTGAGGAAATAAATTCCACAATTTTGATATTTTCTGTTTGCTGTTCTCTATTTTGCACCTTTTCAGATGATAATCTGATTTGATGGCTTTCAGTTCCCATATTATGAAAAACAGTTTTCTGGTCATGCCTACAATGTTTTCTGAGATTTGAAGGATTTCTCATATTCTTGCCCCTGTTGTCTCTTTTTGTGGCTGAAGAGACCTTGTGATCAGTAAGGTTTATTGATCAATCATTCCTTGGCAGCTTTCCAGGTCCTTGTCACCCTTGTATCCTTTTCAATTCTGTTTTACCACTGCTGAGATATGAAGATAACAGTACCCCATAATCAAGACAGGGCTGCACTGTGGACTTGGTCACACAGTGAAACCATTTCTTTTTTCACTCTCTGCCTTCCCCTTTAACTCCTACTACTCAGCATGTTTCCATGGCTGCTACTGAATTATTCACAGAAATAAAAAATTACAAATCTGTGTGATTTTTCCTGAAGAGTAGTCTCTAATTCAGAGCACCTCATGAATTATCCATGTGTTTGTGTGTGTATGCATATTTTCTTAAAGCATTGTACCCCATTATCATACACATATTTTAATTTGCTCAGATATTTTAAAGATTTTAAAGATTTTTTTTAGAGATTTTAAAGGAACATTTTTATTTAAAAGAACTTGCATTTAATTGGTTGGTTTTTTACTTTACCTAGCATTCATTAACTTATATCATGCAGAATAAGAATAAGAATAATTATTTTTTTTCAGAGGGATTTTGTCTTGAGGAATACAAATGTGAAGATTTGACTTAACATACACTCCACTATTACTAGGAAAAACCTTTAAGGATTTACAACTGCTTTTATAGATTTGAAAATCAAGAAAAACTATTAGTACAGTTCAAACAATTCCTTCAAAGTCTTTCTTGTTTAGTAAAATCAGTGTTATCTTTCTGCACTGCCTTTTCTTTCTGCCTTAAGCCATTACAAGATAGGCATGTTGTATGTTAATTGGTACAGGAGCCCTCTATATTATAAAAGGCAGAATGAAAATGTAGAGGATGTTCTTTAATATTGTAGTCTCAGATTCATCAGTTAAGTTCTAAAGTTAATGTATGATTCAGTATGGTTTATATCTGCCTGAATAACACCCCTCAAAAAGACAATTTCCACCATGACAGTGAGAATAATATTGTTATTTATCCCATAAAAAGATGAGCATATGCAGTGATTAATATATATTCAGATATATAAAAGGTTCAGGCAATGAAGTTAATGTTGATTTTTGTCTTTGGTTGAAGTTTAGGGTATTTTTAGTTATTTCCATTTCAATTACTTAGTTCTAGAAACTGTATCAAATTATTTAAATGTTAGCATACTGATCAGATGTTTGATCAAAGCAGGACAAGGAGTCATGCATGCAATTACATCTAGATATTTTGACAGGAATTTTGCTTACTTGGCTGTGTGCTCAGAATTAAGAAGAAAAGGCATACAAGGCTACTATTTCGCATATTACTAATGCCACAAAACAATTTGAAGAATTAAAGAATTGAAGAATTAAAAATATCTAGAGAACTTCTTTACTAATAAAATGGCTTTAGGAGCATCACATAGTTCATGGGAAAAAAGTTAATTCATAATGGATATAAAAAGAAATTACTGTGACAAAGTGTTTATCACACAATAGGGTAAATTTACAGTTTCAGCTGCAGAGTACAACATATTGCAGGTTGCCCAGAGAGGTGCTGGCTGTCCAATCCCTGGAAAAATTCAAGGCCCATTTGGACAGGGCTCTGAGCATCCTGATGTAGTTGAAAATTCCCCTGCTCATTGCAGGGTGGTTAGACTAGAACCCTTTAAATGTCCCTTCTCAACCCAGGCCTCTCTATGATTCTATGATTATTTATATGCTAAAAGATAGAAATTATTCACTGAAATGGACCAACAGGGGTCTCCACAGTCTGTGGCCATCAGATGGGATGGGGAGCCCTGCATCCTGAGCCAAGGCTGAGTGTAGCTTGCAGTACTTAAGGAGCCAGACTCATTTTGCTTCTGCTACTCTTTCAGATATAAAGCCTCAAAACAGATATCCTGGTCATGAGCTGGAGAGATAGTTTCTTGTAGGAGGACAAATTTGGGATCATTACCTGCTGTTATGTCACATGCTTAGGTTAGCAAATTTGCACGGTCCTCTGGATCAAGGTCTTCAGCAGCAGTGCTAAAACAGCTGAAACAGGGGCAATTTATGAAGTCTAAGCTGCTACCCAGAGACACAAGTGGAATTATTCCAAGGTGCTGCTCTCCAATAAAGTAGGGGTGTTTTGTAGGTAGTTTGGAAAGCAGAAGTCTAGCTGGAGGTCTGGCAAATTTTATTAATCTCAGCAGTTTTGTAAATCTCATTACTGGAACCACGACCTTTATGAAAGTGGCACTTTTCAACCATTCCTAACTTGGTCTTTAATATTCACTTAAATGTTATCTATTTGATCTCAAGTATTTTACCTTGCCATAATCTTTCAGACAGGCTTCATTTGACGTGTAGCTAGGAGATTGTAGGTAGGATGCAGAAAAAAATGGTTCACAGCAGCTGTAATGTTTCCTTTTTAAATCAGCATTTTAAAAGTAACTTGGATCTGTTTTTCAAAGAAAACAATGACTGTTTTCTCTTGATCATGTTCCAGAAGAGTGTATTTGATGCCCAAAGAACCTTTTGTAAATGGTAGAGAAAGCTCAAAATTTAGTTTGGAATGAACCTTAGGGATATTATCCTCAAAAGGGATGATCCTAGTGTTGCTGCTGATTGCAACCCTAGTGCACATTTTGTTGTAATATAAAATGAGGGGAATGAATATAGATGTAGAGGAAAGATTTAAAGAGCATTTAGAGATAATCTCTGGACAAAAAAAAAAGTTGCAACTTAGGTGAAAGAGTTAAAATAAAACAAGCAAACAAAAACCATTTAAAAATCAACAAGAAGTTGTACAAATTTTTTATGGCAAAGATGGAGTTAATGCAATAAAAGAAAGTGAAAAAACTGTCTGGCATGAGTCACAGGTGAAGCAAATAGTGCAATTGCAAGCACTAATGGGATTATTATCCTTCACAAGTTATAATATATTTTTGACTAAAGTTGAAAACCAGAACATACTGAAAACAGAAGCTTTCTTTTCAGCATTTTATATAGAATCTTTTATATTGGCACATATTAAAATCTAGGGGTTTGTCAATCAAATGAGAGATTTGGCAGCCTAGGTAGCAAAAATGAATCAGCAGAAGAAACTTCTTTGGTATGAAAGAGATATAACACATACTGTGCATTTTAATTCCCAAATGCTGGAAATAATATTTGCCACGGAATAAAAAAACCTCAAAGAACAACAAAATATCTCCAGGCCATTTTCTTTTTTTATGTTTTCCTTGTTTTAAATGAAGGTTTCAGACAAGTTCCCACCTTGGATAGCTTCAAAACCCCATGACAGCAGACTCAGTAGCTGAAAGAGGACCATTGCCATCACTTAGTCTGACCCCATGCAAGTAACATAAGCAACGGGTATTTCCTGATGTATTTATTCAGACCTACTACTCAGTGCTCATCTGTGGGAGAGGGGAAGAAAAACTTAGTTGAACTAGTTAGGCATGTTGAAGTACAGTGGGAACTTAATCTCTTAATCTCAAAGATTTCTTTGATACTGTGCGCTCCTACTTAAAGCTATAGTCAGTGAGGATTATCTGAAAAAATTATTTTTTTAAAAATTCCTTTAACATTCTGTAGGCTACCTGAAGTACAGACTATGTACTTATCCGACAGACCTTGGCAGACCCTCCACACTTTATTTTCATAATGACCAAGTCACCCAGATGACATTAAAGCCCAAATCAACTTGAAACAGAGAAACCTCATCTCCTCTGGCCAAGCAATAAGGTTAGAAGACCAGTCTCCTCTCTGTGGGATGTACTCCACCATTCAGGACCATCCTTCCACCTCAGATTTGCAGCACCTTCCTGAGTTGTGTCAGTATTCGTGTTGAATGGCAGTGCTCACCTGAGCCACAGGGTGATTTTTCCAAGCACCTCCAAAGCCTGGGTTGTTGGGCTGCATCCTGCCTGTGACCCAGCCCTGGTGCACGTTGCCACCTCCCTCTCTGCTGAACCTATGACTTCTCTCTGCTTGTGAACACTGAGCTGATCCCCAGCAAGGTGGAGGGGAGTTTCTCCCCTCCTGCCACATGTTTCTACCTGACCCAGAACAGGGCAGATGGGACAAGGTGAGCCTCTACCTTGCTCAACAACGTCTTTAGCACACCAGAACACATGATGTGCATACAGCAAATGAGCACAAATGAAACCCCTACGCTGTCTGTCACAATGTGTGAGCACACGGAAACTCTGACATGAGCTAGAACATCTCTTTTAGTAAGAATACTGGACTGCTCTTGGTATTGGCTTTGACAATAATGATTCAATCCAAAATTACATTTCCCCCCCCCTTCTGAAAGAATGTGGCAGTATCTGGAGCCAATATTTGGGTTCATACTGTACCTGGGGGTGGGATGGTTCAAGAGAATAAGTTGTTCATTGTTCAGTATAGCACCTGGCAGTTCTGTCAATAAGCAATGAATACAAAAAATATTTGCTGCTGCAAAGAATTATTCAATAACTGATTAATTCTTTTTCAATCTAAATTTGAACCAGGTGCTTGTAGTTGACAGTTCCACAACATGGGCCAAGCTATTTCCAAGGCTATGCCTTCATTAGAAAGTAAGAAATCCAGTACAAAAGTTTTAAAACATGGCTGTTAATTGTTTTTACATCTGATATTTGCCAGTCATTTTGCATGAATTGAACTTTGAGAAAAATGTAATTAAGTTGAGAAAAAATTATATGGTAAGACTATGTGAAAGTAAATTCACTGTCTCATAAATACTTTCAACATCCAAAAAATTTTATTTTCTCTAGTAGGACTAAAACGAGATCCATAGATATGTGATCAAATGTGCTCCAGTTCCAATGGTTTGGGAGGTACCCTTGTGCTAGTTGACTGCAAGGACATTTCAGAACTGCCTTGTTTGCATATCTTAGGTGTGAGGTGAAGTTTATAAGGCTATCTCATCTCCACTGTCATTTAAACTACTGAATTTTCACTCACAGCTGGTACACTCCAACACCACATTCTGGCAAGAGGATAACTCGCTAAGGTGAAATAATTTAATTGCATGTGATGAAACATCTGTACTCCAAGATTATTTTTTGCCATAAAAAATGTGTAACAAGGTGCTGACAGCTGGTGCACTTCAGCTGGTGAACTTCTCTGCCATGTGGGAGAGCTAAGATCCAGTCTTGACATCAGGGCTTACTTAAAATCATGTTTGGAAACTGAAACTGCTCCAAAAGACAGAAACAAGGCAGCTGGTTTATAAGAAGCCAATCATTGAGCAGGAAAGTTTGAACTACAAGATGTCTGACTCTCAGTTTCTCAGCTGAATAAAGTCCATGGAAAACATGGATTTCATCTCCCAGATGCCAGGAGACTGCTTACCAGTTTGCACATAGCATCTCACTCTTTTCATAAATTCTTAGTGAATGAGAGCACAGAGCACAGGTATTGCCATGAACTTGCAATTCACAAATGGCTTGTAAGACCTGACGAAACATACCCTGAGTTCGAGATTCAGATCATGTCAAAATAAGAGGAGATGTTGCACAAGATTGGAGACTATTTGTTTGGAAAGAAAAAATTGCTCAGAAGGCAGAAAGAAGTCTTTCCTAACAAACATCAAAATACCAGAGTTTATCAAGAGCTCTAATCTAGATTCTTTACAAAATTATTCCAGCAGTAAATGCTTTAGAAAAGTCTAATTGTGACATCAGTGAATGTCAAAGTAAAAAAAAAAATTATGTAGATATTTTTAAGAGAAAATGACAAACCATTGAGATGAGTTCTCAGGGGGGATCATGGAATAACTCTCCCGGGGTTCTTGAGCTCAACACTAAATGTAATTCTGAATACACATCAGTCAAACACAAGATGTGCAACAACAAATAAAGAAGAAAGAGCAAGGGATTTTACATGTAAGTTTTCAAATTAAATGTAGAATCTCTTTGCAAACAAGAGGATGAGCTGGATTTTCCAGTGATCCCTTTTCACCTAATTGTTATGAAAGAAAAACAAAACAAAAACAAAGTATGAATCAGATCACTTCTTAGTAATGGTCCTTTGAATGGAATGTTCTCTTAATCTGAGTATTTCTGTAATGCTGTCAAATCAGCCAGTCATATTTTCCTGGTACAGTTTGTCCTTTATTTACTTTTTACCCTTCTGGAAGTTTTCAATATTAAATTATACTTCCATTTGCATTAATGGAAGTATTTTCATGAGGAAAGAACTGTGATCAATTGGACACTCTTTGTCATGCTTATTGTCTTGTTTTGCAGTTTGATTTACTTCTCTTCAGACAACAGGGCTGTTCCAAGAATTTGTGTTATGAGCAGTCATTTGAAAAGGTTATTGCTTCACTGTGTAACTACTTCATTTACATACAATCTGAACTGACTGGATGTGATATATCTAAGTGGCTGGGTAATATATTGCCTTTCTTGTTTTTTGACAAATGTATAACCTCTCAAAAGGATTTTTCCAGGGAAGCAAGAATGAAAAGAAGGGTAAGCTCTGATAACTGCAAACAAGTGCTGAAAAATATTGTAGAGAAATTTGTATACCCTTTTTGTGCCTCTTCCCTCCGTGGTCTGCAGTTTATGTAACACAGTGTCAGATGGACTGTGGTCTGTAAAGACGATTGAACAGCTTGAGGCATGCCAAGGAAGAGTTCTTATTTCTTTACAAAAAAAAAAAAAGGCAGAATAACAACAGAACCATTTTTTTAAAAAGGGGTTTTGAAAATTTATCCAAAGACACTCAAGTTTTAAGACATCTTGCCACAACAACCCCATGCAGTGATATAGGCGGGGGGCAGAGTGGCTGGAAAGCAGCCAGGCAGAAAAGGACATGGGGGCATTGATTGACAGCCAGCTGAACATGAGCCAGAGTGTGCCCAGGTGGCCAAGAAGGCCAATGGCATCCTGGCCCGTGTCAGCAGCAGTGTGACCAGCAGGACCAGGGCAGGGATTGTCCCTCTGTACTCAGCACTTTTGGGGCTGCACCTTGAATGCTGTGTCCAGTTCTGGGTCCCCAATTTAGGAAGGATGTTGAAAGGCTGGAGTGTGTCCAGAGAAGGGTAACAAGGTTGGTGAAGGGTCTGGAGCACAAATGCTTTGGCAAGCAGCTGAGGGAGCTGGGGTTGTTTAGCCTGGAAAAAAGCAGGCTCGTGGGAGACCTTATCCCTCTCTACAGCTCCCAGAAAGGAGGCTGCAGCCAGGTGAGGGTCAGTCTCTTCTCTCAGGCCACCAGTGACAGGACAAGAGGACACAGTCTTAAACTGTGCCAGGGGAGGTTTAGGTTGGACATTAGGAAGAAGTTCTTCACAGAAAGGGTGATTGGGCATTGGAATGGGCTGCCCAGGGAGGTGGTAGAGACAACATCCTGGATGTGTTTAAGGAAAGACTGGATATGGGACTCAGTGCCACGGGCTAGTTGAGAAGGTAGTGTTCAGTCATAGGTCAGATTTGATGCTCTCAAAGTTCTTTTCCAACCTAGCTTATTCTGTGATTCTGTGATATAGAATTTTAGATGAAGAGAAAAGGCGAGTGATTCCACTTCATTTACACTGTACTATTACTGGTAAAAATAATTGGACTTTTCACATTCAGTTTAAACCTTCTCAACAGCATAAACAAAATCGAATATTCAGTTCAACATGGTGGGGCAAATATTCATCCCATAGCAATAAGCAAAGAAACGTCTGACTGGAGTAAGGTGATTTAGCTTATTGCTCCTTAGAGGCTGGGAAGGAAATCTTCATGGGATGACTTTTCTGGGGAATTTTTTCCCCTTTGTGCTTGGCCCTAATTTCTCCCTGGTGCTCTCATGCAGCAGTTTCAGTGGCAGTGATAGCCCTTCCATAGCCCTTCCACAGCCTTTTGTCTCACCTGACTTTCCCCCTGCACTCAGGAGTTGTGCCTGAGGAATGTAATGTGCAGCCCCTCTGGTCCTCTACCCTGGAAAAGAGAGAATTACCCCCCTTAGATCAAACAGTGTGGATGTTATGATCTTCCCAAGCCCAGCTGCCCAAGCTGAGCAGCAGCTGTGGACTGTCCCCACTGCCCCTGCTCTGTTGTGAAGTCTCAAAGATAAGTCCTCAGCAGGAGGTACAGTTGTGTTAGTAGAACTCCCAAAAAGAGTAAAAATGCAGTACACCACAGTTAAACTGCCTTCTTTGTCAAAAAGAAGGAAAAAAATTGTATCACTCCATTAAACAGGCCTGTGAGATAGGAGCCACATAGGACTTGAGTTTACAAAATTTTGAGTATTCTACAGTGAATTTGAATTTTGCCCCTCATTTAAATGGGAAAAGGCCACATGAAAATGATACAACATATTTCCTTGTGATTTCCTAATCATAATCAAACCTAAATTGTGGCCTGATCTGCAGATGACTCTGTATTTTCATCATGAATGGCTAATTAATACTTTATACTACAAAAAGTCTTCCTGATTCTCCATCATCAATGGCCACTGGAGCCCTATGGCAGCACAATTTATATGGACTGGAAGGCTCCTCCCAGGCTGAGTTCCCATGTGTGACAGGCAACCACAAGCTATGTAAACAAAGAGTATTGTGGTAAAGAAGGTATCCAACTCTGTATTTAGAAATTGTCAAAACAAAAAATGTACTCAGGCCGATAATAAATAAAAGTTATACAGATGAAGGATTTATGGAAAAGGGTAAAGACACATTGTTAGTGTCTGATAATAAGCAAAAGATATTGTCGTATATTTGCCAAATTCCTATGGATTTTTTTAAAGATTCACACTTACTTCCTTCTTGTATTGAATATTTTGCCTTCTGCATAGATGTAAGATCACAGTCTTATGTTACAAGTGTTAAATTTGCAATGATTTTGGAATATCTGCTTGATGCAGGATTAACAAATTAACAATATGAACCGAATCTGTATTTACATAGCAGGCAAATGTACCATATTATTTCAAAGGAAAACATAGGTAATATCATGCTCAGTTCTTCTGCAACTTAATCGTGTTGAAGCTGCATGTGTTTGACCAAGTCATCTACCCTTGACATCTGTTCTAGGAGAGGAAGCTTTAAGAGGAGATCTTTTTCACAGTTAAGCAAAGCAAGTAGTGCAGATGAAACTGAAACATAAAACTGAAATTCTTTTTCAAAGGAAAGTTGAAGATTTGTTTCTGTTTAACTACTTGGACATAAGTTCACAACAGGAACCACATGCACAGATCCATTCAAAACACCAGGGCCTTTCTCGGGGGTGCATCCCACAGAGGCAGAGAGAAAACTGGTGTTTTTGCACAGACAGCTGATGTAGCACTGAGTGTTGGCTCCTTTCCCTGCTGTGTCATCCCTCCTACTGCACAGCTTTTCAACTGCAGCTGAACCACACCACAGGATTGGTCCTACAGGCCGATGATCAAAAGGATCAAGTTATTTCAATCTTTGTCCTGTTTTACATTCAATAGACATCTTATTACTGCCTCCCAGAAAGAATTACTACAAATGTTTAGTTTCCATGTTCACATGTCTTCTGACTTCTTGTGAACTTATTCATATCCCAGTAGAAAGTTTTTGTTGAATACATCAGTTTCAAGAAGACAGTATCTTATACAGTGAAAACTGTAATAGAAACACCAAAAATATTTTTTATTTAATCATGTATGATTTATTTAACTGAGAACTCAGGCAGCTATTTCTGGCTTAAATTAATAAAATCACTCATAATTCTTGTGACTTCCAGAGATAGCCACAGTATGACATGTTAAGGGGCCCAATCTCAGCACTGCATGTGTATAGGTATTACTTTGTCCTGCTTCAGAGTTCATCATTTGAATTTCTGTCTCTTCAGACTATTCAATTTTTCATGTGGTTTGGCATTCACATATTTAATTAAAGCTTTTTTTTTTTTTCAAATTGTTTGGAACCTCAAAGTAGAAATTCCCCTTTCATTAGGATTGGGTAACAAGTAGCACTGATATAGTAGAAGATTTCTTTTCCATTTAGCATGCAAAGGAATTATTTTAATTAATTCATCAGAAGCATAGTGACTCTGGTGTGGAAATCAATGTACTTGCATTAATTCTACAGCAATAAAGTTAAGTGTGGTGTTAATTACTAGCATATTAGTACTAGTCATAAGAGTTTTAATTCAAATATCAATATCTGAGTGCATTAAGGTCACACTCTATTCTCTATCTTGTGTCTCTGCCACCTTTTTTAAGGATCCAGAATACTTCTGGCCCAGGAGCCCTATATCCATTCCCTGTCATATCTCTATCTCTATTGACCCATGTACATACTATGCACAACCCACGTTTGGAATATTCATTTCTACATAATGCCATACCTTGTACATGGGTATATTCTTACAGAGAATAAAATTTATCACCAACTCATATTCTTACGTAAGCATTAATTACCAATAAAAATTGAAAAGAACATACAATAAAACTGTTTGGCACAGTGCCTTGGAAAAATGTCAAGAAATACCAGACAACCAAAGGGACAGACCTATAAGGACAGACCATTATGCAGAAGTCATGCCATTTCCTTCTTGTTTATAACAAGCTAAAATCAGGCTACTTAGTCCTACACCTAAGAAATAAATTAAAATAAAATTTTTAAAAAAACTCTGAAAAGAACAGTGAGTCTATTTTCCAGCTGTTTCAGATCAGCCTTCTCAGATGACAGAAAAATGACTGCTTTAAATAAAAGCCGTCATTTAAATATAATAATATAGTTTTTGTCAGAGGTAACAAATACATCCTGACATCATTTCTGGTTGGATAGGCAACATATTATTGGCAGACATGAACTTTAACCTGTGGTTGCTAGTGTCTTTTGGCAAAAGCAGATTAAGCTGGAGTTCATTCCCTGGATTTAGCTGATTGACCAAACACTGTGTGATTTGCCTTATTAGGAAAGACGTCTGACAGTGGCAGCCCCATCAGCATTCCAGATGGAAGCTGTTCACCACTGACCAGCTTATGGAAATTACAGTACCGAGTTTAAAAAGATGAGCATTCCCTTCCTAGTGTAAATGTCATTGCTTTATTTTCATTGCATCTTGGAAGAGCACCTTGACAGGGGTAGTACAAAGGCCTTTTTCCTCCTATATTTAACTTATATATGTACAGATTTTTTAGCACTTACAGTAAAAAACAAAGATATAAGTACAACAGGTTTAAAATTATTTATGCTGACTCAAATTTTATGACACCAATCTTTGGGTCTCATAAAATTTATGAGACCTCTTTTTACTTGGGACATACATGTCTAAACTCTGATTGCAAAAAGCATGAGGAAAGTTTGTTTCTCTCAAAGAAAAAATCCAATTGTAACAATGTTCTGCTACACAGAGAACTTGAATAAGAATATATTCACAGTCAATAACTACCTTGTGCAAATTCCCAGCACAGCAATGTGAGGCAAATTTTTAGTAAGGTATTTCAGCAGTAGAATTTCAACCCAGAAACATAAATATCACAAGGTTAAACATTAGCAGATTTTCTAGACAGATGGGAAAAAAAATCTTTCTTTAAGCACTCGCTTTTTTTTTATTTGAACTGGGGATGGAACCCAACTTAAGCTACTGGATTCATGGCCTCTGAGATTTCTTCACATGGAGAAGCACAGGGGGTCACACTGATCTCTGCTCTGTGGTGACAGTGACAGGACCCAAGGGAATGGCCTGAAGCTGTGTCAGGGGAGATTTAGGGTGGATATCAAGAAAAGTTTCTTCTCCCAGAGGGTGGCTGGGCACTGGAACAGGCTCCCCAGGGAAGTGATCACAGCACCAGCCTGAGAGAGCTCAAGAAGTGTTTGGGCAATGCTCTCAGACACATGATGTGATTTTTGGGGTTGTCCTGTGCAGGGCCAGGAGCTGGACTGGGTGAGCCCTGTGGGCCCCTTCCAACTCAGGATATTCTATAATTCCATTATTCTACGGTTTCTCTGGGATTTTTAGAAGACTCTGAAGTAGGCTTTGCCATCCTGAAACCCTGTACAATCCAGGTTTTCTACTCAGCCCTTGGTTTAACATAGAAACATTATTTTGAGGCTTACTGCAGAGATTGCTTTTTTCCCTAGTCTTTCTGGGGAAATCAGAAAATATTATTTTCCCTTGTCACTGGGATAACTCCACAGTATGAGATTTTTCTGCTCCTCGTAACATCAAGGACAAAACATGAGAGACAAAGAGGTACCTGTACAGTTGCTGACATGCAGTGGGTTTCAGGGATATTATACATGTTCAGCTTTCAGAAAGGGCTCAACCTCCTTGTGAAATTAAGATTAAAGGAAATTAAGAGGGATACACCCTCAGAACAAGCTAGGATGCTGTCCTATTGTGCCTCTGAGAGGAAAGTTGTTAAAGATCCTGTTGGAATGTGGGAAAGGCAGCTATTTATCAAGCAGAAACAGCTCTATAAAGAAATATTCCAAATGTGAAGGTTGCTCTGCTGTAAATTCCCTGCCAAATTCAGTAAATAAATGTATGACCTTAACGAACCACATCACTGCATCTTATTTTCTTCTTTCAGGTTCAGGACAATGTGGTGGGCATAGTGCAAATTTCACTCTGTTTTTCATACAGTACTTAAAAAATACACAAGCCTTTTGCTCTGAAGGACAAATCATGCGCTGAATATTTTGGAAGGCAGTAACACTGTCAAATTTAATAACCAGAATTTAGAAGTGGTCTAGCTGTTTCTACTCAGAAAATAAATGGAGTATGGAACAATAAGGTTTCTTGCACTCATAGTTAATAAAGCAGAATTTTAAGGCCATGAACCTCAAATATAGGAAAGAGCCTGCTTCTTTTCTGTGATGCCCCTCAGCCAAGCAAGGATTGAGTTGGTGCAGCATTACCTTTTCAGCAGGAATCTTACAAGGCTTTTAAGAAAAGATAGGAAAGGAACAGCAGAGGAGATAAATCTTATGACCACCAAACTGTCTGAGCTGCTCTTTTGGGGGATGACAGCCTTGGGGATGCCCTGCTGTCCATCTGCTGCAGCAGCCACCAACAGTGACACAGAGGGAGTGCAGTTCCTTCTTGTTATCCATGAACTTCACCAGTGTTTCTGTCTTCAGTCCCAAAGCTTCCTGTTGAGCTGCTGTCCTGCACCTGAAGATTGCCTTGAGTCTTCCTGCAAGTCTTCAGCAGGCTCAGCATCCACCACCATTTGCCTCATCAGTACCCTGGCTATCATGGTCCCATTGTGGGTGATCCAGTATCTCCCATGATGGAACTTTAGCCCAAAATGCTGAATTTGTAGAAGCTCAGATGTCCACATGGGCTGTCTCTTGTGTGGCAGAGGCCTGCAGTCATCAGCAACTTCAGTGGCTTTCTGCTCAGCTGCTCTGAGCCACAGGGCTGGCCACAGCATCATTCATGCATTCCCAGCACAAGGAGTTATAATGACCTCTGCTCCAGGATTTCAGCAACTCTCAGCTCCTTTCTAAAGAAATAAAAAATATATATGTTTATTTATTGTATCTTCTGGTGAAAAACTACGCCGCCTACTTCCCTTCCCTGCCCTCGATTTTTTTTTTTTTTTTTTTTTTGGGGGGAATGTAAGATTTTTTTTAACTCACAGG
>VXBI01006455.1:68578-86823 GCA_013397375.1 Toxostoma redivivum | reverse complement strand
TTTTTGAGAGGGAAGTTCAGATTGTGTTGAACTCAAAGGAAGAAAACCACAAGAATGCAAGAAAATCATGACAATCTTTGCTTAAATCACGGCTGTATGGTGCCAAAAAAGTATTTGCTCCTGGTATTTATTCCCAATTGTCAAAATCATTACAAATAACAGTCCATCTGAAACGCATGGATTTAGTCACTGGCAGAAAGCAAAGCAAGAGCCCTGAAAGCTGTTTGAAGTACATGACATTGACACGGGAGATTATCCCATTGCATTGCCTTAAAAATTATTTATATTCACTGCTTCTTCAGAGAAATAAAATGCTGATAAAGTGGACAATTAGCTGACCTGCTATGCAAACAAAATGAGTGACTCATTTAAATTAACATTTGAGATTAGCTGTACTAGCTGGCTTTTTTTGTCAGTACTCAACAATAGATGAAATTAAAGTGAAATTGAAGACAAATATTGATCACTCTGCCTTACGCCACCATTTGTCCTGGAATGTCACAGTCATACAGGATATTAAATACCTGCTTATTTTTGGTTTGGTTTTTTTTTGTTGTTGTTGTTGTTGGTTTTGGTGGGGGTTTTTTTGTTCCCTCTGAATCAGAAACTGAAGTAATTTTGAAACAATATTGTCATAGGACCATGAAAATTTTTAATATTGAGAAGGAACTCACATCTATGGCTTGTTGCAAAACATTCCCAGACAATTCAAACAATAATGCCAAGTGAGTTAAATTTTCAAACCAGCCCCCATGTAGGTGTGTTTGTCTCTACTTTCTGAGTAGACCCTTCTGATTAGTGCAGAGAGAACAAGGCCCATCTTTATTTTTTATTTTGTGTGAGGCTGGGATTCCAGGCTGTGACATGACTTGTGTCCCTGTTGAACCTGGTGGCAGGGACATGTCTCAGGAATGTGGCTTAACATGGGGAGCCCATCAGTCCAAACACCTTGACTTTTAATTCTTGAACTGAATAACTCAATATTCAGTAACAGGAAAGCACTTCAAAAGGTATTTATATTTAAGCACATGTATGGGCCTCATAGCCTTGAACTAACTTATTTGTGTAGGTGCAGTTAAGTATTCACCTAAAAGCTCGCTCCAAAGATATGGATTTAGAAACATTAGCTGTACAGGCGTTGTAATAACAGAGTCCCTGAATCCTATCTGATTGCCTCCAGAGCTTTAATATTTTGCATGCCAGCCTTCAGTGTTTGAGTAATCCCAGCACGTGGTTTATATAAATGACCCAGAGAAGCTTTATTGCATGGAATAGAGACTCTTTTTTTTTCCACACAAGGCAAACAGCTGAAAAGGATGACCCCCCACTTACTTTTGCATGAACTTCTGATATGAGCCTGGATCTCCAAGACAACAGAAAACTCTAAATATAATGAAAAAAATGCTGTCTGCATTTCCTTTTACCCTTTCTGTACTGTTCTGAAAAATATATTCTTTCAATAAAAAACTATAATCTTCCAGTGTGAAAATGCTGCCACAGTAATTAAGTAGATTTACCAGTGTCATGTATTCTCAAGTAGCATTCTCATGACCATCATTAAAACTTGATTTCTCCCTTCAGCTGTCTGTTTTTGCTCAATTAAGATTTAAAATATATAGTGACAAAATTGTTTGGGGATTTCTTTTACTGTTTGTTTATCTTGCAAGCATTCTTATATCAAGCTGAAAAACATTCTAAAGAAGAAAAATTTAAAGATAGTAGAAGTACTACTCTCAAATCCCTTCTCAATAGCAAAAATGCAACATGGCAAAAGACAAAATACAATATTATTAATTGCGACTACATCAGGCAAAAAGAAATCAGCTGTGGTTTTTTGTTTCAGCAAATCCTTTCTTGCTGGTGATCATGTATCACATATTTTGAGTGCTTAATTTAAAATAATGTTTGCTGTAAACTCATTTCAGCTTTCATGTTTCTTGACTCATAAAATCAATTCAGTTGCATGTGATTGATTTCTAGTGAAGTATGACAAATCAATCACATACTACTTCTGCTTTTTTAGATACTAAGGAAGAACACTTCATAAAAAAGGAAATTGTAAAAACTATTTCTGAGAAAAAATTTCAGGCAACTTATAATTATGTGTGAAAAAAATCATATTAATCTTATTAATAACTTCACAATTATGTGAACACTCATGATCTAATTATGCACTATTGCAAAACAAATATGAAGCAATACTTTCATGTATAGTCACATAAATAGCCCCCTTTCATCATCAGTGTTATTTAAATAGCTTGATCTTCTGGGTAGTTCTATTGCAGTAAATCAATATTGCTTGAATGTCTAAAAAATATCAAGTTACATTCACCATGAAAAATCAGTAAGAAAAAAAATTTAAATCTACACAAGTTAGCACTTATGCTTCTTTATTTTGCCGCTACTTTAATTTGAAGTGGCAATGTTTTCTTAATAACATTTTAGGTTATTAAGAATTATCAAGGGGTATTTGTGTTTTCCCAGCAGAACACTCCAAAGCAGAAACCAAAAACCGGAGTCAGGTTTGCTTGCAAGGAGATACTGCAGATTTTTTAAGTCTCCATTTTGAGCTAGAACACTGTCTAAAAGTCAGCCACATAAGCAAAATTTAGGCAAAACTGCTGCGACACCACCTAGAAAACTACTATTTTGTCTTTTCAGAGGAGGGCTTCTATTCCTTTTCAATTCTTCCATAAATAAATATGCAGCTAGGCTAGCACAGGAAGATGGAATGCCAATGGCAGAGAAAGAAAAGTCAGAAACCTGAAATACTGAGACTCTCTACCCTCATTCTCAAGAAGAATGACAAAACATAAAAGTAGTTGGTGACCTCCCCCTGCTGGCAGTGGAGAGACCCATCTGCCTCCCCGCTCTGATAACAGCTGTCCAAAATGTTATTGCCAGCCAGAGGGGACACATCTGGGCTCCTGGTACACATTCTCCTTCCCGCACAGCCCTGACCAAGCCTAGGCAGAGCACAAGTGACTGCAGATCTCGAGCACTGGCAAGTATTGTTCTCATCAGCCCTCCCGGGAAAAAAAATAACAAGGTTCACACAGGGACAAGCAAAGCCTGAGGGTAAATATGGCCATGTCAGTAATGTCAGCAGCAGGCTTTTGCTTTCCTTCATCACACAATGATATTCTGATGCTACTGAGGGAGGATGGGCTCTCCCTGAAAAAAAGATAACAAAGAGTGTCTTTGCACGGTTGTGAATACAATGAATAATGTTTTAAATGAGGATTGAGGGGATGGGGAAAAATTCCTCCAGGTAAGGATAAACAGGAGAGAAGCTTAAAAGGTAGTAGGACAAAGTTTTGTACAAAAGGATTAAAAGTTTTGATAGTGCATCAGTGCAAGAGACACAGGCACTAAATTTCAGAAGCAGAAAATCCTAACATGTAATCCAAACCAAGATTTAATTAGCAGAGAAAGTTTAATGGCTTGGCTTTTTATGTCAGGAATACTAATGTGAAATAAGCAACCTAATTTCTCTAAACATACTTGTTTATTACTAACAGTTTAAGAAGTAATGGTCTTCAGTAGCAACAGGAAAAAGGGAGTTAAAAGCTTAGAAAAAAACTTGGGCATGCTGTGGGCTCTTCAGCATCAGGAAGGTTTAGGAACATTTCCAGCACCTGACAGGACTAGCAAAGACAAAACTAACTCTGTCCGAGGCAGTAAGTAGATGAGGTGAATTGCCAGCCAACAGTTACGTGATTTTCTGATCCCCCTGATCTCCCAATGTGTGATTAGATTCTTCATGGAAGCACCAGAAGCATTGAGAAAATAAGAATTACATTTGGTGAAAAAGTTCCATGTCTGTTTTTTTTTTTTTCCTGTCTGGATGAAACTGAATTTACAAGATGGAAGGAGTCACATAATTCATGACCTGATTACACCAGGGGTGGGGCCCTGCTTAAAGCTATACACAGCTCATGACAAGGGTCTGCTTTGGGGCAAGGTTTCTTGTTTGAGTTTTTGGTTTTTCTTTTCACAATTATATCATTCTAATGTATGACAAGACCAAAGAACCTGTACCTATCCCTTCAGTCTCCCATGCCTTTTTTCAGATGGATCTTTTGACCAGCTGTTATGCCTGGAGACAAGTATTACAGCTGCAGCTGGATTTGCCATCTGCAGCATAGCAAAAGTTCTGGTTTCTCTCAATTTGTGTTTTCTGAGATGTAAAGTTTCATTTGAGAATTTCTGTTTAAGTACAGAAATTGCATAAAATGTTCTTTCAAGTCTGTTTCTACAACTTGTGACTACAGTGTAATACTATAGTGTATGGACTAAAGAGTAACACTATGCTGTCATCATTTGCTCAACAGTGGAAAGATTTCTTCACAGCTCAGATTAGTTTAGTGGTAAGGAATGCCAAACTTTGCCCCAAAATCTTCAAAAGAAAATATAGTTTCTAAAGATACTGAGTAATTGACTTTAACAGTTTGCCTTCTGCAAAAGACATTAACTTCTACGGAAATATGTTAATCAGCCTCTGAAGCTTGCATATAATGATTACCAAATTGTATGCTTCTAACATAAGTGAAAAGAAATGTTTCATGTGTCTGTGAACTGCTATAAAAGCACACAAGATCAATCACTCTTCTCAATTCATCTATTTTTGATAATTGGTTTCATACTGTGCTATTTAGGCTAACGGATCTTTTGATTTTTGAAACCATAAATGAATCTCTGTCTTTTTTTCATCATGCTTAAATTCCTTCTCTACTCAGTATGAAAAAAAAATTATTTGAAACTATATTCTCTCACACTAGTTTAGAAATGTATCCTCAAGATGATAATGACATATACTCACTCCTATGTTGCTATTTCTCTGGCCCCAGAGCACTTTTAAGCACTGGATGTTGTGGAAATAGACTTAATCAGGGTAGAGAAGGGGTGTTGTGCATTCTGAAGACCTACATAGTAGTTGCATTTTGATTATTTCACTGGCCCTGGAATTCAGCTCCATATAAAAGAGTGGAACATGTTTGCTGATTGAATCCCTCTGTACAAACAAATGTATCAGCAAACATGACGAAAATTCAGGGTTTAGCTTGCAGAAAAAGTGCTTGCTGAATATGATTTTTTTTAAAAAAGGAGACATTTTGTTATTGGATATAATGTGTTATAAAGTCTCAGTGATTAATAATTTAATATAGGTCTCCTCACAGAGGTAAGATAAAGAGTAAAGAACTTCTTAGGATTGTCTTTCTATATGGTCATACGAGTGTGATAAAAGTTACTTTATAAAATATCATATTCTTGAGCCACAAAACCAAGAAGAAATAAACTTCCTATTCTTCAAAATACTGTATAAATATTCTAGCAAATAAATGCTAATAATTTGTTAACATCGTCAGCATCCCAATAGCTCAGTGAAGATGAATGCTAAATATTTGAGATGTCTTCTTTTGAAAACAATTTGTTCTTTAACTAGAGCCTCAGAAATATTTATCTCCAAGTTGTCTAATATATATATACTTTTATGGTATACCTTAGCTTCTAATGTTTTTATTAAAAATGTAAAAGCAAACTCTTTCCAGCCCTATTTCCATGCCTCCCATCAGCTGATGAAAACTGAGATCACTTGCTAACACTAGAAATAAAAAGTCTCAATTCTTATGTCTATGCTACTGTGTCATCTCCCTACTCTTTCCTTATTTTCTACAATGTGAAAAGGTTAGCCTTCTGGTTTAGAATATTGTTATGGGGGTGTATTATGTTAAGAAGGCACCTGCTCCATGTAAAAGATTTAACTCAAACATTAATAATTTGGAAATTCCTCTTCCAATGTAGTGCTGAATTTAATGTGGTCAATGAAAGCACTAACAGCTGATAGCTCCTTCATAAGACATATGTTTCAAAATAACATGTGCACTGATAGCCATTTGATTGTTGTCATGACTTTCTCTCTTGGACAGGACAGGAAAATACATACAAAGTTTTAAATGATGCCCACAGCAAGAAGGGGGGTGTGTATATATACATATTTCCACAAATTCCATGGCATTATAAATGCTGTGTACCCATAGCCAAGGTTTGAATTTGGCTTGGGCACAATATGGAAGAGACACCTAAGACTGAAGTTTCATATTAAACTCTCTTAGTTTTACTTTACCATTCAAACTAAATCTCAGGACTGTCTTCCAGGCCATGTCTTTGTTGTATACAGTATGCTGGGACACAGTAGAGAAGGAGTGGATGCAGAAGCTCAATCTGTGGAGCCACGTCCTAGGCAGGCTTTTTCCCCTGCATCACCCAATCCCACACCTCATTTCCATGCGCAGGGATTTCAGCCAGAGAATTGACTGATCACTTCCCTTGGAGGATTTAAGAGAGTGTTGGATCCACTAGAAATGTTGGCAACAGTCCCACAGACTCAGATTGCCCAAGACTGGGTCTCTAGTGAAGAATGGTACCAATATTCATGTATTTTGCCTATTTTACTACAAAAGTTTCAATTTTTGAATGAGGCATTCATATAAACACCCATCCAGCCAGTTAGTGAACTGTTAGCCCAGCTTAACTGAAGTCCATGAAGTTAAATTGATCTAAAGCAAAAGTTCTTCATTAATTTAACCCAGCAGGAGGTATGAATCACCTATATTTAAATTAAATGTATTTATATGTAACAAGTAGAAGCAATGAGTTTAACTTATTTTAAAAGTTCTTTCTATCTTTCTTTGGGAGATCTGTATTTTATACAATATTCTTCCACCATAAATTTTAATCAAAACAACCTCTCATTTTTTAAATGCCTCCTCTTCCAGCCTCAATGATGGTCTTCACATATTTTCAAAACATGTCAAACTGAGATTCTTTCTAACGGAGACAAATGTCCACTTGGGACTGTGATGAAATCATTGAGTATATTTTTGCTTGCGACCTAAACAGAAAAGCACCTCTTATTTTTATTACTGGAAGTTTCACTTTCTATAAGCAACTTTTATGTTGTGACTGTGGTGTTAGGGTGTTAACCCTTTAGTTGCGGTGGAGTAAAGAGACACAGTCACACGGTCATTCTCGAGATGAAAGAGAAGGCGAGAAGAAGACAAAGTTTATTCAGAAAACTCACTGCTTAAGTAGTAAGACTTGCAATAATGAGAACAGAATAAAGATGATTGGTCCAGAGAGAAGACACCCCATTCCCAGGGTCTGTTAACAGCAAACAGGTGTCTTTATCTTTATTATTAATTCCTCTGTTTTTTGACCAATTTATCTTTCCTGGGAAAGGCTTCTTGGCCTTCAGCTGAAAAACAGCTTATCAGTCTGAGAAATGGTTCAAAAAACAGAGCTGAAAGGCTCAGGCCTGGAATAATTTTCCAGGCAGTTCTCTAAAAGGATACTACATTATGTGGTCTCAGTGAGAAGGCAGCAGATGAGGGGTTGGAATACAGTGTGGTATGGAAAAACTTTTCACACAGTCCTCATTGTGCCACATGGAAACAGCCAAGTCAGTGTGGATGTCTGTCATACTCTAGAAAACATGGAGCAGTACTAGAGTGTGACTTAAGAACTTTCATGATGGAGTGAGTCCAGAGTGGGGCATGAAGATGCTCCAAGGGCTGGAGCAGTTCTGCTACGGAGACAGTTCTGCTGGGAGAGTTGTACAGACGGGAAAAGAGAAGGCTCCAGAGATACCGTAGATCCCTTTCCAGTGCCTAAGTAACCAGGGCCTGGAGGGACAGGGAAGGTGGAATGGCACTGACAGACGGCAGGGTTAGCTTGGACATTAGGGAAGAAATTCTTCCCAGGAAGGGTCATCAGGCACTGAAACAGATTGCCCAGAGAAGCTGCCTTATTCCTGGAAGTGTTCAAGGTCAGGTTGGACAGGGCTTGGAGCAACTTCATCTAGCAGAAGGCAGAGGATTGGAACTAAATATTCTCTAAGGTTCCTTCAAACCCAATCCAACCTATATAGAAATTTAGATCAAGTTAGGACCACAGCAATCCAATATTAAGTGATTTTCCACATCTTCTCAGTTTGAAAATCTATCTTTTTTGGAATAAAGCAGAAAAATGTCTGAGAGCATCCATGTGTACTGAGTAGAGTTGTCATGGATTTCATGGTGGGTTATGTCATGCAACTGTTTTACATGCTTGTTCCCACATGCCTATGGGGAAATGAGTATCTCTTCTGTCTGAAATGTAACAAGAAGTCAGAGATATTCAAGACAAAATGTTATCAGTCACCAGAAATCAAACATTGGAAACAAATTAAATTTAGCCACACTGGGTCCACCTCCCAAATCTGCTAATCATGTACACATCTACCCAAATCCACATCTATAAATTCATGATCACCGTGATCCAAGCAAGAGCCTGCAAAGCTGCCTTACTCACACAGTCTGAGCAGCACTCACATCTAAAAACACTATTTCTCTGCTATTTCTCTTTCCCAGTTCTCATCTGATAATATTCATATCTCAAGATGTCCTGGCTAAAAATGTCATCGGCTTGAGCTTTCAGTCAAAGACCTAGGAAATTAAGTCATATAGATGCTCAGTGAGGCAGGAAGTTAAACAGATGGATTTAAGAGTTCATTTGCTCTACTGAGGGCAAAAAGAAATGAAAAGCATAAAGCAACAATTCACAAGTGGAAAATTACCACTAACCTCAGAAAAGATATTAGGTAATTGTTTAAAGGCAAGTCCCTCACTGGAAACTCCATGACTGAGCAGCTGTTCAATCCTCCCTTTCCCCCTTCCAAATCACTCACTGGCTGTCCCAAGGAAGTGAAGAGGCCAAGCTTTGGAGGACATCAGCAGCCTGCCCCATTTGAGGCATCAGGGAAGGGAGAGCCTCACTATATGGCTAAAAAACTATTTCCTATTCCTGCTCAGAATTGCTGCAGGTGGTTGGTCCCCTTCATTAGTCCCCATCAGTCATCTTGATCTGAGTTTTTTGGTATTCCCACAAATCAACTTTGCTTCTAATCATGCTCACTGGCCATAGCCTTTTACAATCATTTAAAATAGCCAGATTCAACACATTGCTTTTACATCCACTCTGTTGGCTGGACTCCTGCTGTGCTGCTACCCTGGTGCTGAGCCATTCCTTACACAGAAGCCTCTGGCAGTATTTCAGCTCCCAAGAAAGCAGGCATGAATAGGCACAATCCATTCAGCATCCATGCCACAGCTGACCTGTTCAGTATGGAGTATTTTCTCTTTTCTTCAAAAAAATTATTCTCAGAATCTTTCTGCAGTTTTCCTTCAGACCAGGCTGAAGCCATATATCATACTGCAAACCCTCACCCCAGGCTCTTTGCAAATCATTTGCCTATGTTTTCACAACCTGATTGTTAATGTCACCATATCACTCCCTCAACTTCAAACAGAAGTGTTTTTAATGGAAGTGCCATATGTCATTGCCAAGCCATGTGAAATTTGGTCTTGTTTCTGCCTGTGTATTCCCCCACTTTAGCCACCTTCTGCACTCTCTGTTTTTCACCATTTCCCTCAGCACCTGTGGGGTGATAATTTTCAAGTCTCAGGGGAGCAACAGCCCTTCTTGCTCAAGCTTCAGCCCACCAGCCCATATAGTTGCACAATACAATATGTGAAATTCCACTACTGTTGCTACAATTAGTCTAGATTAGTTCATCAGTGCACTAAAAATGGTATAGAAGGAGTTGTGGATGCTGAGTTTACTATGAATCACTGGCCAAATACAGAACTGTAGTACAAAAAATTAAGGCTCATTTTGTAACACTCCAATGTTGGAGAAGGAAAAAACTGACTCAATTTCTACTGCTGCTGTAGGCCATGCAGAAGAGCTCATTGACCCAAGGATAGTGAATACAATAGATTGCAGAATTAGTTCTCAATGTCTGCAGTAGGCAATCTGTAGATCTCCCCGTGTGAGGCAAAATAGTTGGGGAACTTCAGTGATTACAGGCACAGTCCATAAACCCCACGCTTTAGATAGTCCTTTCAATGAAATTTGTTTGGCAAGTTTTATTATTTCTAAGTTACAAGAGTGAAGACCATGCAGGAGGGGAAAAAAATCTATGCCCTCTGCCTCTATTATTCTTCTACCTTCTATTTGAAGACATTTGTTGTGTAATTCCTTATATAGTTAAATAAACGAGTTCCCAAACAGAGTGCATGGAGCTCTTCAAATCTATGGATATAAATCCAGTGATTTATGGTTTGACACTGTAACAGATTTATCTGAAAGCGATGTCTATTAAAAGAAAATTTCTATTAACAAAAATAAGTGTCTTCTGAAAGGAGTGAAGTAAAAGAGGTGGTGTTGACGGGAAAGCAACACACAACAAAAGGAAATTAAAATCTGAGAAAATAAAGCAACTTAAACTGAAAAATCAGGTTCAAGGTTCCAAAATTGCAGTCTAGATTGTTTCTACCATTTTTCTCGAATTTCAGTTTCAAGAAATATTTGACTGGCTAAGCTGTTGGTTTCTGCATTTCCCTTCACTAACTTGATTTTTAGAAACTTCATGAGAATATCTTTGTGATTTGTCCTGATTAGCTGAGGCTTCATCTTTATACCATCTGTGTTAACTATACTTTGATGGTCAAATATCAGCACCAAATTAAAAGCCCCAGGACAATATTCAGTGTTTCAAACTATATCTCTATCACTAATTTATGTAATTATACTGTTAATTATGTAGTTAACAGTAAGAGAAACAGAAACTTGCCTGGATTATAAGATAGGGGAAAAAAACTACTTTGAGCAGATAAGCAAACAGCAAGATTATATATTTAGATTATATATCTAGACAGCAATTCTCTGTATTTGCATCACTGTGAAAAGGTAGAAATACCCAAATCCTGTAAACTTGTTCTAACCTCTCTACTGTCACTATAATGAACTTCCATGATCTATTTCCACTGGCTCACATTAAAAAAAAGGAAAATGCCTGCAAAATACGGAGGAGTGTCTCTTACTACATTTTTTGATATCTTTTTTGTGTTGACTCCTCAAAATTCATCTCTGGGAAAAGAATCAATTTGTGGCTGTAGTATTTGAAAATGTGGAATGGAAAACTTTGGTTTTGTCTTTTTTAGTCAATTGACTCATCTCTACCAGGATCCAAAGCCATTACACCAAAGCTGCATATGGTGCAAAGTTAGAAGGCAGGTAGGCCCTTTCCATAAGGTGTGGCCCAAAACAAGTAGCTCCAAAATTATGAATTTTATTGTAGAACAATATAATTCAAAATGAAGTCTTGAGCCTCAATATAAGTTTAGTGTAGAATAGTACTTATTTTTTATAGAAATTTTCATTATATTTTGGAGAAATAAGTACTATGTTCTAAGGGAGATATTTAAATAATCGTTTTATTCTTATCTTTATACTATCTCATAAGTTTTACATTCCTTTTACCAAGAAAAGAGTTTCTTTTATCCTCAAATGAAAATAACTTTCTCATATACACAGACTTCCTTTGCTGAAATTGCAAAAAAAGGGACATATTTGCATTCCTCAGAGAGTTTAAATTACATTATGAAAGTGTCACGGCCATTTAATATATTTATATTCAGCTCTAATTTCTAGTGGCTTGGATGTTTCTATTGCTGTACCCTGTAGGGAAAATAAATACATTCAGGGCTCAGGACTGCCACAGAGATTTACTGTTCTCCTCAAGTGCATCTTTCACCCCTTTCGCAGAAAAGGAATTTTAAAACTAATGAAATCATAATCATATCAATGCTTGTTGCTATACATAATGTGCAATACACAAAAAATCATTCTTGCATAGTACAGACACATTGTCATGCAAAACACAAGGTTCAAATATAAGAATATATTCAGGAATCAAGCACCAAATGATACACGTCTGAGAGGTTTGTTTGCATGGGACACAGAAATCAAAAAATGGGATTGTGGCTTAGAGCAGTAGGACATGTTTAGCTGCAAAGGTGAAGAAAAGGAATGAAAGAGTAAAGTAGCAGAAACTGGGCTGCCATTCAATGGACCGTATGACTATATATGCCATTTTAGTTGTATGACTCAAAGTATCATCAAAGACTTTGTGGTGCTGCAAGAGGAGCAAGAATATTTCAGACTGCTGCATTTTCAGAGCTTCCAGCATTTGGCTGGTCTTTCACCCTCTTTACTCAAAGACTCTAATTCCAAATGTCACTTCACTGTCCCAGGCATGAGTCGGCACCCTCACTTTATACAGCTTGTCCTAGGGGCCAGGCATCCTTAGGACATCCAGGAAGACACCTGTGTGCAGTGGGAGCTGGAGTGAAGCATCCAAGTGCTCAGTTCCTCTTCCAAACAATGAACATTCCAGAGCTGCAGTCAGGCCCTTTCTGTGACCTTCAACGTTTTCCAAATCCATCTTAATGCTGCATACATCAGGCCTGGGAAAGCCACTGGAAGACAGAATATTTGTGATGAGAGGGAACATCAGAAAAAAGATTTCTACCCTCACAAAAAAACAACAAAGTATAAAAGAAACTGAAGGACAGGCAAAGAAACAGAGCAGTCAACATGAAACTGAAAGTGTCCCATAATAATTTGTGGGAAAGAAAAAGAACTTTTGTCAGCAAAAAAAGTTATCTAAGAGGTTTCCACAGGGATAAAGGCTCAGGCATTATTCCAGTTCTCCTCAGCAGCAAAAAGAGATGTCCAATAATAAAGAATGAAAATAAATTTTTGAGTGTTGGAGTTTCAGCTATTTTTTACATGGAATGAGGTACAGGAGCAAATACACAGATAAAACTCTATTATGCACTCAGGAAAAGGCAGGCAATTGGAGATCTATTTTTAGTCTCCACCTTTTAGAACAAGAAAGCCTTGTACATAAAATCTAGTTTCTAATTAACCTATTGAAGGATGTTTCCTGCAAAATTTGAAAATTTTGAAAAATTAATTTTGACAGGCTATGTTTCAAAATCTATGCTTACCTACATCAGTTATCAGGAAAGATTGTTGCCTTACAAGTATGAGTTCTGTTTATTTCCTTCTGAAGCCATCCGTTTGTTTGACCACTACATTTTGACGGCATGGAGACATCTATAATAGCATAGGAAGGGAATCGATGTGATGGGCTGACTGCAGAAAATTTCACTCTATTATTAATTTGGATAGATACCAAAATTCTGTTGTTAAATAATGAAAATATTTTCTCAATTAAGCAACCTTTTTGAAGTTACTTGCTTTTTCCCTTTGACGCTTTGGTCAGTATCTCCTTCCCTACAGTCATTCATTCCTGCTGACTCTCTGTAACACAGCAGCATGGAGGACATCTCCTGAATTTTTCATTTTACCACATACTGCCCATGTTTGGATGGCTCTCAAAAGCTCTAGGAGACATGACAGCCTGCTGGAGCTAAGCCTTTTCTTCTTTCACTGCTCTTATAGTGTACACTGCCAAGAGTTTTATATACACAAAAATGTATATTACAGTGCTTAGATATTGTTTATTACAGGCAGCTATAGCATCATAAGCACTGGCAATTTAATCCTGACTTTCATGGCCTTTATGATCCCTAAAGACTCTTGAGTGCAGTGATTGCAAATGAATCTTTATGTAATGATGAGGTCATTGTGCTTCTAAGCCTATGATTTCAGAGAGAATCTGAAAATTATGTTCATGCACTGCCTGAAAAGCTCATTAGCCAAAGCTTTTTAAAATAAAATATAATCCAAAATTGCTTTAATTTGAAAAGCCTCATAGTTTCAGGGTTATGTGTCTTAATTTTTTAATCTCCACAACTAAACATACCTCAGTCACATTTATTTGAGAAGCAGTAGCAAAATTTACATTTAATACCTTCAAGAATGTTGCAACAGATGAAAATGTAGACTACAGCAAAAAGGTGAGCAGAGGGCTATTGTGGAATCATTAGACTGCATGATTTACTGGAAAGGCAAGGGAATGAAAGAGTTAAAAAAATGGACTTTGCTGGAATAAAGAAAAGCAGGAAGCAGAATGGATCTGCTTCCACAAAGACATACCCGATGTTTAAGAGCAATGAAAAGCTAAATTATCTTGAAGGTTTATGTAAAGACTCATGATATCTACAGATGAATACTGAAAACAATAAAGATTTAGACTCATTTTTGTGCTTGTCCTTCCTTTACAGCTCATGCTGTCCCACCAAGATAATCACCAAGTTCCAGCTGATGTAATTTTACAGAAACATCACAGCATGCATCAATGGTTAGGGAAAATGGAGATGGGAAGGCAAGAAAAGACAAGGCAAGAGTTGTGTGTTTCACTGATTCCAAACTCCTTACAAAAGGATCCTTAAGTGAAAGCAGTGCTTTGTTTCTCCTGTAAGTTTTTTTCCTTTTCTTTCTTTATCTTTTCTTAAAACAATCATTCAACTTTAAAAATTTCTGAAATAAAGTTTCATTAAATGCTCCATAACAGAGTATGCAAATGAACCTGATTTTCCTTAGTACATGTTGTTGCACTTTCAAAGGTTCATGTTTTTCTTTTGTCAATCACCTAAGAATAGAGAAATAGGTTATATATTTTCTTGCTAATTTCCATACAACTCTGATACATCAAGGCAAAATAGCTCTATTAACTGTTGTTTGGGTTTTTTTTAAGAAATGAGACAAGACATTGTCTCATCAAGTTTACAACATGTGCATCTGTTCCAACAGGTTTACATATTCATCAGTTGCAAATCTTACCCTTTGCCAAATGCAGTAAAATCAAGATACACCTAAGATAAACATAAAGAATGGATAAACCAGGAAATATCAACATAATTCTGTAACACCTACTGCTTAGCACCACTAGCCAAGATTTTACTTTTTCTTTTAATTTTTCAGCTGAACTACTATGTTATTTAAAGAAAATTGACTTCAGCTTTGTACTGCACATGGCAGACATTTCTGTCAATATAAGAGAAGAATTTGGTTTCAAGGCAATTATTTCCAGAATCTGGAATGATTTCTTCCTATACCTTTTAGGACAAAAAAAAAGATAGCATACAGAGCAAAACATTGTCATGAATAACAGTTTGTTTCTTACTAAAACGACTTGGACGTAATTCAACTGAATTTTTGTTTTCACTGGTAACTTTCACCAACTGAATGTTTTCCCAGCCGATCATCCCCAGTGCTGACATCTCTCACACATGACAGAAGGCTTTTTTGACCCATCTTCACTTCGCCTCACACACTAAATGCATTTTTTCACAAAAAACTAATCTGTGTCTGAATCATTGTTTCTTTCAAAGTAATCTGGCTTGCTTTTTTCAGTTGTAGATTCCATTATTTTATTATTTTGAACCACACTTGCTACACCTTGAAAGGACAAATAAATGTACCTGTACGTACAGATCCTCTTAGTGCCTGTCTTTCCTCCCCTAAACACCCACAGCCCTGTGGGCTGTCCTGTGCTACCCTGAGCACTCTTCCCCTGCACAGAACGATGTGTACCCCAGCAAAGCAACTGTTCTGTCCAAAAGGTACTCTGCTGCTAACCCATGGCAGCTAGCCCATGGCACCCACTTGGACACAGGGGCTGAGATTATGCTGAAATAACACTGGAGAAGGGGTCCTCTCTTCTGAGTTCTAATTTTGGTGTTTCCTCTAACTCTGCCTACTGGCTCCTGTTATAAGTCTGGGAGCAGCACACCAAGGTAATATTTGGGCTCCTGCTCCTGCCACAGCCTTTCTGTGCTCTTTGGTGGGTGTGCAAAAGCTTTTATCACACAACTGATCTACTAGTCTTTACTTATATATATATTCATAATCCTTAAAAATCTCTCCAGTTTGGAAGTTGGCTTTTGGATGTCTCTCTGTTGCAAAAGAATAAAATTAACTTTTGATACTTGATGTTAAAGAGTGAAGATAAATTGAACTGGAAATTGGACTGTGAGTGGTGTGAATCTGTTTTAATGTAAATTTTGATTGTTCATATGGCTTTGATTCCAGCTTGCAGTAACCAAAACATTTCAGTATTTCTGGAATATTGACTGTGTTAATTACACTGGCAAATCCACCAAAAACCCTTTACCTTCTCCATTCCTCAGTGTTTGCTCTAATTGTGTTTATGAGAAGTAGCATATCTTTTCCATCTTTATTTTGACCTGTTAAAAAACCCCAAATTATTTTTCTCCGCTTGCTCTATACTTAGTTAAATTATCTAAGAATCCATTCTAAAAATATTCAGTTTCTTAGCTGAACATGTTTGCTTAGTGTGTGAGGTCAGAATTACTAATTTCTTTATATAGAAATTACTTTACTTTTGTTATCCTTACATCACACATTTTTATACTCAAAACAATTCAGTTCCTCCTGCATTTATTATGGTCACTTTCTTACGAATAATATCTGCAGACAGATATACATAATAAACTTCTTTTTTCCCTAAGGTCATGACTGACAATGTTTAATTAAAATTCATTCATAATCTTCCTCCAAATAGTATATCTTATTATCAAATCAGTATTGTCTTCCAGTTTCTTTCCCATATTAAATAAAATCATTATTTGGTTGTGTGAGTGTATTGCATCTTTTAATATTAACTTTTAAACTAACAAGAGAATTTCTGCTGTATGTTATGTCTTAGACGTTGAAGTATGTACAGGTTTGAGTTTGCTTGTAAAAGATTTTAAAAATATGTTTGGTCTTTATAGTTGTTTCATGGTTAACACAAGTTTGTTGTTTCCTCAGGAGAGAGATCTCAGTGTGCAAATATGGAATGAGAAATCTAACTGAAAGTGACCAAATTAATTCAAAGAAGGGTGATCAAAAAGAAGTTGTTTGAAGTGACAGCATGAGACATAAAAATAGTAGTACCATGGAAAGTGAAAGAATAAGCAGAAATATAAAAGGTATGCATGGGTGACTACCAGAGAAAAACAGAAATTTCACAAAGAATGCATAAAAAGAGTGCCTGCAAACCACATACAAAGAATTCTTCCATGCTTTTTTCCCTCTTTGGGTTCCTCTGACAGTTGGTGGTTCTGTGAATGTCAGTTAGATTTCCCAGTCCTTGAATATTTCTATCTACCATGGTTATATTGGTTATGTTTATGAACACAAATAACAATCTTAGGAAAAAACCCATATTTCTTGTCTGAAAAACAGGCTAGGCACAAAGCTGCCAGAGAAGTTCCCTTATTCCATAGAGCTATTTATCCCTGTCTGTAGTGCAACTTGGCCACGTGACTTGTAAAAAATTAGGATTCTGACACGCATTGGGGAACAGTTTATAAACGTGTTTTTACTGACTGCATTCATGCAAATACCTGAGAACATTGTTATTTATTAGGTTTGCTCTAGGGCACTAAATAACAATTTGAAATTAGTTATAGGGAAAAGAGTCCTACATCCTATGGTATGTAATGCTTTTTCTTTTAGAACATTGGACAATGGAAAATGAAAGCTGATTATGCAATTGTTGCCATTAGCTGCCAAACACACCATTACTGGTAACTGGCTTTCCAAACTATTTTGATAATTAATATGGGGTTGAGAAATATCTGATCTAAAATGGACATGGTGCATTTAACACAAGTAGCCGATTAGTCATACAATGTATCTTGGCTGAAGGAATATGAACTTAGAGTACTCAGACCAAGCTTTGTTTCTGATTTCACTAAAGATATCCTAATTGACAAAAGCATAAGAGTGCAAGTATAATCTCAGGATTTTACAACCTAAATGAAGATCTTTATATAATTGCACAATTCGAATTTGTTTCAAAGTACTATTAAAAGGATGCCATTATCAATAGTTTATACTTACGCCTAAATTTAAGTAGTACCTGAACTTAGTTAGAGACTCATCTTTATGCAGCTTTCACTAGCATAAAATTATTTTCAGCTAGTGTCACTTACCCCAAACATTATTGCTTTGTTTAGTTTTTTGGTTTTTTTAAATAGACACATTGAGAGGGAGAAATCATTCTTCACCATGCACATACTTAGAAAATCATACAATTTAATGGCCCATATAATGGACTTATATATGAACATATAAAGGGATATATTTTTCACAGCTGAAAAGGACCAAGAAAAAAAAATAAAAACCAGTATCTGGTGAAACAGTGGAACTGAGAGAAGTGTGTAATACCAGTAATACTATGAGTGATGTCAAGTACAGTAAACATCCAAAATGTATCATGAATTTTAAGTCAAAGTCAAAAGAATGAATGTGAAAGAGTAAACAGGAAGCTTCTGTAAAGATTACTTAATTTCCAAGAGTTCTTTTGTTATGAATGCTTTTTTTGCTAGTGAGTTTTTCTTTATTTGGTTTGACTGCTTTATTTCATGCCATTAAAAAGA
>VXBI01006455.1:25017-57046 GCA_013397375.1 Toxostoma redivivum | reverse complement strand
AAGGGAAGGGAAGGGAAGTTATCAGCCACAGAATCAAAACAGGCTACAGATTTGTCTGTCCAACTTGCTCTCATATTAAGTCTTTGTCAGATTTCACTTTTGTTTTAGAAGCCTTGAAAGAATGCTGTTACAACTCATCTTCAATGTAATCAGACTAGGTAACTTAAAAGAATCCATATTTCTGTAAAGTGCAGATATATTTTGTATAGTTCCTCTTAAATATGATTAATTTTGCTTTGAGTAAAATTTTTGAGTTAAAAAAACCAGTACTTTATGGAACAGAAAAAATCTAGGCTTAGTTGAGTTTACAGACAAAAATATTGTGTATTCTGATGCATTAAAAGGTTTTTTGATAGTTTTATAAGATCTTCCTTAGTACAGAGGAAGAATAATCATAAGGAAATTGCAGTGATGAAAGGATGGATGATGTAATTATATTTTGTCTTATATTTTTGTAAATTCTTTTTCTTTTTGTTTATTTTAATTCCCTTGTCTTCATTCATTCATTCATTCATATACATAAATAAACTTTTATATTCTCTTAGTTCATAGAGATGTCTTCAGCACCAAACAATGTGTAAATGACCATTTTTTCCAAGGTTCTCACCACACATAACTCCCCTTATCTCACTGTTAATGAAAATTTCTAACCCAAAGGGCTACTAGTTCTACAAAAAATGAGCAGAGGCAGACAAAAGGAATAGAAGTAAGCAAGGTAATAGGTGAGTATGAAGGAGTCCTGTCGCTTGAAGCAAAATCACACTTCCTCCTGCTCTCTCATTTTCTGTTCAGGTTTCTTATATTCCAGGTCCAAGGGTAGAAATACGGTGATTTCTCTGTCTGGGTAGTAGCTATCATGTATAAACCCCCATGGTGTTGCCCATTTTTTTCTATGGATTAACATCAAACATGATAAGTATCTTTTCCAGTAATGGAGCATCTACTACTAATGCACTCCATAGTTGTCTACATTTTTAGCTATCATTTACTATGACTGCATGTGCAATAGGAATGCCATTCAACCATCAACTTCTTAAGTACAGTTATTAAGAAGAAGAATTATGTTGGATTAAGTGCTTTTTTATAGTCCATCTACTTTTCTTCATAATTATAACTACAATTTTTAGGCTACAATGTCAGCAACTGGGACTTGTAAATGGAAATAAAGGAGCTTTGGGGACAGGAGTACCATGCAAACAGAGAAGGTCAAGTTTCTTTCTTGACTGATGGGTCATTTGTTCCAAGTACTGATGTCACAGCTATACTTCAGTGTTTGTTATGCTGTAAATAAATATTCCAGCTGCAAAATTCATTGCTTTCTAATAACCCAGCAGATTTGCATACTCAAAGGCATTGAAAGCAAATAATCTACAAATATTTCATAAAATTGTATATGTATACAACATATGTGAAGGCCACATGAATCACTTTATCTAAGTAAAAGACAAATAACCTGGTGACAAGGGAACAGGACTGAAAATTAACAGAAAGCTGATTTACATTTCCTTCTTCACCTGAGAGCTGAAAAGCAGATTAGGAAAAAAAATACAGCAAAGAGAAGAGAAAAACAACCATACAACCTAAGAAGTTCCAGAGTCCATCCCTTGGCCATAGGGCATGGGTTGGCCATATCTACATGGTCAAACACTTAGATTCCAAAAGACATGTGACAGTGCCCAAATTGCCTTTTGGGAACAACCTCAGACTGTGACAACCCCCAAAGCAGGGAATTGGTTGTGAGAGAGATGCCTGCCATGCCAGGGTCCTGCCAAACCTGAAAGAACACTTGTCCCTTGCTTCTGTCTGGCTCATGTCAGTGGCAGCCACAGTCAACTTGGAGAGGGAGATTTAGGTCCTGGTTCTGTGTCAGCCAAAGTCCTGCCCTACTGTATGGGTAGAAGTATTTACAATTTGATATTAAAGAGACTTTTATTCCTTTTTTGCTGTCTTGTTCCCTACCTGAGACACTGGCACCAGCCATAAAGATAGTATTGTGAGGGTTCAACTCACTATGCAGATGAAGATACGACAAACACATGGTGTTTTTTAAGCAGATCTGAGCCCAGCTGCATGGAACAATTTATTGGGCTGCAGCATATTTCCACTTTCAAGCTAATGAGAGGGGAAAAGATAATTTGGATAGGATTTAAAATATGCCAGTTAAAACCAAATGGCATTGCATAAAGGACGATGATAAATAGAGAAAACTGCAGAGCGGTTAAATAAAATATGCTGTTCACAGAGAGATGCAGGTTCCTGTCAGTCATGCACACAGTTGGCATGGAAACAAACAGTGAACAGTGCAGAATGAGACTTTTCAAAGTGAAACACTGTGTAGATAATAACCATGTTGCCTAGGGCTTAAACTATTCCTTAACCTCATTGTTTAAGCAGTAAAGAGGACAGTGTCACAAAGAGACCAACTTCCTTTTTCAAGTAGAAATGGCATATTTAATGGCTCTTATCAGTTGGTTAGAAAAGACAAAACAACTGAATTAGAACTACGGAAATCAACAAAAGCCCAGAGCAATAATTTTGAAAGAGGTTCTGTACTGAAAATGATAGCACAGGATGAGGAACATATTTTTCTAGTGGTATAGCATGACTAAAGAGGATTTAAAATTAGGGCAAAGACAAGAATACAAACTGTTTCCAAGAAACGGTTTCTATGTGTTGGTAAACTATATGTTAAATAAGATACTTGAGGGGCAACTGAAGCAATATATTGTCACGAAAATCCTGTAGGAGTGTTGGGTATTTCTTTTTAAGGTAGTGGTATGTAGGAATGCCAGCTATCCTCAGACATATGCATGAAGTTCTACATACCTCCAGAGACTTTTCTGTCTTCTGCAGCCTGACAGAAAGACAGAGAATGAAGGCACATGGAGAATAATGGTAAGATTTTTTGGAGAATGAAAGCACAACTGAGGTTCCCAAACAGCTATTTTCCAAAAGTGAAAATTAGTGAATTTGAAATAGATGAAAATTTAGGCTGAGACTTTATAGGAACTAAGCAGCAAGTAGGAGAATATTTTAAAGGGTAGGTAAGGAGAAGAGGGACTTCTCTTTTGACAGTCCACTGAAACCCAGCATTTTTCCCAAACACAAATCATGCAGAAGCAGAGCTCAACAGCCTTTTAGATCTGAAAGGAACTTGTAAGTGTCCAGCTGATGGAAGAATATGGGCTATAGGTTCAGAAACTCAGTTAGTTCAGTTCACAGTGTCCTGCAGTAAGAGTTCACCGATGTGCTTTTCTACAAGGTCACTTTGACATGTGGTTAGTCATTTGCACATGGAGCCACTGCAGACTGCTAACTGAAGCTCCAGTCAGGCTATTGCTGTCAAGCAGGGTATGTTACCTTGGGCTTGGGCTGAGCTGGTATTCTTACATGATGCCTGGCTGCTGCTCTCCTGAACCAACTGATATCTGCTTAGAACACACCACAAACGCATACCTGTGGTTTCATCTGTGATCTTAACTTTTCTATGGTATTTTCTTGTGAGAAAGAATTGAGGCTGCCTCTCATATTACATTGCAAATATGTGCTTTTCTGCAAATGTTTCTCTTTTTTTAATTGTCCCTCTATCTGGGTGATAAAGTCCCCACAAACTCAATATTGAACCGCAGTACAGAAGCCTGTTGAGCAAACAAAGCTGAGTGTCAGGATCATAACACCTTCCTCCCATTTAATCCCAGTATTAATCAAAGAATTTTGTATATGAAGGTTTTCCTTAATTGATTATCAGGTCTTTCTAAAAAACAAATTATTCTTTGGTTGCTTTAGAAATGTGTTAAAAATAAACTGATTAATGTTTCTTTATATTACATTACAAACAGAGAAAAATATAAAATCCTTTAGAGATTTTTGTAAATATAATTTTCTCCTTAAAGAGTTAATGCAAACCTTCTATTTGCTTCCCTTTTCATTGGTAACATTTAACATAAGCTGAAAGGATGAAAATGTGTCTTGGAAGTAAAGCCACATGTCCTTGGCAAGCTATGTGTACAGTAAAGAAAAAGCACGTGAGGCTGTCTCAGCAGCAAGAGACTGGCTCAGAAGCTACAAATTTCCACCAGCTGCTGGTTCAAAATCACACCTATCCCACAGAGTCTAGTGATTTCCTCTCCTTCTTTACCTCTGCCTCATTTTCCTCCTCTTCACCCTCTGCAACCTAACAACCAGAAGATCCTCTTGGTGTTTCAAACAGAAGAGTTGGGAAATGGAAAATAATGTGAAAGAAGAGTAACAAGCATCTCTTAGGTCAAGCTGAGCTAAGGGGAATTCCTTTAACTAGAATTTAAATGGCTTCTGTGCAAAAAGTTGTGTACTTTGAAAATATAATAGAAGTGGAAAAGTTAGATATGTTTCTGTTGTTACATAGCATTGCCTGTCATAAGCTCCATTAGGCAAAACTACAACTCCTTCTTTTACAGAAAGAGCAAGTCTGAATCTTTGTACCCTTTATAATGCCATAGGCATTGTTCCAGCAGAATGCCTATCAGAGACTGCAGGAGAAGGGGGCTCCATGGAGGTTTGAAGACCATTAATGCCAGCACAACAGGACATTTACAAAGCATAAAGAAACTGTCATAATATTCTACAGGTCACCACAAGCACTGCTCCTTCTAGCACCTATCAAGAGGACAGAGACACACAAAGCAGTCTAGCGCTGCAGATGTCTATTCATGCATATTTGAATTTGTTGTAAAACTTCAGCTTTTGTAAGGACCTCCAGAATCGTTTCTTAGGGAAATTTATGTAATGCAAGACACTAGAAACATATCCATCATACTGGGATTTAACATCATCCCATTTCCTCTCGGCTTTGCCTCCTCTTGGATCATAGGAAGAAGTCTTGGACAAAACAGGAGAGTGCTGGGGGAAGGCTAGGCTCTGCACACGCTTTTGAGCAGGCCTTTACCTATGATTAGTTCCTTCTTTTGCCTGGCATCTGGTTATAATATGTTCCTGCTGATAGTTGCCACTTTATCTCAAGAGTCACTCTTCCTCCTGCCAACAGCAGCCAAAATCATCCAGGTCCCCAACAATTTTATTTCAGCTTCGGTAGGATCAAACAAAAAGCAAACCATGAAGTTATGTGTGTCATGACAAATTGCTTGTATAACTCAGAAACTCATAAAACTTGGGAACAGCTGTATCTCATTTCCCAAGGCCAGCTGAAACACAGTGTCTTCCCAACCTGTTCATCCTTATTGCACACATCAGCAGGGACACTGGGAAACAAAGTCCTCTGAAAAGCATTGCACAATATTAGCAATATTCAGAATGGCATGTACAGAAAGCATGGTTCTTGGTATTGCAAAAAGCTCTGATATTCCTCATTCAAGTGAGATGGTATCACTTACACTACTTTAGAAGGAGGGAGAATATGTTCATATGAGGAACTATTAAGGGCTACAATATACAGCATTAACATTTATCAGAATAAATTGAATCATAAACTTGATCTCTGCCTCTAATCAAGTGCTGAGATTTTGTTAGCTCAATGCATATGGTTTCTCATAAAATCTCTTGCTTAGCCTAAAGTAGAGCTGACTCAACATTTATTGAAGCACAAAGGAATTTTAAATGTGGAAAAACTGAGAAATTCTGTTGGGAATACTGGTTTGCTGAGAACTATAAATGTTATATAAGCCTTCAACAGAATCTGTTCACAGTACTTATTTGGAATAACATGGTGGTAACTGAAACATACTGTCTGAGAAGCTAAGGACAATGTAAGGCTTCAGTAAAATTCAAGAATGTGTTGCCCCACTGAGTCCCTTATAAAATCTAGTTTTACATTTTTTTTCAGTAAAATTTCATGGTGCATTGATTCCAAAGGAAAAAAGAGCATACTCAGCTCTAGCTATTTGTCTTTGTGCTTGCTAATAGCGTTAAATTTATTAAAGTCTCAGTTGTTTTTATGACCCAATTACAACAATAAACATGAATTACCAAGTGTCAGTATGTGTATTTTATAAAGCTTAAAAGGGAATTATTATTCATTAGAAGCAGCATGAAGAGCTGCATGCAGTAGGAAGCAATCTGCAGTGATTATGGAATTTGACCCTGGATGGTCACTGTTGTCTGTGGCCCTGGCTCCCCACTTACTTTCTTGTGGGGAATAGTTAAGCCACACTGCTAATAACAAAGTTACTGTCCCCCTCCCATCTTTTCCACCTAGTTTTTTTCCAACTAATCCACAGGTCTGACAACTAGTTTCTTTGGTTTTGGTCAAAACCAGCAGCTGCATCAAAGCCAGCAGGATGTCTTTTAGAGAAATATTGATTTTGACAACAATTACAGTGGGAAATTTCAAGTGTCTAGGGTTGATTCTTGGATTGTTTCCAGTTGCAAAAGACATGAACTCAAAAGCTGACCTTTCTGATCAAAAAACAGATGTTTCACCACAATTTCCTTTCCTGAAAATATTTGAAAGTTTTTGGGTTTGTTCTAAGAAGACAAACAAGATTTAAGACCTCAACAGTTGTTGCAAACAGAATTTTTTATTTCTGTCCAGCTCTTCATCTGCAAAGGTATTCTTGAAATGTGAACTTTCTGCTTGGGACAGAATGCTATCACAGCAGCCGTTCTCTCTGGGTGTGTTCTTTCATCTACGAGTCAGAGGCTTTGATAGACAATAATTAAGGGCAAATTAATCTCTAAGGGTATTGAAGTCTCAAATATATTTCTAGATCTTTTCATAACATTTCAACCCTTTACCCTTATGTCATCGTTAGTGATATAAAGGGGCAAAATTGAAGTAATTATTTGTATTTTTATTAGTAATGATTTATGGGATCAGTCTCTCCCATTAAAATAATGGATCTAACCTGATATTTTTTGGTTTTGCCTCTCCTCATAACAGGAACTACAAAGAATGTTGCGGGAGACTCTTTAAGGAGAGTAGTCTGAATGGAAGTTATATTTTAAAGATGAAAGATGAAAAAACTGAACACTGATCATAATTCAGAAATTTGGAATTATCTAAAAATTTCTATTGCTCTTCCTTATCAAAACAAACAAAACCCCCCAAGAAATAAGTTTGGAGAGTACAGTTTGTATATAGTACTACTCCACAACAAGTAAGGGGACTCCAAATACTCTCCAAAGCTGGAGAGATGGCACCAAATTATTTCTATAGTTTATGTTATATGTTGTCATAATATGACTCTGTAATGACATAATATTGACTCTATACTAATAATGACTTTGACAGTAGTTACAAGTAAACACTAGCTGTGTTTCACATCAATTTTCTGGGAACAGATTTCAAACAACCACTTATGAAAAAATATAGATTTTAGCAGAAGTACTGCATAATATTTTTAGCCTATTTCTTTACTCTTCTGACACTGAAAATACACATTTAGTCACATCTTTTCTGCACACATAATAGTTAAAACCAGTTTTTCTTGTTCTACCACTTGAATATAAGATCCTGCCCTAAGCACTACTCTGGGTAAAAGACTTTTAAATTCAGCCTGAGCTGAAATAACTCTCCACAGTAAACTGCCACGGCCCATTACCTGGCCTTGATACTATATGGCACCTATGGGCATGCATATTCTATAAAATTCTTCAATTCATAAATGAGGTGGCTGCTACTGTAATGCTGTATTGGAAATGTATTTGGAAACTGTATCATAGGAGCTGTGATGCAATCCCTCCGTTCCTACCCCAATCCTGCCCAGCTGTTGCAAATAAACTGAAAAATAAAATAGTAGTAGTTCGGCTAAGGATTTGAATCAGGCCTAGTCGATGCTGTTGAAAACCGTGTGTTGAGTGTTTGTAGTTTAAGGCTGTAGCTAAGTAACTAGCCGTAGCTAACTGTAACAGTCTTGTGAGCAGTGCGTGACGACCTTGTAGATGGGAGTGATTCGCTTGCTAGTTTTTGGGAATGTAGAAAACAATGTGTGGATAGGGTGGGGATAGTGAAAAAGGTATAAAAGTTTGGGGGGTTTGTGACCATGTCGGGCTCTGGCTTTGGACATCTAGTCCCCTTTGCCCCAGGGCCCTAATAAAGCACCGCATATAACGACTTCGGTTGTTATGTGTCTTTAATTTCTTTTATCGGGCAACACAGCTAGCTCTTATAATGAGGGGTAAAAACGGGGTTAGCATCATAGGAACTTAATAAGACAAGGAGGCCTCTCACCTGATTTTCTCTGGACGTGTTCCAAATTTATTCATGTGGGGGTCCAGCGGGAGAAGGGCTGAATAAAGGGACTACAGGGTTATTTAACCCTTAGGGTCGAGGGCAGGTTTGGCATGCTGCCAAATAGGAAAGGTTCAGGGTTTAGGGATAGACCAATAGGAAAGAACCAGGGTTCAGGTAACAGCGATGCAACAGAGCTGGAGTGATCCAAGCCACAAATGGGTTAAACCCAGGAAGACCAATGGCAGCTGACATGTGGACCAACCCAAGATCCAGAATAAACAATGCAGGTGTCCTGAACAACACAAATACATTTCCTTACTGGAAGATGGTAGAAGGTTAAAGAAGTGAGAGGATTAAATAATTGAATGTACAATTCTTTTTATGACAAAGTAACCCACAAAGTTGATGAAGGGAAGCCAGCTGATATAATCTTTTTTGGATTTCAGTAAAGCTTTCAATACTGTCACTCACAGTATCCTTCTGAATAAAATGTCCAGCACACAGCTGGATAAACACATCATGGGATCAGTGAGCAACTGGCTCACAGGTCAGGCATAAAGGGTTGCAGTGAATGGGGTGACATCAGACTGGTGACCTGTCACTAGTGAGGTTCCCTAAGGCTCCATCCTGGTCCTGTGCTATTCAACATCTTCATAAATGACTTGGAGGCAGGACTGGAAGGGACACTAATCAAGTTCACAGATGATACAAAACTGGGAGGAGTCTTGAATCCCTTGAAGGCAGGAAGGATCTGCAGAGAAACTTCAACAAATCAGGGGGCTGGGCAATTACCAACCACATGAATTGAAGTTCAGCAGAGGAAAGTGCCAGATTCTGCACCTGGGATGGGCAACTCTGGATTTACAGACAGACTGAGGAATGCAGACTGGAAAGCAGTGCCAGGGAAAGGAACCTGGCTGATGGCAGGTGGGATATGAGCCAACAGTGTCCTGGAGCCAGGAGGGCCAACCCTGTCCTGGGGACATCAGGCACAGCATCACAGCCGGGCAAGGGAGGGGATTGTCCTGCTCTGCTCTGAGCTGGGGCAGCCTCACCTCCAGGGCTGGGGGCAGCTTTGGGCACACAATGTAAGAAAGACAGTAAACTATTAGAGAGTGTCCAAAGGAGGGCACAAAGATGGGGAAGGGTCTTGAGGGGAAGCCGTGTGAGGAGCAGCTGAGGGCACTTGGTCTGTTCAGCCTGGAGGAGACTGAGGGGAGACCTCAGTGCAGGAACAACTTCCTTGGGAGGGAAGAGGAGGGGCAGGCACTGATCTCTGCTCTGTGGTGACAGTGACAGGACACAAGGGAATGGCCTGAAACTGTGTCAGGGGAGGTTTAGGGTGGATATTAGAAAAAGGTTCTTCTCCCAGAGGGTGGCTGGGCACTGGAACAGGCTCCCCAGGGAAGTGATCACAGCACCAGCCTGACAGAGTTCTAGAAGCATTTGGACAATGCTCTTGAGCATGTGGTGGCACTCTTGGGGATACCCTTGTGCAGGGCCAGGAGCTGGTCTTTGATGACCTTTGTGGGTCCCTTCCAACTCAGGATATGCTGGAATTCTGTGATATTCATTAATTTTCATTGAGACAGTCAGACTTTTTTAAGTAAAGAAGTTAAAGCTTTTTCAGTTTTGATTAGATATAGATATTTTTAGTGCAGCTTATAATAAAACCTTTATTTTTAACAAATTAGATAAGGTTCATGGAGAACTCTGTATTTTGGGTTTAGTTTTATTCCTCCTATTTCCTAGAAAATTAATTTTGTTTAAAATATATTTGGACTTTTATTACTCTAGATGGTAAACTTCTAAACTAGGGCACAAGGAATGTTTCCTTCAAGGTTCTCTACTGAATGTACAGAAAATATTCAAATGGAATTTACCATTAGTTATATGTCTGTTTTTCTCATCCAGAGGGCTTGGGCTCCCTGTGAAGGGGATGCTGGTGAGGCTTCCCCTAGGACTTCAGAGGGGTCTGTCCCAAATCCCCAGCCCAGAGCAGGGCAGCCAGGCCCACAGGGGCAGCCCCAGCCCTGGGCATCAGGATGTTCCCTGGGGATGAGGACAAGCCAAGGCTTGACCAGGACATCACGCTAAAGGCAGGGGTCAGGATCAGTGAGGAGAACCAGGGTCAGAAGCTGCCTGGGGAAGGCAGGGAGAAAAGGAGCAGAGTTTGTGACTGCCGGGACTGCCCTGGTGTGAAGGCTGGCACTGCTGTTCATCTGAAGGGTGAGAGCAGCATGGTGTACCCCTAAATCAAGGCAACCAAAGACACACAGTTCACATTTAGTACCTCTCTAACAAAAGTATGATCTTCTGGAGACCACTTACTAATGATCTGAAGTGGGCAAATTGAATAATTCTGTGTGACAGAAAAAATTGAATCAATGTAACCCAAGATATCAAAGCTGAATTTAAAAATACAAATTTATTTTCTACATCACAACATACATTAAATTGTGTCTTAAAGGAACTATAATGCTTTAGTGCACGTCTGGAGATATTGTTACAGAAATTTAGATAACTTTCAACTTTCCACTTTATCCTAAAATTTTTTAGTGAAGTGTTTGTGATTCCTAGGTATCCTAACTTCAGTGCAACAAGTCATGTTTTCAACAGCCTTACCTTTCTGTTAAACCTTGCCAAGTTTTGGAAGGATTAGCTACATAAAAAAAAAAAAAAAATCGATGGTTAGATCTATTTAAGCTAAGAAACTATGTGATCAGATCTAATGCCTTGTGGTTACAGTCTATAACCTTTCATAATACTTGCTGCCTACAAATAATCTTTCAGAGATTTCCACTAGCCAGCATTAATAGGATTTTCTAGTCAGAGGTAGTGTACAATATCTATTTTCTACCTAATAGAGCTATTATATGCTCTATTAGGCCATTTCCAGAAGAAGTTCCAGATGGTACTTCTAGCTCAATGACCAGGTTTTGGTAATGAGCTGTCAGACAGGGCTTGTCCCACAGGTTGTAAAGAATTTTACTCATTTCCAAGTACAAACCTGTAGTTACAACCAATGCAGCAGGAAATAAATGTGTAGAAAAGGTGTTGACTGGGGCAGCCATTAGGGACTTCTGAGTAAATCAGAGATCACAGATTTCTGACACAAGTGGAGAAAAAAATATATGCAAATAACTATCTCATCTATATATAAATATTAAATTAATTAATTCACTTTAATGAGCACAACAACAAAACATTGGTCCTATATAAACCACCTTTTCATATGATCCCATTCCAGGGCATTCTCAAGGTACTTGTCATGAGCATATGAACTTGCTTTTTCCACAAAGCATTATGCAAATCCAGTGTTACATCTTTCAGGTGTTCATGATATACAAATAACCAGCAGCCCTTTTCAAGCTCATTTTTTCCTATTTAACAGATGGCCAAGCCCCTTTTCAAAGGACATGGTAAGAGACACCCATATATGGAAGCACTTTTCATAACTTAATGAAGAATTAGTAGCTCTTTGTACGTTATTCTATAGGCAGGGACATGGAATAAGAAAACTCCAGTGCCAAATATTTTAAAATACATTCATAAGATCTAAGGTGCATAACTTTTTCCTTCCTGTTTACTTTTTGTTGGATTTTTGATATTTTTACTCTTTGAAGTTGTAAGTGAAAGGTTCTACTTGTTACCTAAGACTATGAGCATTATTTAATCTTGTTTTTAGAAGTCCCGACTCCTCATGCTAATGCCAAGGTAAAAATTTTGCCTATCCCTTTCAAGAACTAACAGGACACAAATTCGGGATTTACACAGCCAATAAAAAGGCAGGAAGGAATCTGAACAAAGTAATTAATGTGTTAAATAGCTGATCTGTATTATTTGTCTATTTTAAAGGACTACTGTGAGAAACCAAAGATGTGTCACAATCTGTGGTGTAACTGAGTAGTTGTACAATTAATATTTTTCCTTCTGCACATTTTTCAAGGTCTTGCAAAGCCAAGTGGAAAAGTTTCCACTGTGGACATCTCATTGTTTGGGAAGGGAGGAGTCAGCTAACACCCTAATTCAATTGAATTCCTAAGCAAGAATGTAAAACAGATGAGAAATTAATGTTCCAAACAGCTTCTTGCATATTATAGGACGTTAACTAATCAAACTAAAAAAGTTGTATGTTCCTTCTCATAATAGAATTAATAATCAAAATTACTTTATGATTCATTTTCCTAAATCATAATGTAAGGGGAAACACAGCTCCCAGGGTACCCTGAAACTTCATGCATGATCAAGAGTAATGAGATAGCTATAAGACATATGAAAGAGACAGATTTTCATGGTTAGGGCATTTGGTGTGGATGAATATAACTTTAGAACAGAGTGATCCCTGCTCTATGCTGACTAAGTCAAAGCTAGGAAAAACCCTAAGTGAGACACAGGTGAGATGTTGAAAGTATGCTCTAACACATCGTGTTAACGAGACTCCTTTTTTTTTTTCTGTAACATTTTCCCCAGTTCTCTAATAGAACACTAAGCCTTTGCTTGTTAACTCTCCATTAATTTAGTCTACTAAAAGCAAAACTGAGAAGTTTTACAAGGAGAGGGTACTTTTTTTCTCCAGAAATAGCATGTTTAAAGAAGTTTTGTATATACACAAGTCCTTTAAATGTCTGAGATGTGAAACAAATTGTCACTTCACAGAAGGTCATGTGTCTTTCCCACCAATATTCTAGGCTCAGTTTGAGCACTGGTAGCTGACAGGCTTCAGGGAAGAATTATTCCCAGATGGGCAAACACTATTGGTCTGCTGGCAAGCAAGAATTAGCCATGAGACGAGTTAGCATAATCCCTTGTTGTCGCAGAAAGCCTCCAAGTTATTCATAAACCACTAACACATACTAGTCTTTTGGAAATGCACTTCTGATGTTCTTCAGGCAGAGACAGCACGGTGTCTGACAGAAAGGTCCAGAGAAGGCACTAACAGATGTTTCGAAAACAACCACAGTGTTTGCCTGAATTATTCTTTTACCTAAAAATAAACCCAGATCCTAACCCAAACTTTGAACAAAAATTCAGCCTAGTCTAAAACTAGCAGGATGCAAGGGCACATATGGGGAAAACATGATGTGTTTGGGAGGATAGCATTTCAGTAATATATGTTTCCACCAACTGCAAGCAGAAAGGTTGAACACATATTTATACAGCAGTAGTAAAAAGCTGAATGATTTAGCAGCAAACGAAAATTAAATACAAGAGGCAGGCCAAGAAAAATATGAGGAACAGTAGTTAGAAATTCTACACTGAATGCCACAGAAAGGAAAATGTTAATGAAAGAGGAAATGCCTAGGCTCTAGTCAAGCATTTCTGGCTCTAAAGTGAACATTTCAATGGAATAGGCTTTTGTGAACCTGGGGCATTTCTGATGCTTCATTTAAGTTAAATCATTTGTTAAATACATTCTATTGGCTGAGAATTTCCTGAAATCCTAAGTAGACAGAAGTATATGTGAATGCTTGGAACTACAAAAAAATAAATAGGAAATACTATTTTTTTTAAGTTTAGTTACAGAAGTGAGCTCTAATAAAAGGGTAGCATAGGAAATTTTCAAGCTTGAAACATTAGCTGAAGTTTCATTATTGTTTTTCATTTTCTCATCTATCATCTGAGAATACCTTCCTTCTGTCCAGTTGACCATATATATTTCACATTGTCTGATATTTAAAAAAAAAATCCATCTGGATGAAATCAGATTGTCTTCAGATGTTGAAACCCAATTTTTTTCAGTTTAGCTACTTACACAGAATTTCAATGTCCTTGCAAAAACTGTTTTTTTTGTAAAGAACAAACTAGGCTGGTTTGCATTTGTGCAAAAATATTGCTGGTCCTTCATTTATTTGTGATCATTTCCTATTGACATTGTCACAGGACCATATATCTAGGTACATATTTAAGTTGTTTGAAATATTATTCTGACTTAAAACCTGTAATAGAAATAGTGAGGCCTACTTTAATTTACAAGCTTTGTACTCTAAAGCATCTTCTGGATTGTTAATTGAATAAATGGTCTGTTTAATAGTCTTGTTTCTCTGTGCAATTAAATCTGCAAATTATTTTAGGGATGAATGTATTGTTGGTATGCATTTATGTGGATGTTTTTGGGGTTTTTTTTTGGTATGGGGAATTGTAAGTTAATTTAAGTTAGTTATCCTAAATTCAGAGTTTAGGGTAGCATTTATGGTTTTTCTAATGCCTTTACAAATCCTGTTCTTTATATTTCCACTTTTCTTACCACTGATGAGATTTGTTTAGCTTAGATACTTTTTGGCTAAGACGGATGATCTTAGTTGATATACACCTTATTATTGTTTTCCTTTAGAACAGTAATATTAGGGTTAATTGCTATTCTCTTTATTTAGGGTCTAAAGCCTAGTTACAATTAGCTGGTATGATATACATCTAAACTATCAAGTGTCTTAAAAATATGATATGATACGATTGATATGATATGATATGACATCATGAAAGATACACATTCAGCACTCACCCTCACCTGAAGCTTATTGCACTGTGGTTTTGGAATAACCTTTAATTAATTATATTTCAGCTGCCATTAAAAATGTATTATCAATGACAAACTGTTTGAGATTAATATTTCTCAGAAACTGTTTCTCATCAGTGAAGCTGCTTAAATATTTTTCTATCGGAAAATGCTTGCCTATTAAAAATATAATGCTAGAAAAGTAGCATCTCACTTATGAAAAACAGAAAAAACCATCTTGTTAAAAGATATTGTTCTACCACTCTTCTGAAATGGTATATTTCTCATATATAAGTTTAATGTTGTGTAAAACAAATCTTTAGGTGTTTAGGTTTGTTTGAGGTTTTTTTAATCAGATCTTCTGGTTAATTGTGGAATTTCCTATAGGATGGAAATTATGAATTCTGAGCAGTTGCTTTTATGAGCCATCTTCATAGCAGACATAGGTGATAACCCCTTGGAGAGACTGCAGGTGTGTACTTCAGTCTCACCATAGCAAGGTAAGTGTCCAAGAGCAGAGATCGATTGGGCAGACTGTTAGGAGTGGATTTATCAGTACTCAGACAAGTGGCTACATTCATTCTCACTTTGTGCAAGTCCAAAGAGTATATGATATCCATTTATTTTCTCTTAAAAAATATTTCTTACATTGCATTTCCTGATCTAGTACCATTCTCATTCAGCAGAGCAGAGATTTTTTTGAGTGTTCTCTTTGGCAAATGACTCTGAAAAATAAAAATCTTGTCCCTGACTTCAGAGCCATCATCAGTCTTTTCATATTTGTGTAACTGCTAAGAATTCAAGACAAAGAATATGAAACATGAATAAGTCTCTTTGGTTCCATTAATATTGGAAGGGAGGCAGACGAGCCAAAATTAAAGCATATCTAAGAGAAGGACAAAACATTATTACAGCATTGGTTGATTTTGGAATTTATCTTCTTCAATGAAGTAAAAAAAAGCTTCAAAAACAAATATTGCTTTGAATCAGAGTGCAAGCCACATATTTTTCAGACATCCCAGGAAACAAAAAGACACTTTGAAATTAACATTTTTTACATAAATATCTATATTTATAGATTTAAGTGTAAATATAAATGTAATGCTAAGTTCACGGCAAGAAACTTTATTAGCAACATTCCTCATCTTTGAAAGACACACAAGTGTTTATTCAGATGAATTTATTAATCAATCTTTTATATACATGTTGCCACCTCCACTCAAAGAAAGCAGTTTCCTATACTATTATCCAGCATAATTCCTACACCTTATTACAGAGATTTGGCTTTCTATCCCAAATTAACTGAAAAGATTTCTGCAACTTTACCATGCCATAGAATCTGAATTTGAAAATGTTACGTATTGTTCATGGGAGCACAGATTTTCAAACATTCCATTATAATTCTAAAATTCCTTTTTTTTTTCTTGACGATTCAGACTTAGGTATCTACAAACAACATGATCACCGAACATAAAGGTACGTGAATAACAGTGTAGTTAATATAAGTGAGGCTTCTTTTCTGTCCTCTTGTATAAATTTCTTGGTACAGTCTCATTTTCTATAGTCTCAATAAAATAACAGAATGGAAAATTAATAATCTTGCAGAATAATCCTTATCAAAACAGAATGTTTAGCATTCAATATAAATAGTATTTTCAAATTCCCACAATTAATATGTACCTGGCTTGATTTGAATTTTTCTCATTTAAATATTATTTAAAATATTTTTCTTTCAAAAAAGATTGCATCCATTACAGACAATTTTTTTCTTAGTTCCTCATGTTTATCCCACAAGACTGAATCTGGGACATACCAATCATTCTGTGGCAAAACACTAATACCATCATAAATCTGGGTTTATGGCCTCATGACTGAAAGAAACAAAAGGAGAAAAGGGGTTGTGAAAGCACTCGCAAGATCAAAGAGATGCAGTGGCGAAATAAACTTCCCTGTTACACCATATATACTACACTAATCTTTCCAAAGAATACCATGTGGCTCCTGACATTTTGAAAGTCTGCATTTGCAGTTCAGTTGATAAACAGCGGATATTTTAAAAACAAAACAGCTCCTCACAATGTGTTTTATCAGAGAGCAGAGAAAGAGATTGCCTTTAGTGTTCTAATCATTCTAATCACTCATAGACTTTTGGATCCAGGCTTTGCTTTGTTTTTAATGCTTGAAAACATTCCAAAAAAGCATTTGCATCCTTTCTTACTAATTTGGAGACCTGGTTTAACTTGCAATAAAATAAAGCAAAGCCCTCCTTTTGCCTGCATGGGTCACTTTGATTCATCTTGAGTACAATTCATGGGTCATGGACTAGTTTGTGCTGGGAGTTGAAATTTTTGACAGCCTTAGCACTTATGCCACTGTCTGTATCTTCTTCTGTTGAAAGGATTTTTTCCCCTTCTATATTCCATTTTTAAGTTCTTGGTTTTTTTAGCTATTTCTTAGAGCAATTATCACAACTTTGTACATGATGTTTATTTCCACTGACAGGAATAATGGGTAGAGGAAATTAAGTCTTTTCTTGTGGAAAAAGGACATCTGGGCTGTGTCTGTGCTAATAAGCTATGAAAGGATAAGGCATGGGTGCATGTATGAAATTGTCCATTTTATGTGATACTTAACAGGTATGGACTTTTCCTGTACTATGTCCTCTGTTATTGCAAATAGTGTGTGAGTACAACTCAGAGGTTAATGTGGGGCAACAGGAGTGGGAAAACAACTCTGTGGCTGTAGCTGGTGCTGTGCAAGAACATTCCAGACAGTCAACAAGAGTTATACAGAATAGGAAGTCCTGTCACATGGAGATACATTGAAGACAAACTAAGAAAGCTAGGACTGTTCACCCGGAGGAGAGAAGGTTGTGTGAAGACCTCACAGCAACCTTCCAGTGTCTGAAGGGGGCTCACAGATAAGATAGAAATGTGATAAGACACTACTCTGTCAGTAACTGCAGTGATGACAGGACAAAGAGTAATGGGTGTAAATTGAAAGACGAAATTTAGGTTAGATACCAGGAAGATATTATCTACTGTGAGGGTGGTAAGACCCTGGAACAGGTTGCCCAGAGAAATAGTGGGCATCCCACCCTTGGCAGTGTTCAAAGCAAGGCTGGATAAAGCTTTGAGAAACCTGGTCTAGTGGGAAGTGTCTCTGCCTATGGCAGAGGAGGTTGGGACTAGATCATATTTTAGGTCCATTCCAACAGCTTAACTTTTTATGATTCTATGATGTTTCTTTAGCATTTATTTATAATTTTTTTTAATGAACTCTCCAGTGCTAGACATGTCTCTAGGTATCTATCCCTGTGCATGGGCACCAGAGGGAATAAAAACGGCACAGGAAGGAAAGAAGGAAATAAAGTGAGTCCTACAGTGTAGTGAGGAAAGCACTGTTTTTTTCTAGAATAAGAATAAGAATTTGTGTTTCAAGAACTGAAGCATTCATGAGGAAATCTGAGGGATATGTAGAACAGAAGAAGGCAGATCTTGCACAGATTTACCAATCTTTAACAAATTGTACAGATAAATATCAAATTGTAGGAATATGTATCTTTTGAGCTGAACTCTCTTCAAAGAGACATGGTTAGTAACCTCCCAAAAGGATCACACAATTGAATTAACATACATGCAGCATACAAAGGAAACTGTTTGGCAAAACATATCTTTATTTACACCATACAAATACAAAAGTACAATTACCTTCTAATAACTTAGGGAATCAATATCTGCAGGTGAGAGAGAGGAAATAACATATGGACTTCCATGTCTAATGAGGCAGAAGAGTCACCAGAGCTCTATTCAGTTGTGATGCCTAAATTTAAACGAAACCATATCTAACTACAAAGAAAATAATCTCTTGGTGATGACAGATACCAGTCACTTATGTTATATCATAAGCAGTATGGCTCTTCATGATTTATGCTGTCCACCCTAACCCTAATAATTCTAGCCCATGTGTTTTACTTCCAGCTATTAGGACCACACCATCTAAGCAGCAACTTCAGTTCTTAGGTTATCCAGTCTAAACCTAGTTTTTCCCTGGCTGTCATTCACTGAAAACAAGCAAAATATTTAGATCCCAAACAAACAAGTCACTTTCTGATCCCTAATTTCCCAAATCCTGTAGTAACAAAATGAGATATGCAGCATTTAAATTTTCAAACTGCTCTAGCCTCAAACTGAGACAAATCCAAGCCAGACCTCAAGATACCCTTTCCTGAATCTAACTTAACTGTTGTTGCTCAGGAATGAAAACCAACAAGAAAAGAAGACTGAAAAAAATATTTTAAAAAGACACAGTGCACAGGCATTATAATTCCTTTGCATAATGCTGAAGAGTGTGTAGCTTCAAGAATTAAAAGGAGCTCTTTACTTTCCAACTCTCAAACCATGAGTCCAGCCCTAACTCTAAACCTAGCAATGGTCAGAGATTGCAGCTCCCCAGCAAACAGGACAGACAAAAAGCAACAGTTGTCCTTAAACACCGCTCCTCTTAAAGCTTGAGACATGTAACCTTCTTCAGTCTGTACATTCCCAAACAGCAGCCCAAACAAAAGTGCTGAACTTAACCAAGGTCATGGAATAAATCATAAGAAAAAAAGAGAACTAAGTATTGTCCTAAAACAACTCTTTTTCCTTATTCTGAGGGCACCAGATGTTGAAATGGGTTCTTCAGTTATTGCATTCCCCCAAGTAACCTTAACCTCAAAAATAATGCTAGCCAAGGGAACCACCCACCTAGTGAAGGGAGCATAAGCTGTTGACCACAATTGACTCCAGACTTCTCTTCAGTCTTCTCTCTGAAGGCTGCTCAGTCTCAAAGAAAAACTAGATTTAATTTTTTGATTTGCCATCCCCAAATAAAAGTAATTATTATAATTCCTATACACACAGTAAAAAAAAAAAAAGTATTGGCAACAGCTCAATTCCAAACTCTTGCAGGCAGAAAAGAATTAACTGGTTTCTTCAAGCTTTTATATTATCAATATTTAATCCAAATCTAATCCTAACTCTGATTGCAGTAGACAGGACCCATTATTCCAGTACAAAACCCTGATCACCATTAATACCAGCCCAAGTTTAGAATGAGACGTACTATTTTTGGAAATTAATGATAATGATTTACATTGGAGAGAAAGGTCAGATAGGCATATTTGAGTTAAGCTTCTGAATTAAATTAGGACTTGAAATGGTTTTGCCTGATGGTCCTGTAGCCAGAGATTCCTTGAAATATTTTGAAATACACCTTAAACTACAAATGTATTTTACAGAATCAGTGAGAGGCACCATTACTCCTACAGTAAGAAGGCCCTGAACACTACTTGGAGCACTAAGTTCATATGAAAAGGGCTAAGAAATAATTGACCAGACCACAAAATCAGCTATGCAGCAGCAGAGGAACCTGAACTCTGCTAGAATGACAAGATCTACTGAAATGTCACTTAACCATAGGTTTGTTAATTTGTAGATTACTTAGGTATTTTAACTACTAACCTATACAGCACACTGCTATTATTCTGAGTGTCACGATATGTTTGAATAGTTATTCATCCTCACTTCAGGGAGATAATTTTCACCTTCCCTGGGAATCAAGGTGTAAATTGGCTGAAAATATTCCCTCAACTGGCTGACCTAGGAGACAAGCAGCAATGGTCCTTAACTGTTGTGCTGCTGCACCAGTTTCACACTTCATCATTGTAGTTATGGAGAGAGCTGGGCTCAGTGGTGGCCATTCCTTGTTGGGCAGAGGGCAGAGTTAGGATTAGCACCAGGGTGATTTTGGAAAACGATAACTGAAAATGTCAGGCATATGCAGTGTTATGCCAAGCCTCCTGCCAAATCCCAGTGAGGGGCATGAAGGATAGGGATTAGTGGTAGAGGAATCCATGTTCACAGCCAAGGACAGCAGCAGTCCATCCTTGAGCAGTAACTCTCACTGGCTAGAAATCTGTCACTCTGACACGTTCGGGTGATTAAGTGAGGACATATCACAGACACTGCTAATGTGTCAGTAACTTCTGTTCCTGGTGATGGCTTCTAATCTGTTTTCCAACAACATGATATTCTAGCAAATTCAGCATGGGTGTTGAGAGGTAGGTGTGGGTAGGGGCCCTTATGAAAAACATATTGGAATATCACAGGTGCATGGGATGCATATGAGTAAAGTGAGGTAATGATGTTAAAGGAATGATGAGAGAAAATCAGAGTGGATGCAACATGAGTCACAGAGAAACTAACTTATGTAGGGGGCCACACTTGGTGACAGATGAGAACTGAGACATGGTTAATTGTAGATGTTGCCTGTGATTATAGAGGTCTCCACTTTTTTTCCTGAGGAAGTTTAAGGAGTAGTCTTTAGCATAACCTGCATTTATATAAATATATCAGTGAGATATCATATAATTAACAAAAATACTTAAAAGAAAGAATGAATTAAACCCTTGAATAAACCCTTAATAACTAGGATTATGTGTTAATGATGACTTATGTACAAAGTAATAACTGGAAAATACCACTTAAAAGAATTAGCACAACATTTCACCAAAGAACTATTCATTTGGGGGAAAATCCCATGGAATGTGGCCTGAAATTAAGGTGTGAATTTATCTCAGTGGGAAATAAAGTAATGAAAAACACAGGACCATATTTCCTGGGGATGTATAAAAATCCATCATTAAAAGCTCATCATTCACTTTTCTTCTTTAGTCAGCCTTATAGCAGTCAGCAATCAGTGTTTCCAAAAGTTGTTGTCCCATAAAACTCAGTTTGGTAACAGGAAAACGAGCTCCCACCATTGACAGACATGTTTTCCACTAGACTGAACTGGAATGAGCCTGAAGTAAAACTTCCTGAAAACTTCCATCTACAAACCCACACTTAATGTCTGCACTAATGGGTCATGCAAATGTTGCCTATAAATGTTATTTCTCTGCAGAAGAGTGCAGGTACTTAATAACAAGTGCAAAGGAAGTAGCTGCAGTAGTCAAAGTTTAAGTTCATTTAAGACAGGACAGACATAATAAAAGATCATTCATAGTGGCCCCCTTCTGGAATATCAAAGGATAACATAAAATTCCTAAAGACTGTAAATAATTCTAACTCATTTATCCCAATACAAGGTATGAACTATATCTAATATTTTTCTAAAAGTTAATTACCCCTTCAAATTAAAATTTACACTTCTAGAAAAGAAATATTACAGTAAATCTTTCAGAAACATGCCTGTAATTTTGTTTAAATGGGATATATTTATTTACTTTTCCTTTAAAATTCTGTGTTAAAATTCATCTTCTTTTTCCACTTTCATGCATTTTGCATTCCTGATGGCCTAAGAGATTGCTCTGGAACTGACTGAGCCCTAGATTTTCTTTAACACCCATCCACATCAATTAAACAGCTGCTTTCAATACCATAGGATTTTTTTTTTTTTAATTTGTGGCTTTAGTTTATTTATTCTCTCCTCATGTAATACTGAAATTAATCTTCTTCTCCGGCAAAAATGTCATCAACATTCCTATAAAATGCAACGATAAAACTGTGTGTTCTAAAAAAAATTCAGTCCAAAAAACCAGCTTAATACAGTAAATTCTTTATAGTTTATTTATGCACGTTAAATGTCAGACTTTGTATCCTGCAAATAGTTTTCATTACCTAGTAGATAGAGATGCAACACTTTCTGTTTTGTCTATATTTTGTATATATTTTTCCACTTTTTAAAAAATATGTACTTGCTCAAAGACTAGTTCCTCTTGCAAGCTTTGTTTGGATATTACACATAAAATAATAGCTGACACCTTTTATATTGTACTTACTATTTGTTTATGTTATGGAAATTATACCAGTTTATTCTTCTATACATATGATTCATTTGTTTAACTCCTTCAGTGTGCATATGAAAAGGAAGTAGAAGATTTTTTACTGCATTTGATGGATAAATAAAATTGCATGTGAGAACGAGGTGACATTTACTCATATTAAATAGCATTAACTGCATTATCACACTGTTCTACCATTAGGAATAAAAACCAAAACCAAATAAAACCATGCATAGAATTAAATTACTTTAAAATTCATATTTATTAATTTTAGCAAAGAACATATCCTCAGACCTTTAACCTTAAAAAAAACCCCTCTTCTTCATTTTATTATCGGTTTTACAAAGCTGACAAAACCAGCCGATAAAACAAAAAAAAAAAAGGCTTTATCTGTGAATCTACTCCCTGATTTATACTACTACGTTTAAAGAGTTTGGAGTTTAATTTTTCAAAAATAAAATTAATAATAATATATATATCTTACCATTTATTCATCTGCTTTAATAATGACAAAATCATAAGAAAATAATGCTATCAAAATCTAGTATGTCTGGATCCTCAGATGCTATTAGGGAGTCTTCATGAGGTTAAGTATACCCACCTACAAGGAACTATCACAGCTGAGGATACAGACACAAAATTTTACCCCCTCTATCCCCTGTTTATTAAGGGTCTAATCATATAGAAATTAGAACCCCTTGACAGCACTCTGACCATGTGCAAATAACTCAGTCTTCACTTTTAGCTCCTTTACAATATCAGAGAAATCTGAAAGGACCTTCCTGACAGGCAAAAGTCTCATGGAATCTTGGCTCAATAAAAGTCAGTGGCAAACTCCGATTGAATTTACTGGGCCTACAGTTTTCTCCAGAGCTGTAAAAGAAGACCCTATGAACAAAGAACATGTTCTTAAATATAATTTATGAACTATAACAGTGCAGTTAGGCACCTTTTTCTGGTTAGCTATGGAGCAAAGCAAAGAATATTATTTCTTAGAAAGTCTGGGAAAATCTGCTGCTGATATCAATTTCCTGGCATAAAAGCATCCTGACGCAAAGCCTTCAGTGGTAGCTATAGTATTTAATGGGGAACTTCCAAGAGAACTGTGCTTTCCAGCAACTTTTCTTTACATTACTATTCCTAGTGGGAGCATAAAAGCAAATTTGGTTGATAGAGTACATATATTTACAATGGATTTTTTTTTGGCTGTGTGATATACCAGCTTTCTTTATGATCTGCAGGTTTATGAGGAAAAAACACATCTTAGAACAACTGTGAGAGTTACTACTGAGATCAAGAAATTATTTTTTCTCATTTTTGGCTTTTCCTTGGCCAATGTTGATGGCAATGGCTAAGCTCTTTCTGGATAGAAAGTTCTGGAGGAAGTGGGCAGTACAGCTGAACAAAGGAGGGGAGAAAAAGATAAAACAAAGCTTTGCCATGTAACACAGTTGTGTAACACGCATTCAGGTCATAAACTTACCTTGAAAAAGGCAGATGCAGAAAAACCAGCTTCAAGGGCATCCACACTGGAAAGTTTGCCTTCTGATTGATTAATCTGTACAAACTTTACTTCACTTTTTTAAAAAAGAATAAACTACAAAATAGTTAATAGCTAAAGCAGGCAACTCTTCCATTAGCTTTCTCTTCCTCTCCCAGTGGTTGGGGGATTTATGTGCTATTTCCTACACATAGATCAGGAAACTTTATGAAATACTGAACAAAAAGGTTAGCAACTATAAAACCAGAACTTTGATATTCCTAGAAAATCACTGGAGATCTAGTCTAAGCTTCTCCAAACCTAATTAAAATACTGGTATATGATAAGGATGTGGTGGAGTAGAGTACTAAAAATAAAATGTTTTTATATAAATTTATATTACCAGCATTCTGACTTTGCCTTGATCAGAAAAGATGTAAAAAATTTATAAAATTAGAATTTTAGAATTTGATGCATATTAAAGAAAATCAATTAATTGATTAATATATTACTCTTTTAGGTCCTGTTATAAGTGCATGACATATTGTTGGCTCTTCGCAAATATTGGGATAAATGCTGAATGTGTAATGTTAAAATAGCATTTCTGTATGGATATAGTTTTTATTCTTCTTTTTCTTCTCTCTGCTAATAGCAAAAGTTAGGCATAAGTTTTTAGAGATAGTATGCTTAAAACTACCCGCTTAGGTGAGATAACGGCCCGTGAATGTGTGATGGGGACCCTGCAGCTGACACGACAATTATCAACACTCACCGGCTGCCAAAGGCCGGGACCACCACCCAAATTAAAAGATAATAAGAAGAGGATTAAAACCACAAGCCAAGAAACACGCATGCTCTAAAAAGGCGGACCCAAGGAGTGGCCATGATAAACAGTTCCCAGAAACTGTTGACTATGTATGAAGGTCTATAAATATGTAACAAATGATGTATTGTAAAATGTATTTACAGGGGTGTTCCCGAAGCTCCCGTGTGCTCTTGGCAGCATGCCAAGCACCCGGCCGTTTTAACCCTTTGCTTTATGTTTGTCTCCTATTGTCTTTTTTATTAAATCTTTTAAATTCTCCCAAAACAGTAAATCTTATTTTTCACAGGTCCTAAGGAAAATAGGTGAATTATTAATAAATAAATGTCAATGTCTTTTGTGTGGAAAAGATCTTCTTTTCTTGGTAGTGTGAAATAACTAGAAATTAACAGTAATGAGAGTAGAATGAGTTTCATTAGTTTTCTGGTATCAGCTGCATGAAAATAACCACCTTTCCAAAACAGCCACAGAGTACGTGTTAGAATTAAATTCTTAATGATGTGGGAGTAATCTATTTTATTAAGTCCTTTTCAACATGAAGCAATCATCACTTTTTAAACTAATCATCTATTTCACATTCTAATAAACATGGGAATTATCTGCAATGATACTTAAAGTTGCATATAGAGTGTGCTTCTCCATTCCTGTGGCTGGGTTAACACCACACCCATGGAAAATGTTATTATGTTCTAATGATTCTGGAGTTTGATTTTACTCTGATGGGACCACGCAGGCCACGTTAAACTGACCAACTGTGATTTACAGCTAGTTTGTCTTCTGCCCGGAAAATGTACAATTGAGCTATTTAAAACAGTAGCTGTTTTCCTCATTCATCTGTTTTGGATCACACTAATCCTAGGTTTGGATGAATGATAACATGAAGTTAATGTTTATGGTGTTCTCAAGCATTTAGTAAGTATTACACAACTGCAGTGCCACAATCATGGAATTAATTACAGCATGTTAAATGTTGGAAAGAACCTTAAAGATCATCTAGTCTCAATCCTCTCTGCCACTAAGGAAAATAGGTGCACTAAGGATCACGGTGCACTTCAATTGAATATGGACACACTCCATGTGCATGTCCTAGACATGGTCCAGGGCAATCAGCTTTAGGTGTCTCTGCTTCAGCAGGGCAGGTGAACAAGACGGCCTCCAGAGATCCCTTTAAACTGCAATAATTCTGTAATTCTTGCCATGCCTGTGTAGATGGATTGTCAGTAGAAGGACTTGCAAAAACTGTACCTTAGTTTGCTACATTCATGAAAATGGATATATTGTTCATGTTATGCTCTATGTATAATAGCTATAGAATACACCTACTTTTCTACATTGCTTGATCTCCCTATATCTTTTTGATGGTTTGGGGTTTTTGGCGGGGGTTGGTTGGGATTTCTTTTTCCTACTTAAAAGTCAAGAATCAAGTTTGTGGGTTTTATTTGTGAGTTATGTTTATTTGGGCTGTTCTCAGAGAAACACAGAGCTCATTAAGTCTGCAGGGTTGTGAAGGTGTGAAATATTACACAACATTGCAGAATGAATGATCAGAAACACAAATCACAGCTCATGGAGGAGCTGCAAGATCTCCTCTCCCCCTACTTGCTTGATGGTTGACAATAGTTACAAGGCACAGTTATGTGAACTGGATCCAGCAGCCAATGCTTCTATAAAGAGCTTATTACTTCAGGATCAATTCTATGTCTTTATGCAACCATGACTGTGAATGATCTTTTTCTAGGTACAATCTGAGTTTAGAAAATAAGAACAGTTAAAATAGTTAACACTAATGCTGACAGCAGGGACAGCCAAATCCCTTGTTCATGAGAAACTAAGAGGAGCTGGTTACAAAATGTTTTTTGTGCTTGGTCCTCTGAACATTTCTCACATGTGGAAAGCTTTGTTTTCTAGTACAATATCCCTCTCTTGTTTCAGTATAATGATCCACATAGCAATTCCCATCACAGGTACTCGATACTGCTTTAAAAGTACTGATCTTTGACATGAGATCATCACAGAGCTTGCACTATCAGGTAACTTGATCCTTTAGATAAACTGTACAACAGTAAACAAAGAAGCTGAAGGGATCACAGGCATGTGGAACTAATTGGATTGAGAGATGAAATTTCATATAGACTCAAATAAATCTATAATCAAAAATGCTAGAAAGGCAATGGGGTTTCAATAGATATCCCACTGAGCCATATAAAAATGTTTTTCCATTAGTTATGTAATTAATTAGATATTTCATTATGTAGGAGACTTAGGCATGCAAAACTGTGCTTAGTTTATGTTTTCCTGTAAAACTTAGAACCAAGTATTCTTTTGGCCTAAGTCTCTTGGTGCAAAATTCAATTGGGCTTGAGTGAATAGTTTTTGAGTGAGCACTATGAAATGTCTATTGCAGTTGTTGCATCCAGTAATTATACAACCTTTTCTTTAAAGGTATTTTTAAAAAGCACTTTATACATATATATATATATACACACATATATGCATTTTTTAAGTTTTCTTTAAACATGGATAGTGCATCACAAATTTTGTACAGGAAGCTATTCACTTGCCCAGATAGAAAAGCCAGTGTCTTTGTGATTTTGCACACAATCAAGAGTGGACCATAAAAATCTTCTTTTCTTGAAATTAAACAATGTTGAAAGGTTTTAATTTCCTTACACATTTCCAGTAATTTCTATTGGTTATTATTATTTACAACTTCATATTTTCTTTCTCTGTGAGTCAAGACTATGACCTAAACTAGAAGCTACAGAGAAAAGGAGAAATTCTCCATCTGGGGAAAAAAAACAAAGACTGAAGTTTCAGTTGAGAGCAGTTGTAAAGGAAAATGGGAGACCAGAAAGAGGAAAAGCTGAAATGCCAAGCAGGTACCAGACTGCTGGGTAACAAAGAGCGACCAGTAGCCAGAATTCTTGAAGTGTTTGATAGATGTAACCCTGTGGTTATGAAATAGGAATTATATGCCCAAACATCTTTCTGAATCTTGGCCTCACTGTAGAAAAGATTTCTGATATACTATTCACAAGTGAAAAAATATATCTAATATTTTTGTATATTCCTGATTGCAAATCACAATAGATTTACTTATTCAAACATCCTTGAGTCAATGTAAAACAGCTTTTCGTTTTTCTTATGGATTATTCAGCTGGAGCTAGACTAAAAGGACTAAACCCATGTATTTTTTAAAGTACTTCAGGCTACTTGTATGAAGAAAACTGGCATTGAAGCAGCTGAAATAAATTAATTTGTTACAAAACTTTTTCGTGCAGTATAACGAGACTGCAACATACAGTCTGTTATATAAACAGATGTCAAATCCAGGAAGGGTACTGACATGACCATATATGTACTAGCAAATGTTTAGAAATACACTTCCAAAAATACAGTGGTAAACTAGAGAATGCTGAAGGATCTAAATTTTAATATCTAAAAAAGGCAGGTTCTAATTAAAAACAAAAGAATGCTTTTGCTTCTGAAGATTTGTCTGACATTAAATTGATTCATCACTGACTTTAATGCACACAGTATCAAATTAAGGGAAGCTGTTTTTAGTGCTCCCAAATGATGAAATTCTGCTGCACTCAAGGAGAAGTTCAGTGTTCAAGGTGATGTTGATTTAATAGCAGGGTTTTTTTCTTTTTCTGGAAGGATTAATATTGGGAAGGTATGTTCCTTCCACAAATTTCTGTAAGGATTCTGTCAAGGAAAATCACTAAAGGCACAGATGAGGAGTGTTTTAGCCAGAGTTTCTTCTTGGAGCACAAACACTCTGGTCATCATTAATCTATTGCTTCCTGTTTCTTAATTGGATGGAGTTCTCCAGCTTTGTGATGCTACAGCCCCTTGATAGCATAAGCTCTAGCAGAGACCTTTCATTTAATTTCATTCATGATAATAGATGGCCAAAGCTGCCTAAACTTCAGCTTTTTTAATATAGCTGTAGAGGAAGTTGTCCAGTTTTCTTAACACCTCAGCAGTGCATAGAAACAACTATAGTTTCCAGTACAATGTTAATTTGGTTTCAGATTATAGACTCTGAGACTACATGTTCCTTGTTATAGCAAATATCTATCTAGCTCTATTATCTCCCCTTTATAAATAACATGATGCTATGCAACATTCCTTGATTGCACCCTTCTTTGTTTCCCTGTCCTGATTCCCAGCTGCTCAACTTATTTAATTACCTCTTTAAAATGGCTTTGTGCAGCTAATAGTTCAACATGTACCATATGCCCAGACCTGCATGACCAAGCCAGCAAGAGCATTGTCTAGATGGCTAAAAATTTGCAAGGGTCTAAGACATCTCTGTAGAGTTTATCTAGGTTCTTACATTGTCAAGGACAAGACAGGAAGACCTTCCTTATGGAATTGACCAAAAGGCTTAGTGTGTTGATTTCTGAAGGTGCTCCAGAGGAACGATGATTACACAATACGCTAACAGCCTTGTTTGTAACCTTTTTTTTTAATTATTATTTTTATTTCAGATACAATTATTTAATCTCTGTGAAGCTGCTCTTGCACTTTCTGTTCTCTTCATGACATATCCCTTAGTCTCAGGACTCAGAGACAGTTTGCTACAGAGTTAGCAGCAGTTTTCTACAGGTTTTGGTTTTCATCGTTAATGCTGCGTAGGCAGAATTTCTGTTAAGGACAAGACTCAACTACAGCATTGGGGTTTTTTTAATTTGGGGAAGGTTTTGTGATTATGGTTTTTTTTTGTTTTGAGGTTGTGGTTTTTAGTTTTTTATTTGGGAGTTGTCTGGGGTTTTTTTTTAGTTTTGTTTGTTTGAGTTTTTTAATGCTCTCCAGACTGAACTACTTTTTGTTTTGCTTTTTTGCAAGTTTACTAACACAATCAGAAATGGGCTTTTAAAGAGTTTCATTGCATGCACACGACACAAATGCATACTACATATTCCAATAAGTAAAGCAGATATTTTAAAAAATTTATTAAACCATGTCCAGTATTGTAGTAAAAGAAAATAACACCTAAATGAAATTCCTCCTTGAGAGGTACTCAGTGATAGGTATTAAAGGAACAAGAAAATTTTTCTGAAATTATAGGGAAAAATAGAATAAATAAATATTCTGAAGTGTTAAAGCAATGTCATCTGACAGAAGCTTCATCAATATTGTAATATTTACTCAACTGTTCAGATTTAATGAAAAAACATTACAAATTCTCTCTAGTGTAAGTTATAAATATCTTTTGAATCAATTTGATAAATTATCAGGATTACAGTGACTAACATAATATCCTTCATGATGAACATAATATTTTACAACCAAACCTGAGGCCACAGTTAATCATGGCTATGCACAATGGCTGCAGCTTTTCCAGTACATGTGCCTTTATAGTCCTAATGCATCCCAGATTTAGTTGTTTTTATTGGCTCTTGGAGTTGGACTATGTAACCAGTTATGAACTCAAATGTCAAAATACAAAAAGTGTATGGAGCCCCCTTACAGTACTCTGGCAGTGAAAATATAGGAAAAACTTTCAGAAATCAGTATTTTCCTTCTGTAAGTTTTCTCCAGTTATTTTGAATTGAAAAATTGATTTTTGCCATATGCATTGGGTGATCCCTTCCTCATTGGTTTGAAATGTGATAAATCTGGGGTAAAGGAAGATGGCCGCCAATAATTAAACTGAAGAAAACTATATTCAATGACCAACATTGTCTTCTGCAGACAGATTTTGATCTTATAGTGCAAAAATATATCTGAAATAAATTTCTTGAATAGTGGCAACTTTTCTATCTTTCTAAGTAAACAGCCCCATGTTCTACTAGTTCATGCTCATTAATTTTGCCTGTTATCTGTTCTAAGCAGGAATATTAATATAATAATAGTATCTCACTTCTATGCTTACTTCTACTTCTTATGTTGAGAGCTAAGGATTATGTAGACCTGTAATTTTGTCACAATGTCACCTAAACACCACAAGTTTGCAGCATTATCAATTAAAGATTAAACGTTTAGGTATACAGATATGTATCAACACATTTATGCATACTTCTTTACAAAAAATTACTGTATAGATATATATGTATGTATGTATGTGTATACATATGTATATATGTATATATACATTTGCATATTTACATATTATATATAATGTCTAAATACTATCTAATACCAACTTTTAACCAACGCCACCTAAAGAGTGAGAGCTACATTTTGAAAGTGCTGATAATCTTTTTTCTATAAGTGAGAGTTAATTTAACTCTATTTTCCTTTTCCTCTTAGATTTATGAGTCATGTATTATATTTTGCAAGAGATTCCTGCTGAACTTTTCAACCTTGCCCTGGATAAACTAAATAAGTTGAATTCTCCTAGTCAGTCACTTTTTCAGTCAGGCTTTCAAAAACCTTAAGGTCTCTTCTAAATCCTATCAATTCTAACAGATTTTTTCACAAAAGCATTTCAGTTCTTTTCTTGATTATTTCCAGAGATGCACAAACCTCATATTGCTTCCCAATATCTGAATTTACCTCCAGATTTTTTGCTCACTCTTATTCATAAACTTAAATGTTTATTCCTGTACAATATCAGTAATGAATATGTTTGACATACTTATTTTGTCATGTGCTGATGAGTAGGTTTGAAATCATATCACCATTCTTGCTTAGGGCAAAAGCTGAAATCTGGTACCTTCTGTAAGTTCCCTTAGGCCTCAGTGGGAAATAAGCAATGATGATCTTGTATGTTCAAGCCACTAAAACCTTAACAATCTGAATCAGCCTTAAATAACTTCATAAACATAGTGATAAAATTATGGATATAGTCATTTTTCCACCCCTGCTGGCCCTCTCCATGGCATTTAATGACAGAAGAATGAAATCCAGTACCAAATGAAGATGAGAAAAGCATCAGAGAAGATATTTGACTACAAAATTCATGGTTTCCATCAGCTTTGCAAGATAACAAAGTCAGCTTCTGCCTTTGGCTTTTAAATAAAAGCTCAAGCATACAAACCCACAGGTCAGCGGAAATGATTACCATAAACAAATCTGGACAAACATCCTGCCATTTGGAAGCCTATGCAAATCGACATTTTCATCATCTGGGTTCCACTAATCCACACAAAACTATGCACATTTTAAAATACGCATAAACAATGTCTCTTCTTTGATGATCCAATCAAAACAAAAGTAATGTTTTTGGGAAAACTGAAATACTGAAATGGACATGTAATTCCTCTTTCCCTTTTTTTTTTTTTTTT
>VXBI01006455.1:0-24909 GCA_013397375.1 Toxostoma redivivum | reverse complement strand
AAGGTAGAGTTATCTCTCAAAAGTGTCCCCAGATTTTAAAGAGAGTAGAGTACAGTCAACTAGCAGCAGAGCATTTTTTTGCAAGGTTGATTGACAACTCAGGCAAGTCTTCAAGGCTGTGTGACAGAGTCCAGCTGCTGTGTGATGTAGCTTCTTCCCTGCATGGAGCTGCAGCAGCAGTAGTCTCTGATCCCCTGCCACATCACAGCTTTAAGTGGCTGCTTTCCACACCAATGGCACTGACACTTCATTGGCTGCACATCTATCTCAAGTCTTTGCACTTACAGTACCTGGCACCAGTCCCTATTCCTCCTTCCCTGATTTTTTTCCAGCAGTGCTTTTACTGGTCATATTAGAGCTCTCCAGCAGATCCCCACTTAAAATATTTTTTTTTTTTACTTTCAAGATATTTTTTTCACTTGTACATTTACTGCCTCCTGCCTTATCATTGGACTAACTACAGACAAGACACTTTCTTTGAAGCAAAATCCCCTAGAAATCACAGATGGTATGAACAAAGTTAAAGACTCCAGTGGAAAAATGACAAATGATATTTAATAAAGCATGATCTTTGAATACACTGTTAAGCAGTGGTAGGAAGGATAAAATTGCTATAGGCAGTTCCAAGACAAAAAGAATTTTTTTACAACAAACTGTCTATAACTTTCCTCCAAGTATTGTCATAGGAATTCCTAACACATATCACAGTTAGGTAGCTTAGGTTAAGTAAAATCAAAGTTATTATACCTATGGGGCTTGGGGTTCAAGGGCTTTATGAAAACAGAGGAAGCCAAACGGCTCAGTATGATTTTGCACAACAGAAGGTCATGTTAACTTCCAGATCCTGGAAATTATTGACAGCTAAGTCTTTTTGTGTCTTTACAGCTATTTTCATACAAATATTGTATTACAATTCTCATTTGAAATATTTTTAGCCCATTGGCACAGGATTTCAAAGCAGCTCACAACTGCTTGCCCTAAATGAGTAGTGGAGTGCCTCCTGAAGTTACCTGTGCTGTGTGGTAGCCTGTGCCCACTGTCAGAGAAAATCCCTCCCAAGCTGAAGTCACACTTCAACAAATTATTGAACATCACCCTTTCACTCTGGTTTTAGGCAATGGTCAGAAGTGTTTACATTTTTTTCAATAATCAAATGGTGAAAACCACAGCTCATATATTAATGTTCCCTCTGCTATACTGTGGAGTCAGAAAGAGGGATAAGCACAGAAAAACCCTATAAACCTTTGCCCAGCAGATAGAGAGTATCCAATGGCTCCTCACTGTCCTAAGGGGTAAACCACATGCATCAGCCAGATGATTCAAGCTCTTGCTTCAAAGTACATAGGGACACTGTGACCTGGCTTAGCATTTACCTTACTGTGAAAGCAAGATATCCCAATTGTTAAAAAACTCATAAAAAAGAGAATCCAAAAGTCATCAGGAATCTTTCCAAAGGGTTGGAAGAGTTTTTCAGACAAAGTGTAGGTAAGCAGTAGGAGTAAAAGCAGGAATAAAAGCCTTCCTCTTTTCAGCTACATATCCTCTGTCTTCCTGAATGTTGTTGGCCTGTTAAATTCTTCTGTCTTTTATGCAGCATTAGGAGATTTTTTAATTGACTTCATGTGCCCCTTATCTCTCCTTTTCACATGCAGACAAATGCTGCTTCTAGTGCTTTTTAGCACAGAACTCTCCCCACAGATATATTGCCAGTTTCACATCCTTACAGTTCAGATAAGTAAGTTCTCTGCCAATGTGCATAATCACTTAAGAATATTAAGAAAACTATAAGTCATCCTTTAAATGTTCAAAATAACAATGCTTTAAAACTTCTTTTTTAATCTGACTATGTGATAACCCCCGTTATCCAGTGGGGTTTACTGGCACAGGAATTGTGAAAAGATGCAAGCCCAATTTTATAATATAATGGAAGGAAACAACATAACTTAGACATTCTACCTCAGATCTTGTTTCTTGCAGTTCTATTGACTAGAGATAGATACTTTTGGTTATACAACAGAAGCTGTCAGGGTAAGAACTGCTGGATTGAGCATTTAGGATTATATAAACATATTAAATCCTCCCAGAGTCATGGCTAGAGGACAATGTGAATAAATCTGTAAACAGGCAGCTCTCCTTCCACCCTGATCCACCAACATGGGAAGTGCAGATGTTCCCACTGGGAATTATAATTAGCACTTCATCAGTAAAAATTCCTCATCTGCACTACCATGGTTTCAGTGCCTATCTAGGAATAGAACAACTGTAAACTGAGGATTAAAAAAAAAAAAACTATTTTCTATGACCTCATATTTTATATGTCAGATTAAACAGTCAACTGAGATTACAATACATTTTTAAGAGGTGACCAACCCTGTAATTGTTACAAGTTTCATTATTCTCCCTGAAGACACATTTAAATTGTTATAGACTGATAATGATACTTACTGCCATTTCTAAAAGTAAGGTGCTTTATAAACACTCTGCTCCCAGAAAATTTGCTTCTAAAACTGTACAAAAACTCTTTCCTGTCAGGAGTAAGATTGGAGATGGCTTAGAGAAGCATTTCTACTGACTGTGTGGTCAATATAGTCTTTGGATGTAATGGTAGAAATGTTTGAAAATCTTTGTTTTACTAGGGCAGAGCATGCTCTGAAGGGTCGTGAGTTCACAATGTTGACTCACCGCAGAACAGGCTGTTCCAGTTGTTCCAGTGAGCTGCTGTGGGAGACATGAGGACATTGCAAGATGTGCCCCTTCAATCAGGCATTTCACCATGCAACAGTCTTCATCAGTCATCACTTTTAGCATTGCAGTGCCAAGGGCAGCAGCTAAAACTCACAGACCACTGTGCTAGGAACTTTGCAAAGATGTGAAATATCTTTCCTTTTTCTGTGTTTGTTTTCCCCAAGTAGCTTCAAATTAGTTGTTCCTATGCTGGAATGATATTCTTCTGAGCATAATTCTCTCTAGACTTTTGAAAGAGACTGTGCAGAATTTAATGAAGAAACACACTTTATTGAGAGAAGGGATAGACCTAAAAAAACTTTGTCTTAGTTAAATGTATCAATTTATAAATGCTTATGTATGCATTTTAGTTTTTTTGCTCTTTGCTTATCATAAACAGGAAAAGTCTCAACTCTTTCCTGTCATTGCAGTGTTATCACAGAATGATAAGCTAGGTGTTAAGTTGCAAAGTACTGAAATCCTGCAAAAAGGTCAACTGAGTGCAAGAGAAGTACTTGTAAAAATGAAAAGCAATATGCTGTATATCGAATCCTATATTTATAATGTGGTCTTTTTATTATTTTAACTTAGTGTGAAATGAAACAACATGTAAAATGACAAAACATCATTTTCTAAAGTTAGACACCAAAAATTGCTTGGTTTTCAAATATGCTAAGTATTTTTATAAAATTTTTATAATAGTAAGAAAAAGTAAACAGTTATGTAAATTGATGTTGAACCCTTCTCAAGATGTGTGGTCAGTCAGAACAATATGAAATATCTTCGTTAAAAAAAATTAAACCCAAGGATTTTACTTTTTGTTTGTTGATATGATTGTTTAAGGGAATAATGTAAGTAGTTGCCGATGACACTTACATCCTTTTGTCATTTAATCAGGTGTCCTTGTCATTAGAATGCCTGACCACTCTGAACTATCTGAGGTATTGAGCAATGCACAATACACAAAAAAAAAATCTTACACTGTGTTTGAGCAGATTCGGCATCTTTTAGTAATATCTTAAAAACATGTGGAATTGTTAAAGTTTGTTTTCCCCAACATACTTTAATATTTTGCCTGAGTTTTATTTACTTATTTCTTCAAATAAAGAAAATCTTTTCAAATAAAGTAAAAATTTGTTTTTCTTAAAAATTAAGGTAAGACATATCTGAATGGATATTATTTTTTCCTATTCATTCAGCATTCAGTCTTAAGCCTACACTGTTTGAGCAACAAGTTGTCCCTCCAAGGCAGATGGGACTGGCTAGGTTACCTTTGCTTTCTGTCCCAGATTTCCATCTGGATCTGGGTGTTCGTGGTTCTGGTTCTCCATGTGAGGAACTCCCACCCTGAGGCAGATGAACCAGACTCAGTCATTGAAGTCAAATACCTTCTTTCAAAGAATAAGGAGCCTATTCCTCCCACCACCCCTTTTTCAACACAGTTTCATACTTGTAGGTATGTTTTCTCAAAAGCAGGGTGCTTAGCTTAAGAAGTGCTGCTTCATTCATTCATTCATTCATTCATTCATTCATTCATTCATTCATTCATTCATTTTTAATAGAATCTCACTCTGAAGGGTTTGAGCATTTTCCTGCACACATTTGTGACTTAGCTCAATCAATTTATTTTTCTCAAAGTAGGAAACTTTTATGAAAATACAGAGATGTTATTTTTGCACCAAAACTCTGCAAGAACATTTGTCTACAGAATCCCACAGCTACATTATTTAGTGGTTCCAGCTTAATGTTACATTTTCTTTTGCAAGCTTGCTCACATCATTGGGTCTGTTCAGGAAAAAAGCAGAGACAGGCACAATCAGGTACACATTCAGCAGAGTAGGGGATGTACGAAACAGAAATATGTGGAGAAGGCTTTCTTTCCACCAAGTGTCAATTAATCCCTCCCTCCACCCCTGCTGATGCTGCTCTCATGTGGATCATCCTAGCACATATTTCTGTCATCCCCATAATTGGCTCCTCCCTGGAATGTTCTTCATCCCCCACACACTCTTAATTCAGGCACAACATGGATCCTCAAGCAGAAAAGAATGACATTCCTGTCCATTTCTTTAATAAGCAGCAGCCAAAATCCTGTACAAACAGCTATGCCGTTAGCATGTAAGTATTTACATGGTCATCACTTTTATATGATGCTTTTCATCTCCAGCTTGTGATTTGTATACTCGAGGATTCAGCCTCATCCATCACCATATTGCTGACAAATAGTACTGACATTTTTTCTATGAGAGGAGCACAAAGTGTACTGAACACAATTGTTATCATTTAACTTGACCTAAATACTGTGTAGGTTTTCTGAAAAAGAAACATTTATTTCTAGGTACAAGGGAAAGAAAGTTTTAACTAAATAGCAGCCATCTGCTGGAGTGATGTTTCCTCTTGTATTCATCTGGCAGCTTTCTTCTTCATTTTTTAAAATTTTCATCCTTTATGGTAGTGTGCTAAATAATTTAGAGAAGTAAGAGGCAGAAGAAATGTAAAGTCCTGAGTTTGTTTATTCTTATATTTTGCTATCAATGTTGTTACAGAATTCAAATCAGACTTATTTAGTATCTTGTTTTTCTCTGACATAAGAAGTTCTCTACATCAGGGTTTAATTTTTGTAGATGTTACCTCCTTAAAGCCCATGCAATTTTTTCTTGTCTCTTCTGTTTGGCTATGGTTTGATTTCTAAGGCTGGGGTTGTGGCATGTAAGATTGTATCTGTGCTATGCCGAAAGCATTTAGCATTGTTTCCTTGGCAGGCCATGCCTGACATCAACACGACACTCAACATCAGGACTTGGAAAGGATTCAAAAATCCTACAATATAAAGCATAAGGTTTGAAATTCCAGAAAGAGATTCATAGTGCTTTTTGTACTTTCTTGAACTCAGGGTCATCTCCCAGTTGGACATCTAGCAATTTTGGCTGTCATTAGTGAACAGATCTGAGAAAAGAGTTTTACTGTGTTTTCTGCTTAGACTTGAGCATCCAGGTTTTTAAACCTGTGCAATGTCAAGTTTACTAGGAAAAATCTGTGCAAGCCTCGTTCTGTGTTGCATTCTGGACCCAAAGTTAAGACAAATGCAAACCAGCATAGTGTAAGGTTTTGGAAGTGCTAGTCAAGCAAGAGATGCACATGGCTACCATGCAGTGAGCGTGTGTCTCAGTAAATGTCTAATTCTGCAATGTTTGGTAAAAAAATGATTACCATCTGCTGAAGGAGAAATGTTCTGAAACCAACAGACGAGCTACAATCCAAACCAGATTTTGTTCTAACAAGTTTCTGCATTACAGTTGTGCCCAGCAGCAAAAACTGCAGCCACAGAAAACCACAAGTTACTTCTGGGGAAGCTCTGTAGAATAGCTGCTGTTGCAGCCAGAGGACTTGCTGTACCAACACCAGGAATTGCAGGGCCCCTCGGAAGCCGCAAGGCTGGTTTGTGGTTCTCAAAACAACTGAAACTATCACTTGCCATTTCATCCATACCACCTGTGAGGAACTTGCACTGGAGGCTCCCCAGCCTGCCCCTGTGTCCAGGCACTGAGGGAGCATCTCCACTTGGTCCTGGCATACATGGCCCTGTTTCCAACAAGTCCTGTCTTTCTGTCACTGCAAACTCCTGTAAACTGTACAGCACAAAGAACAGCCATTACTGCCTTAGATATTTGGTTACTAGAACACTTTATGATTGAGTATCTCGCCTTAAACAACCATGAGGAAATCAGAGAGGGATTGCACTTCCACACTAATCAGTTAACAAGACACACCATAAAAAACTGGGAAATGAGCCAATAAAGGGATATTTGAGAAGATCATGGAACAAGTGCATAGCCCTTCTACTGGCTCATTATGGAACTGACAGACAGATCAGTTTCATTGTAAAGTGTCCAAAGTCTTCCCAGTAAGGACAGGTGCTGTGATTGCTTACAAGCTGGTAATATGGATCCTCCTCCGCATGAACTGCCTTATTCCAGTCCACTTAGAACAAAGGACTGTGCTCCACAAAGACTTGATGCACACCAAAAGAAAAACTGCATATTCTCTCAACAAAATATATTCAACTTGTGACATATTAGGATATATCCAAGTAGAACAATGAGTGTTGAAGTAGTAAATGGTAACATAATATCAGTAAGGAGATGACTTATAAAAAGAAAGGATCAGAGAAATAGTATATCTTAAAAACAACTGAGAATTCTTTGACTTTCAGTATTGACAGTGATTTTGGTTTCAGCACAGACACCAAATTTTCTTTGTGAGTTTCACTCTTGTGATTATACATGCCTATTCTACATTTATTTCTTTATCAAAGCCATATCACAGCTTGGCATAGTTCACAGTCCTCAGTTCAAGGACAATACAGAAGTCAAATACTATAGATGCACATAAAGTAAAATAGTAAAATATTATAAGTATAGTTTTATTTAGATATTTTTTTCGTATGTTTGTTTCTTATTTATTGAATACATAAATACCTTACTTGATAAAATTTCTCTTGATCTAAAATGTTCTCTTTGTACCAATTATTTTGATAGAGGGATCTCAAGCTTTTGAAAAAAAATATTTGACATTATGGATTTGAACACAAATAATTTCTGACAAAGATTTGCAATTAGACGATGTTCAGATATTTCATTTAGCAGTTTTTAATGGATGTACACATACTTCAAAAATTTATGCCAGCTCTTAACTGCTTGTAATTCCAGAGGAGGAAGTAATTAACCCCAAGTCTTCTCCATGTAATTAATAGGGGATTGTGGGCATTCAAAATCTCATTTGCCACACCCCAGAACAAGTGGCTAAAATGCACTTCCTAGACCTCATTTGCCTCTTCTTTCATCTCTCATTGTAGTTGTATGGAGGATGCAGCCTAAGCAAGCCCAAGGACTAGAGGGGAGGTTCAGCTCCCTTATCAAGATGCTTCATGGCTGGCAAAGCTAACTTTGACAAAAACCACTTCATCAAATGCCTCTTTAATCAATCACTTTCATTAGAACCGCTCATTGCCATTACACCCACAGCTTGAGTAATGGTGGTTGGAGAAGAAAAATATTACAATTAATACCAGTATGCTTCAGTTTTGAAAGAAACCTGATAATGACTGGAGGCAAGCCTCAGAATCAGAGCAGTATTTTCTGATTTGGGTATGTAACCCTGATCAGAAGTGTGAAATAAATATAAGACTGATTGTAGCCAACTGACTTCTGTGGAAAATTTTAAATTATTAACAGTAAATTGGCATTTTTTGTTGTGAGATTTATCTTGTACATAAAGGGAACTTGTCTAACATTAAAATAATTTGTATGAGATATGATAAGTGTGGGAAATATGCTGCAAACATTGCATTTATCTTAAACTACAGTACAAGGGAACTTATATAGTGATTTTTGCCCCTTTTGAAAAACACTCATTATATCCATTTCCTATTTGCTGAAGCAACATTGTTCCTAAATGAAACAAATGCCCTAAAATAACTTTCTTTTGGCTTTATATCACTGGAAAGATGACACTGATTAATTCAGAGATTATATATATAATAATATCAAAGCACATTTCTGAACCTTCATTGTTTTAAGGCTCTTAATCTTTTTTTCAAGATTTATTTAGCTTAGAATCAATTCTACAAAAATTATATACAAACTTGGCTGTAAAATTAGTAGCAGCCAATTGAATGCAGATTCTCATTAATTTGAGCACTAACCAAGGTATTGCATAGAACAAAACTCAATAGATAGGTGCTGAATTCATTTTGGATCTGATTTTGAATTGTACCTCCTTAGAAATGCTGACTCCCCCAAGCCCTCAGTAACAGCTTTTGCTGCCTTTCAAGTGATGTTCAGCTGCTTTCTCAATTAAGCCAACAAATCACAAGTATCCAAAGCTTTCTGTGAGGGGTCATTCGTATTTGGGATAAATGCAAAGACACTAAATTACTTCAGGGATGATAATATATTTTAGTAGGGTTTCTTGGTTTGGTTTGTGTTGGGGTTTTTTTCCATTTAAGTTGGTCACATATATTTCAGGAAACTTTCTACAACTTGGATAGATTTGGTCTACAGAAAATAAAATCATTTAAAGCTGCCAGTTTAAATGCCTTATAAATTAATGATGTGTTTTTTTCATATCAAAAAGAAGCAAATAACAAAGGACAATACAAAAGGGTTACATCAAAAAGAGCAGGCTTTCTTAACAAAACTTTGATGAATTCATCAGACCAGAAAGGTGAGAGATTAATGACTATTGCTGAGAACAAATGATGGCTCCTGCACCAAAAGCACTAAGAGCACAAAAAAGGCTTCAAGCATTAGAGGCCTCATTTGCATTGTATTCTAGTAACAGCCTGTCATGGATTAATTTTATCTCAGAAAGTAATGTTAAAAAGTATGGAAGTTCTTTATACCTTTATTTTCTTTAAATGATGCATCATGAATACTGTCACTAAATATTTATTTATAATACTTTGAAACGTAGAACCTTGGAATAACATTTCAGTTGAATGATTATAATGCTTTGAAAAGTGACATCTCCTCTTTCAACTACTCTCACCTCTTTTATCTGATCATGGAATTACATTTAGTGCCAGACTAATTTCCAGAGAGCTCTAAATCAGACAATTATAAATGAAAAATTGAAAAGGTAAACTTCTGTTCATTATGCTGCAAGAGCTACAAATATTAAATGTCATTGCTTTTTTTTGATATTAGACAAATGTTTTGACCTGGGAATTTAGGAGGAAATATACTGCAGTACTGAGACATACCAACAATACTTTCTAGAAATAATTGCTTCATAACTCCTCAGTATTCAACAAAAGATAAAATAAATCAGTACAAACAACGTTATCCCACCTGACCTTGCAACCCGTATCTAAATCAATGTGAGTGCTAATCTTTCTGATTTACAGCTACAGATACTTCCTGTATTTTCTGACATAAATCTGAGAGCTAAAATGAAATGTAGACCTATTCTACCTCTTTCTGTGGGAGTAGGAATTCAAAGTTTCTCTTCAGACTATTGAAACAAGGTATAAATCCAAGATAAAATTATTTAAGGCTTTAGAATGAACAGATTTATTGTTTTAAAATATGAACATTCTGTTCCATAAAATAATAGTATTTATTCTCAGATTCTTGAACATGACAAATACTAGTAGATCAAGGTTGATGTGCAAAAATGGATAGTATATAGTTAATTTTTTCATTTAATATAAGATTTTAAATTATAGTGTCAGGATTTCATTGGAAAGAAAATTAATTTTTATTCTGGGCAGAAGTGCATGAAGTAATCACAGAGGAAAAAAGTCTAATTCTGCCCTTTCAAATTCAGAAGCACCCTGAACTGGATCATTGAGTCCATTTGCAGCTGTAGATGAGTCTGGAAATGGCAGAGATGCCACTCTGGAGCTTGCAAACAGTGTAAATATTAGCCAAGCCATGTCTTCACCAGCCCTTCTAATCAAGCTATTTAACATGTACAAAAGAGGTCCAGAGGAGAGCCAGTACCTTTTCCATCCAAGCAAACATCACACTTATTGCCCTGTTTAAATTAAAGGATCCAGAGTGCTTTCCTATGTACCACATCTTGTTCTGCCTGCCTGTAACTGCACTCAAACTCCCTACTGTGCATTTCATCCACTCTGCCATCACAAAAGGATGGGGCTTGGGCCGTAAGGAGCTGCACAGAGAGCTTAGTCCAAGAGTGGAAATGGATATCACAGTATGAATGTCATTTATTCAGTTCCTCCTTACACTTCTTGACAATTCCTTTTATCAGTCTCCAAGTCAGACACAAACTGAAGATTGCCTTTGAAAGAACAGTCCAAAGAAGTGCTATCATGGACCACAGTACCAGCAGTCACTGATCTACCTGAAGGATAATCTGGATAATTATGAACACCCAAGACCTGTAAAGTTCCCAGAAGGAAAAGACATATAGTCTGTGCTAAAGGTACAAATCTTTTGTCCTATAAGCCCTGAAAAAAACATTTATCTTTTTTTTATCCTTATGTGTTTGCTTTTGGGTCATCCTTGTACATTTGCTTCACATGTTTACTGTGGCCATCAGCCAAGCTCAGTTTTTATGAAGGCTGATTTTTCCTCCAGTCTCTACTCTGTGCTCATAACATAGGCCTTATCCAGATGAGCATGAATAGAAAAACGTAGAAAAAGGACAGCTGATCTCTCTTTATTGAACAGCTAATAATATTTCTAAGCAGCTAACCCTAGGTTAAAACAAAATGAACAACAACTGAGCCACTTTAATTTCCACAAAATGTTAAAATGTCCTTTTCAGAAACAAATACAAGTGTCATAAAGTCAGAAGTAAAGAAAGTCTTGTTCTGCCTGCTTATTCCATCTGTAATTATGGATTTGTTTTCTACATTTAGTAATTGTTTTGTTGTTTAAAGTGTACTAGACTCTTCCCATATGGTTTTCATACACCAATTACATTTTATTCTTGAAACAATTTTTGTTCAAGTTGCCCAAATTTTTCTTTCCTATTTTTGTTCATAGCCACACATAATTGAAGAAAACATTTTAAAACTTTAAAATCTTTCAGTTACCATGTCTGTCTCAATTGTCTGTGTTTTAACGAAGTTATGTTTCATCTAGCTATTTTAAACTTTTCTCATGAACACAATATTATTTTTGTGGCCTTTCCCAGAGCTGCATCTATTTTTTAAAATGTGTTTTCAGTCGTGAGATGCTGAGAGTTTTAGAGCAGACCAGAAATTACCTAGGTGCTATACGAAGTTGGTGTTTAATCTCCTGCACTATGACATGATTTTTTTTTAATGTCTTAAACCAGAATGTTGCTTGTTTTGTTTGCTGCCACATTCCATTGTCAGCAAACAAAACCAGCATTGCCACATTAACCCTACAAGCCAGCCATTCATGCTGCCATTTTGTTTCGTCATCTCTGTGTTCCAAGTCACTGGCTATCCATGTTCCATGTTTTGAATTAGTTTCACCAAATATTTTACTTGTGTGATTCCAAGTCAAATGAACTCTCTTCCACTCATACTGTTGAGCTTTTTGTCATAAAATGTCCAATTCTTTTGAGCTTCTATTTGCATATAGCTGGCTAATAAATTGAAATAGGGCCAAAGTGAATTCTATGTAATTATGAAATACTTAATCTTAAAGAAATATTAACATGTTACTGCATTTCTTTTCTCTGCTCAGTAAGTTTTATGTCACTACGCCCTTTTTTGTTTATTATTGATCTTGAAGAGAATCTAAAATACTTCTGAAGCATTATTTTCCCAATTTACTATTTCTTTGCCATTATTATCTCAGTATTTTTATTTACACAGTTTTACATTTTATCTATTGAGTACTTATTTATACATTTCTAAGCGGATACCATTCAAATATAGCCCATTTGTACATAAAAGCAATAGAAAAACCTGCATATTTCAATTTTTTGTGGAATTTCAACAGTACATAAATCAGATTGCATTTGATGCCACCTTCAAGTGTTTTCCCACCATGGTTATTTTATTCTATATCTACTATTTCAAAATGGGCACATCTAGAAATCATAAAATTGCATTTTAGTAGATCAAGTGTAGAAAATATGTGGACCAAGGAAATATGTTTCCTCTTGGCTTCCATATCTTTTATTCTAGAGAAATACTATGTCTTCCACGCAGAGAGAGGAAAAGCCAACAACATCTGTTTCTGCTCATGTCTGTTTTAGATAAATATCACGTAGAGCAAGGTTTTAGAATATTGGAGATCAAATCTGAAATTGTTAAAGTACACTGAAGGAAAAGAGCTCATCCAGGCTTGTTAACTATTATTCCCTTTCTCCATCTGGAATGGTGTGTACCCTCCAGACAAAGTAGACATCTATCTATCTATTCCAAACTTGTTACTTACATCCAAAGAATGAAATTAAAGCAATATACCAGCTAATTTATCTGTCAGAAAACCAATATCACACAGACAAAACATATTTACCTCTAAAAGAATTCAAGGTCTGCCAACAATGATTAGGAAAGCTATTTGTGGGTATCAGATTTAGAAAGTTCTATAAAAAGAACTGAAAGGAAGAGACATGCAAGTCTCAGAACTTTGAGTAGTGCCTTCAGCAACTACTAGCTTTTTTGGCCTCCTTGATGTTTGTCCCAGTTGAATGGTCCACTGCCTTCAGAAGACTCTCTGCCTCATGCCCTTCACTCCACTGGCTTTCCTCCAATGACTTCTTACACATTTACACTTGCTCGTAATTCTTTTTCTTCCGAGAACACTACCATCATTTCTTGGAACCGTCCTGGTTTGTGCACTACGTGGTGCATAGCAATCATTTCAGGAAGGCAGAGTTACTTTGAATGTCTCAAAATGCCAAAGTCTTACATACTCTTTGAGAGTTTTGAACACATATGTGTAGAATTCTCCTAAGATTAGCTGTTCTCATAAAAAAAATTTTGTTTATTTGTTTTAAAACTCATGAATCCATGCATGAAACTGATACTGATTATATTTAAACTTCTTGAGTTGCCCCTTCCCATTGTAACTCTGCCCCAAATCAAAAGATAAGTGTGTATTATTTTAAGTGCAGGTTTTGACATCTGTACAGCTCAGTCATTCTCATGAAAGAAAGTGTTTGGGTGCAAATTGTCAGGGTTCATTAATTTCGAGTCAAAGTTTCCTTGCTCCTGCTTTACATAATTTTATCTCTCAGGGCTTTAATTCTGGGCAATGAAAATCAGGACAAAAATTTTCAGGTGAATTTCTACTTCTTTTCTTACTTGAACAAGAGACTGGTTTATGTTGTCTCTGCTGGAATTCTATTTGCAAAACTTAGAAAATATGGGCCAAGTCTTATGTTCATAACAAAATATTCTTACATCTGAACTTCATCTATATCCATATTTTGTTGGAAACCCTTCACATGGGTTTTCTTACAATTTGTAATGGAAATTTAATTAGTTATTAATCATTCTATGCTTCTTGAAATTTGCCTAAATGTTTCATGCTCTGCTGCCATGAAATCTGATTACTTTCTTCAGATATTTCAAGACTGAAAAGTCATAAAGCCAGAAACCTCAGAAAATTTATTGTTCATACTCATATTTTCTAGAACTGTGCATCTGTGCTGCAGTTTTCAACAGAGAATTGAATATTCCGAGTGGATCCTAGTCAGGTGTAAATTCACAGAGTGAGTGGAGCAGTACCAGTTTAAACATCTTGAGGATTTGTCTATATGTGCCCTAATTAATGTATTCTGGCACGCCTTCATTTCACATTAGTTATGGATAAAGAGTTGCATTTAGTCACATAAACACAAGAGCAGCTGTATGGGCTCAGGCTGAAGGCTTAGTATCCAGCATCCATGTATCCAGTCTGGCAATGGCAATGGCCAGCAGGAGCCAAGCCCTTGCTGCTTCACTCTCAGTGCATTCATGGGACAGAAACATCTCACCACATCAAAGCAGAATACTGTAAGCTTCCATGAAGACTGATGGCCTCCTGGATTGTGACTGGAATTGTGTGAAGCTCATGCTGGTTTCACAGTACATGAGGATGCTGCTGGCCCCAGTGTTTGATGGAAGAGGTCAGGATTTCCTGCAGTTCTGCACTTCTCTACAACCACCAGTCCTATTTGCAGGACTGGAGCTCTGACCCTGACCTCTAGCCCCATGGAGCTCATCATGTTTCTACCACACAGACCTCTCCTGCACATAACTCCAGCCTCTCCGGGGGCATGTCTCATCTATATCACTTTGTAGAACCTGATGAGAATTTCTGCTTTTCCATCTTCTAAAATCGACAGGGAAGAAAGTTTCTGCTCTATAATTGAACCCTGTATTTGGGTTCAATTTATAGTACACCTCAGTTTTGCAAGAACTTGAACAGTAAGCAAATTACTCAGGTTCCTTGTTTCACTTATTGCCAACTCCAAAACTGAAAAAGGAGGTTATATTTTCAAAGTTATTTTCTGTGTCTCCAAAATACAAATTATCTATCTGTCACTTTCATCCTTTGGATTTATAGAATAATAACAGGAAGCATCTTTCTAAGCACTCTAGAGGCTTAGGTGAAATATACTTAGAAACAGCATGTACAAATAATATAACACATAATAATGAAGACTAATGTGCAACAGAAATATTGCATTTTCCCCTGTTTTATCTTTAGCTTGGAACAATATTCATGTACTGATATACATGTAACCTTGGGTGGCTCAAGCTTTATTACTTCACCCAAAACACATGGCACGGAACTTTTACTATATCACTTCTTCATGTAATATTTTTCTGTCCAATTTATCTTCCCCGCAATAAGTAAACAAAAAAAGGTCATCTGTAAAAAAAGGTAGTGAAATTTAAAAAGATCATATTTAAAAGAGTATCTTAAAAGAAAATACATAAGCTTTTTAGGAAGAATGTATTGATTCCAATTAAACTTGCTTAAGACCTCACTGGAACTGGTGGGAACTGCAATAGATTTGTTTGTATTGACAAGGTTATTCAGAATTAGGAAGAACAGCTGATAGGACTTTGCTTCTTATATTATATTGTGTTTGCTACTTCTTGAAAAAGTGTCCATAATACAAATGTATACATGTATATATATACATGTTACATACACTTCAGGGGAGAGAATACATTTCAGATTAAACTTTTTCAGGGAGTCAGTTTCCACTTAGTATTCAAATAATATTTGACATTTGAATTTACATTGGCCTTTGATCCAATATTTGCATTCTGCTTTACTTCACATTGCTATGCAAATTTTAAGTAGAGAAACAGGCTACTAATTAACAGTCAAGAAACAAATTTGCAGAAGCACTACAAGGACAAATACAAGAATGTAGTGGAACCTATTACACTAATTTTTTTAGATTTTAAAAACCCTTTTTATATAAAACTCCCTTTTTATGACCTTTTTCCTTCCTTCCCCTATTCAATCCTCCTAATTTGTTGAGAATTTTTCTACCTGGACATTTTATTCACCTTCTATTTTTTAAATATCCATTTTTTTATTATTTAGAAGAGAATAGTGATATGCTCTTTTATTTTGGAAGAGTGCCAAACCTCTTAGCAGAATAATAAGTACATAATACATAACTAAGCCATGTTTTATTTCTCTAATGATTGTGGAAACACTCTGTGAGAATGCTAGCACTACAGAAAATGCAATTCCATGAATTTCTGAATTTTGGTTGAAAAGTCTGTGAATTAAATTACAAAAACAATAAATGTAACACATGTTACAAACAGTACATAAATTTTTGCAACTGCCTGAGCTCTGGATACTATAGTAACTATGTTTAAATAGAAAGGAGAGAAAACTAGGGAACAAACAAGACATGCTTTTGATAGTCATTACTCCTTGTGACCAGAGCTTCAGAGAAAAAGCCCTGCCAGATCTCATTATCTTGTCCCAACATTACATTTGTTTAAGTTCCAGACAGCAGTGCAGCATTTAAATCCAATGGTTAAGCTGAGCTTTCACTAAAAGAAAATACATTAAAATTTTTAAGAGGCAGCAAAGTGAACAATAAAGGGTTATTAAGGAAGACATAAATAAAAAATACTGTAAGAAATTCAGTATTTTGATTCAGTGCCGTCTAAAAATTGGTTTAATATGCTTATCACATCTTCCTGTCTCTCAGTATATATTTCTGTCCAACTATCTGCCCCTCCCTTTCTAGTAATTTTGGAAACTATTAGCCAGTTTTATGTTGACACAAAAAGTAAGCTGAAGTTCCCAACAGATAATCCCATAAGTGTCATGAAAATCAGTTTGGTTTAGAGAAAACTTCATTATGTATGCAGGAAAAGAAAGCAAATCTCTATATTTATACATTGAATTTTTGCAACTTCCTGTTGGACAAACAGCATGTGCTTGCTGGCCAGACAGATCAACAGGCACACCGCTCCAAACCAGGCATAGTGCTTACCTTGGGGCTCTTACAGGAAAAATAGGATTACTGAAATGTGTGAGACTGCAAAGAGGGGAATAAATCTTCAGAAAGTCAGATATCATTGATTTCACTGCTCAGAAAAAAAATTTCCTTAAATCTCATCTCACTCAAAAAGTGATGACAGATGGGTATGGCAGTTTAATCACTTTGTTTTCAGGTCACTACATACTGTACATTCTGCTAAGAGTCTGGGAGAATGATGACCACATGCTGCTGCCTGGCTGCTGCCCTCTGGATCAGTAGATGTTCTCAGGAGGTAGGGGACATTCCTTCTCTTTCAACAGAAAAGGGAACATCTGCAGCCAGATGTGTCCAACTGCAAGAGCAGACCATGGATAGGCATGCACAGAGCAACCAAGGAATCAAGAGACACCACAGAACTCCTACAGAAGGCTTTCCTGGAGACCACAGAGGGTCAGGGTATGTTTTCTGCAACTCAAGAAACCACCAAAGGTTGCTGGACCAAAAGGAAAGCAAAAAAAAAAAAAAATCCTGAACTGCCAGGATGCAAGTGAGAAAATCAGTAAGTGTTTTCAGGATTCATTTTTAGCCAATTTCACCCAGCAATCCTGATTTTTCTCTCTGGAAAGAATTGCCGTGTTCCACCTTACTATGTTTGGATTTTATTGAAATACACCTCTAGGGATTAGAAACCTTCAGTGTCTTTTGGCATGCCTAGCTCCAGAGAACTGCTCCATTTTAGCGGTGGAGCAGCTCCAGCTGAAAGCACCAGCTTGACTGGGGATCCCATCACATAAAGTTCTTTCATGTCTTGAGATCATGACTCACCATTTTTAAAGTATAAGGCTGGCAAGGCTGTGGCTGTATGTTAGCTTTCATACTATGGCATGTACATCCAAGAACTCAAGTTCTCTGTGTGCTGCAAAAGCCAGAGCCATATGGGTATCTAGTAGTCCTTCACAATTGCTTCCATAGAGACAGGTTGCAAAAGAATTATGGCTTGTAAATATTTTGGAGCTTGGGTGTATTTCAGTACTCCACACAATTTATCCACACAGACTTCAGAAGGAGATGAAATCTCCTTCTGTTCACACCCCATATAAATGTGTCCAGCGCCCTTTGGAAGATATAGGGAAGTATTAGCACTGCTTTAAACCTAGAGTAAAATTTCCTGTCTCCCAAAGGCAGGGTTTTTTACTTGAGAAAGGGATTTTTAGGGCACAGCGCTAGGATGACCACAGAAATCTATTTTCCAATGTGTTCAAGTACGGGAAGTTTGAACTTCTTGTGAAAAACTATTTATGCTGAAAATAAAATTTTACAATTAAACCTTCAGTTTAAGAAGCAAAACTTGTGACAAAGCTGTAAAAGCATGAGTCTGATGTAAAAAAAAAAAAATGCTGCAGCCAAAATAAGAATATTTCAATATATCTTGGGAGCTACACTTCACCTATCCTATATCCCATTTCTTCTTGTCTGAAGCTTCTAAGATGCAGCTGTTTCATTATACCAAGACAAGACAGTGATGAATGTCAAAATATGAGCTTCAAGGGAAATTACACCTACAGGAAACCCTGGAGAATCTCCCAGAAAGAATCAAGAAGTGGCATTTAAAAATTCAGCTTTGCCATTGCCTTATATATTTCAGCTCTAGATCTTTTCTTGTGCTTAAGGCACTTCTGCTTTAAGAAGAATTTGGAGAGACTGTGGAAAGTCCAGGGAACAGGCTATAGAAATTATCAATGATCAGCAACTTAGAAAGTAGAAGGTTCAAAAAGAGACTGAATTAACTGAGATTGCTTAATGTAATAAAAAAAACAATCTCTAATCATGTAAGACAGTGGAAAGGAAGGTAATCCTCTGTCCCACCCAATGGACCAGACTGGAAAGAGCATTACATCAAGAAATGCTGAAATGTTCATCCAGCAGGCAGGGTGGGCTGGCAGAGGAAGAGACTGAGCAAGGGAAAACAAACCATCAAACACAAGCAGAGCCTCAGGAGGGAGATGATGCCCAGCCAGGCTTCAGAAGTGCTGCAAGGAGACACCAGCCCAAGAGACCCACGGAGTCTGGGAAGGGTTTGATGCAATTAGAGAAGCTGGTTTCAGTTGCTGGACTGAAATTAAGCCTCCAAGAACTCAGCTGGGAGCTTAATATTAAGAGGGAGGTTTTTTATTTTAATTTCCCTCTAATTTCTGTCCTCTCTCATGATGATTTTTCCCTATTTTAGAGAAGTTCTATTTCGTACGTTGGGGCTTTTTCTAGCAATACTCATGGAAATATCATCCATAAAGAGAGTTTTATCCAGAAGTTTTGCCCCCCTAGGTGTCCTAGGAGGTTTTTACACTTCATATGTTTAAAAGATGAAAAACATTATTTTACAATGTTCTAAGTCAGGCTCTTCATATCAACAAAATCCCAAAGCTACAAATTTTTAACTCAGGTATGACTCTTACAAAATCTCCCTCACACTTTCCTTTCTGTTGCAATAATAACTGGTAGTACCTATGCTATTCAAAATTTAAATTATACTCAGAAGAAGACATAGTTTGCTTGCCAAAAATAATTGTTTAGAAGTCCAGTTTATTTTACCTTTATAGATTCACTAGTGCCTATGGTTTGATAAAGCTTATACAAATTGATTTGGGATACTTGGCTTTATTTTTTCCGGGTAACAGTTGTCCTGTTTTAAGTGATTAACTTTGAACTAGTGGTGACACCAGTTTCGTGCATAGCACTGCCTGTATCCTTTTGTGATTTTGACATGTGGAAAAACAGTTTTAAAAAGTGCTATATAAAATGAATTTCATCCGTTGTCGAGCTACACATGTGGCATATAGTTTTTAATTTTTATTTGCTGTTTACTTTATGCAATTTACTATTGTTACATTACTCCTAGTATGCTCTACTTGAAAAATTACAAAGAATTTTGCCATTTTTCAAAGAGTAGACAGATTAATGGGTCTGTATATACAAGCATGGGACTCTGCACACTCCTGATTCCTATCCTACTTAGCTGATGGCACATGTGGCTGATGTTGCCCCATGGCCCTCGAGACAGTTCTTGAGACACGGACCTCTTCAGCCTAAGGAAAAGGATGGCAAAACACTTAGCTCCTGCCAGGGTCACAGGACAAGGAGATGGTGGAAGGCAATAGGAGGGTGGTGAAGTCTGATGTTAGCTTCAGGGCTTGGGTAAGTGCTCTAGGAAAGCTCTTCTTCTCCAAGGGCAAGACCAAAGGAGAAATTGTAAGTCCAGTTCTAGCCAGGGTTTCTCCATAAGCAACAAAAATGCCTCTTCACCTAAGGGATTTTAGCATAATTTCAGTGCAACAATCAAATACAACTTGCTGTGACTAAAGACTGAGGGCAGCAGGCCCAGCCAAAAGCATTTTTAAATAACATTCCTTCAAACTGCACCGTCTCTTCATTCTTCTAAAGAACACTTAAGACTTCGTACTTTTAAACAAATGGATTGTCCAGGGCAATTCTGCAAAAGTAATTCAGGCTGGGCTGAAAATATGTACCACAGACACAGCACAAGCAATCCAACCTGAGAGACTGAGAGACAAATTATCCTCCCTGACAATATGAAGTAGTCTCTCACTTTTTTTTTTTTTTTTTTCACTCTCTGGCACAATTAGCTGGGGCTTTTTGCTGGAAGCTGGCAGCACTGTTCTACTTTGCATTCCATAACCTCTGTTGTGTTCAAACCACAAGTGTGAATTTGCCAGGGGCTGGTTCCTCAGGGGTGTCAGGACAGAATGGGTTTTTCTATATCCCTTTGTTGCACTGACGTATGTTGCTCTGACATGTCCTTACTTTTAACATAGGAATCTCATTTTTAAAAATTTATCTCCCTTCAATTTTTGTGACAAATTCTGTTTAAAACATTTGTAAGTGTTTTTAATATGGATATTTAATTATTTCTTGTTTTCACAGCACCACAACATTGGTTCCAGAGAGAAAAAAGTTTCAGAAAGTGAACTAATTTTCTTTTAAAAAAAGTGTTGAGTGTATAAGAACCTAATATCTCAAAAACTACAGTTGCCTTTTCACAGCTTTTTAAGAGAAAAAAATTATGTTAATGTTACCGTTTGTTTTTGGGATAGAACAAGACAAAATGTGTCTGTTTTTCTGCGTTCTGTATCACATTACAAAAAATGTACTGTTAATGCTGAAGTCTTTTTTTCCTATTCTCAAATCTCATTTCTTAGTTTCTTCTCAAAATATTTAAATTGAATTGTGTTTCCTCACTGTGTTCTTGCTCCCAGAGTCACATAATTTCATCTGTGGGATATTATGTCACAGAAATCTGGCTATTATTAAAAGTATTAAGTTTCCAGTTCTATTTGTAAATGTCTTTTAAAAATATAGATTGAATCACAGAGCCACCCTGTTATTTATTTTTATACAAGAGATGGCTCCTAAACTTGTTTTGGTATCAATTTTAATAATTGTCTTTTCCTGACTTTTCATTCCTGTTAATTTTTAGGAATATAAAACAGACCCAGAAATATTATCTGCAGCTGATTTGAAGAAAAACTTGCTTAGCTTCTCTTTTTTTTTTTTTCCCAAACAATCCTTTGCCAGCTTGTCAATTTGTCAGCAGTCCACAAATTAGCAACATCCTAAATCCCCTGTCAGATCATCTGGGCAAACACTACCTTCTTCATGTGTGATAAATTAAATGTGATGACATACCTGACAGTCTCCATTTAGGAGCTGTTAGGAGGGAAGAAGAAAACACATAGCAGATTAACTGAGGTTGTCGGCAGCACTGAAATCCAGTCATTAAAAGAAATAAAGAGAGCAATGATCAAAGAAGGGGTCCTCAACACCACCTACCTTGATTCCTTTTGGGAGTGAAAAATCTGTTTAATATGTTTGCTCCTAATTTTAAACTCATTTTTAATATCAATATTTAACTAGGTAAATAACTCAGGATTTTATCACCATTTTTAATATTAATACATGCAACTACAGAATGACAATTCTTTCACTGTTTTGATTTTACTCAAAACACATCACTTGTACCAAATTTAACCTGTCTCATTTTGTTTTTAAAATTGTTGCAATCTTGATTCCCAGTCTGATTTAGTAGGCTGTCCAAACACTGGGGAAGACACTACTGGGGAAGATACTACTACTGTCATGTCAGATAGATCTGCAGCTATGACATTTTAGTTGCACACAGAGCCACCAGAAGAATTCAGAGACATGCATTTGATGGAATGGGATTTGAAAAATATGTAATTTCTTCTGCAGCAAATATTTCAACATTTATTTATATCTAGTGAGGAAACCTCTTTTACCCAAGCTAAATATCCCTGAATATATCTATTTCTGTTTAGAAGCAAGCCCTTGCAGGTGGTACATTTCATTGAGTAACCAAAAAATTCTGAAAAGCATATTCAAATGAAACAATTACAATGGTTAATGAGTAAATGTATCCTAAATCTGTACTTCAAAGGTATTACACTTGAGCTCAAAAAATTTGTCTGTACCATATATGTTGCCTATTCTTCAAAAGAATTTACTGCATGAGGAAGAAGAGTAGTATGGAAGAGTAGAAAATCTGTCACAGGTGGAGAGGAGGTAAGAGAAGAATGCAAGTCTGTGTCTGCAGCTGCTGAACAGGAGCATGTTCAGGCCCCACTATTCATGATTACAGAGATATTTGGCAACAAACCTGTGGACATCCTGCCAAGACAAAGTCCCCCAGTACACATGTACATGCACCCTCAGTAACTCCTGAAGTGACAGGGGTGTAAAGGTGACCTGTAACAGAAAAAAAAGAAGTTAATAAAGCAGCTGAAAAATTTGTAAAGATGCATACAAACCAACCTGGTAAAACCCAGTGCCTCCATCAGCCCACACCTCTCTCCATCACCTTTTTAGTATGAGCAAGACTAGTATTGAACAAGACTGGTTTTACTATTTCTTGATCCTCAACTACTGGACAAAATGTTAATTATCATCTTTGCCATCATCATCGTAATCATCATCATAATCACCCTTATAGCTGGGGATGCCTGTGCCTAGATATTATGGCATACTCTTTGCTTCCTAAAATGTATAACACAAAGCAATACATTTAATTCTGTGGCTGAAGGCAATTTCTGTCTTTTCTATGTAGCTATATTTGTCCAAGCCAGCTACTTACAAGAGGTTCCAAGTCTGTTCAGATGTTTATGTCTAAACCTTAAAGACACTAGTGCTGATTTGTCTGCCAGTAAAGCTGATCTGAGTTTGCATGGATAACACTGCCCCATGCTGGTTCACAGGGAAAAATCCCTGCTGACTTGCTCTTTTACCAAAACGCAAAAAAAGGCAGGAGTTCTGCCTTTTTTAGCCTGCACATTTGTTTCATCTTGTTTCCTTAGGATTCTAATTGTTTTTTCTTCAACAACTTTTCACAAACATCATGGAAAATACTACAATTTGATGCTCCTACAAACAAAACACAGAGGAGAAAATGTGACTTTCTGAAATGCACTGGAAGGGAAGGCACATTAATACTCACTGAAAACAGACAGCACTGAGGACATCACCTCACAAACCTCATGAGAACAGGATTTCCACAGACACGGATGCAAATTGTAATGTGGACAGGCTGGAAAAGTATAAAAGAGACCATAAGAGCATTTCAGACCCACTCCCAGGAGTTCAGCCCTATATTAATTGCTCTATGTACATTTATAGATAGATAAATAGATAAATAGAGGGAATGCTATATAAATTTATAGATGTCTAGCTGGGGTCTAAAATTGCAGTTCCTGGATTTTTTTTCTTTACATGTTTTTTTTTTCCTTTTCCAGGGGCAGAACTTCAGAGAGCTGAATTTGTCTGAGATCTCTTGCTGAAGTCTCTGCATGCCCATGGACACAGGTAATCTCTCTGTATCTAACACGATACAGTTAAAGTGCCTAAAAGAGTCAGTTTTTTACCATTTTTTCCCTCTAAAGATTAAATACAACTATAATGTCGACATATAACTATCATTTTGAAGTAGGCCCTTTAAGGGGCTGCAGGCAAGTTAAAAATTTTCTATGTTGGTGTTCATAAGGAAAAAGCTGGTTTGTAAGGGAACTGGGGCTGGCATTGCAAACACAAAAGCTTCAGCTTGTAAAACACTGTATGGGGCAAGTGCCAGCTAAACACAGTGAGTAGCAAGATCACTGCCACTAAAGAGGTCATCCACTGAAACCAGCAAATCAAGTGATCATTGTTGGGACAAAAAAATTAAGTCTGGGACTCTGGCACAGACATGGATCAAGGAAATTGAGGGAAATGTTAAAACATTAAGAAGAATCCACAGAGAAAGAGTGGCTGAGGGGTGACCTCTTTGTTCTATTCAGCTTCCTGAGAAGGGGAAGCAGAGAGGGATCTGTTGAGCTCTTCTACCTGCATCCAGTGATGTGTGAGAATGTTTCAAAGATGTGCCAGAGGAGGTTCAAACTTGATATTAGGAACCATTGCTTTACATGGGGAATGTAAAGTGCACTGGAACAGACTTCCTAAGAGGTAGTCAGTGCCCTATGCCTGTCAGTGTCTAATAGGTAGTTGTAAAACACCCATAATCATGGTGGGACTTGATGATCTTAAAGGTCTACTCCAACCTTAAAATTTCTACTATTCTAAGATTTTGTAATATGTTTTAACTTTGTCTGAGCCCTGAATTGCTCAGGCAGTTGGACTAGATTAGCCCAGTGGGTACCTTGCAACTGAAAGGTTCTGTTCTAATCTCTTCTAGTCTAATCTGATAACCTTTAACAGAGATATAGTCAATGGTAGAAGAAAACTAAGAGTTTCTTATAACAGGGCTGAAACAAGAGACATGTGGCAGGAGTAATCACCATTCCAGAGTAGCCCAACTTCTCTATTAAGAATCTGGGTGAAATAAAATGTTTAAGGACATAGAAATGTTTTTCCCCACACTGATAGCTTTAACTGAAGAATTGTGTGTGTGTTTGTGTGTCTGTCTGTCCTGTCTGTGTTGTATAGCTCAGCTCAGAAAGATCTTGCAAGTGTAGAGAAAAGAATGTAAGAATCTCCATGCTGGTTTGTTCATGGATGCTCTCCAGCAGTAGACATGACAAGACAATGGAAAGGAGACTAGGAAAGTGAATTAAGCTCCACTGACCATGAGAAACTTTCCCAACTTCTTCCCTGTATTAACATTTATAAACATCTATAGCATCACTTCCTATGTCAAGGCAGCTACTTTATTGTATTCCTATGTGTTTCTTCACCATATAAATAAATATATATGATATATAT